>CM046348.1:17811678-18279549 GCA_025403435.1 Artocarpus heterophyllus | reverse complement strand
CGAGCTCAAGTACAAGTATATGATGATGTTTATCAACATTGGTTATTGAACGCCTAGTGGCACCTGTCGCACCTTTCATAGTGTCATGCTTTTAAACAGAGGTCTTAGGTCCTACCTGTAAGGTGGTGTTAGGGATCTATTCTTTGTAGGCTACAATTAGCCTTAAAGGGTCGAATTCATATTTTGGTTCTGACATTGTTTCTTCACGGGTTTTACAATGTTTGTGGAAACATAAAATGGATTTAGGAGTTTCCCTTTTAGTTTTTGCTACGGTTTAAAGGTGTTTGATTGTATTTTGTAGGATGGATATTATTGTTTCTCCATTTGTTTAATATAGTTGTGTTGTTTTGTCAGTTTTTTCTGCACAAATAGATCTTATGCTAAAAGTTTTCCCTTTTAATATTTGCGGATAACAGCTGTATGGTGTCTGATTGGTTTTTTTATGATGCATGTTCACATAGGTTGAAATCAAAAGAACAATTCCAAAGGGTTCTCAACAAGCTAATGACTTCAAAACGAAGAAAATTTTTGTTGGAGGCATTCCAACCTCGGTTGATGAAGGTATGTTTCCTTTCCCCTACCTTTTTAACTTTCTGGATGTTCTCTAACTTCTAACTGCTGTGATTTTGCTCTTTCAATAATAGATGAGTTCAAGAATTTCTTCTTGAAGCACGGGAAAGTGGTGGAACATGAGATCATACGTGATCATACAACCAAAAAATCCCGAGGCTTTGGATTTGTTGTATTTGAAAGTGAAAAAGTTGTTGATAGTTTGCTCGAAAACGGAAATATGATTGATATGGCTGGTACTCAGGTAATTGCTTTGGCTGGATTTTTGATGTTGGGTGTACACGGACATAATTCTACTTTGTATAAAGAAGCACTTTCAGGTTTTGCTTTAAAATGTTTGAGGTGGAAATCCCCCATAAATCCATAAGAAAGGTACTAAAAAAAACATTTGCTTATGAGAAACCTAGGTTAACTTACTTCTTTGTTGTAGGTTGAGATCAAGAAGGCTGAACCAAAGAAGGCCTCAAACCCTGCACCAGTATCTGCATTTCGTAGTGATTCTAGGGCACGCCCATACAATGATAGTTTCAGTGCATATGGCAACCCCTATAGTGGTTTTGGCACTGGTCATTTTGGCCCTACCTCCTATAGGTCATATGGAGCTTTTGGCAGTAGGTTTGGTGATTATGGAGAGTATGGCAATGATAATGGTTTTGGCCCTAGTGTTGGTGGTGGTGGTGGTTTCTCTGGTTATCGTGGAGAATCCTCATATGGCTATTCTAGTCGCTTTGGTTCCTATGCAGGAGGGCTTGGTGGGGGATATGGTGCAGATGGCTTAGGTGGATTTGGGCGTGGAAGTGGAGGCTATGGAAGTAGCGGAGGGTATGAAAGTTATGGCAGTTCAGGCCCTGGTGGTGGCTATGTTTCTGGTCCTGGTTCTAGTTATAATGGGTCTGGAGGATTCTATGGTAGTAGAGCAGGTTACAGTGGTGGTAGCCGTTTACCATCCTTATGCAAAGTAGATATATGTTTAAGCTCCAGTAGAAGATGCATGCAGGTTTCCTAGTCATCAGTATATGCATCTTGAATTAAGAAGATCTGATGAACCATCGAGTTTGCCTGGTTTTACAACTTAGACAAGTTCAAATCTAGTTCAGCTTCAGCTTAGAGCTTCTTCGTGTCAGCATTTGTTTTTACGACCTTATTGTCATTCTATTAAACTTAGACACTTACTGTTATCGACTCTTCTAGAACCTATTTTAGGTTTGTATTTCAATTTAGCGTACTTTAGTTGTGGTAGTGATTATTTAGTTTTCTTCTTTTGACATATAGTTACATGCCTGCAGATGAATTCTCCTTAGTTTTTAGAAGGTTTAAGATATGACACTCTCTATGCAATAGTACAGTTCCAACTTCCACGTGCACATGCTTCCTTATTAGCAAGGAGCATAAGTTTTCAATTTAGCCGTATCAGGATTTTAGTCTGAGAGGCTTCTGTGTAATGAGTTGATTTTTTTTATTATAGCCCCGAGTATAATTCAGGAGCGTTATTCACCAACAAAAGATTTTGAAGAAATTAATTTATCAAACCATCCATCTACTATCTACACTTGAAATTTACCGCGTCTTTTCCCAAGTTTTTAATCTGATAACCTCGTTGAAATGTATAGTTTATCCATCAATGTGACAGTTTGCCATCCAAATTTGGGGAACCAGGGTCCCTAGTGTTGTTCATTTCCCATGTGAAGTCTACTAGAGTGTTTGGTAAATTCAGTTTTAACTATCTGTTTCAACTCAAAACAACGTAAAATTTGTACATGCTAAACTCAGTTTCTACACATTGGTTTCAACTTAAACAATGTAAAGTTCTTATATGCTATAATATAGGACAAGTATTTTCAGTTTCAACTTATTTCTAAACATCCTATACGTTTTGTTCCAGTTCTAACTGTCAGTGTAAAGCAAGTATTTAGTTCTACCTTTCAGTCCAGCTTACTTCTAAAAACTTTATATCTTTTCATTTTGTCTTTGTTTTTATTTTTATTTTTTTTGTCAACAAAATGAAGTCCTTAAAATTTGAAATAATTTCTAGCTAAATTTATTTGGTCACAAGCTATCTTTCTTGCAAATAAGACCGACTTGGGATGCTTTGTTGAGGCGTGGGGTCACACCA
Organism: Artocarpus heterophyllus; assembly: GCA_025403435.1. Taxonomy (NCBI): domain Eukaryota; kingdom Viridiplantae; phylum Streptophyta; class Magnoliopsida; order Rosales; family Moraceae; genus Artocarpus; species Artocarpus heterophyllus. The sequence goes on along the minus strand of CM046348.1, from coordinate 18,276,866 downwards.
TGCTCATCCACATTTGGTTGTCCTTCGGAGAATCATTACCAAATCCCCTCTGTTAATTCATTGTGGGATTTACATGTGTATTGCCTCTAACGCTACCGGACAATATTATCAGTGACAAATGGTTAAAAAATTCCTATAAACCTCTTGGAATTAAAATGAACTATAGGCTTTTTAAGATTTATTTATTGATTCTGAATAAGTGAAATTTCACCGTTACAAATTTAGAAGAGAGAATTAATGTATTTGGCTAATGACCATGTTATAAATAAAGGTGTATAATATATAAGCATGGTTTTTCATAAAATAAAAAATAAGTATATATGATTAAGATCTATTTAAATGACTAGGGTATTTAGTTTTTTTTTAATAACCATATTATTCCTCATACACTTGGGGCGTGTTTGTTATGTCAGACTAGGATTAGGATTAAGATAAATAATCTTAATCCTGTGCTTGGTGGTAAAGTTTGACTAGATAACTTATCCTTTGACCAAAAAAAAAAATCCCTGAAATGGGGCATAACTAATCCCCCTAAAACCATGAGATTCAATAATCCGGAGTTCTATCGCCATACCATGTCGTCGCGAATGGCTTTGACTTAGCCATCAAATATTGTCTCAACCTTCGTCTGCCGTCTCATTACCGTCGCGACCTTTGTCCACCGTCTCACTGTAAAACTCAACCGCCACCATCTATCTTGAAGATTGAAGTTCATAGTTTTCCTCAGTTAGATTTGCGTCGACGTTGCTCCCCCACTGTCGGACCTCATTGGAGGTTGTCGAAGTTGCCCACATCCGATATCATCACGCCCAACCCCCCAACCTTGGATCTCCATCCCATTCTCGGATCTTGTTGCTTGTAATGTTGGAGCTACCGTTCTCCATCGATTGCCTCCCCTAGCCTTGTGCACCACCATCAATCTCATCAACCACAACCTCACAGCTAGTAGTCATCACTACCATCTCCCCTAAGTGCATGTTTTTGGAAGCCCCTAGCCATGGCCTTGGCTAATCGAATAGCTCTTGGTGCAATAGAGGAAAAGAGTTTTTTGGGAAAAAAATGTTTAGGGTAAATAGCTCGATTATTTTCAACCTTTTTAAAAATATTCAATTTGGTCCTAATCATTTGATTTTTAATTAAAAAAATTTTAGACATCCATTTTTAATTAAATTTACTAAATTACTCTTAAAATAATAATAAATAATATTTAAATACAAATAAAAAAATCAGAAATTTCTTTCAAAAAAAATAAAAAACCAACAAACTAAAAAAAAAAATCCCCAAAATCCAACTCCCTCCCCCATCGCCCACCCTTGCCCACCACCCCTTCCCTCGCCAGTGATCCCACCTCCCTCCAAACCCCAATGCTCTTCCTTGGCAAACTCGCCATCTCCTTGCATGATTTCAACCCTTAGGTATTCGAATGTTCTCTTTTTTTTTTTGGTTTTTTTGCCATTGATGACTTAAGTTGAGAATATAAGATCTGGGCTTGTGACGAGGGGTGCTATGAAAGGCAGTCATCAGCACGGTCTAGGCTCATGACAAAGGGCACTATGAGGTGCGGTTTGGGCTCACGATGGAGGGTGTAGATTGGGGCTCGTAGAGTCACGATTCTTAGGCTTTCGATAAAGGCTGAGGCTAGGTTTGGGTTTGGCTCATGACGCCTGGGTTTGGGTTTGGGGTCTTCAGTTGTTGGCGTAGGTGAAAGAAGGTTGGTTTTGTTGAGGGGGGTGGTGGTCTTCGATTAGCGGCGAGGGATGCGATAGGATGTCTCTAGTGGGCTGCGAGGGAGGGGGATAGGACTGAAGAATTTTTTTTTTTTTTTTTTTTTGGAACAAGTTTTTTAGATTTTTTAAAGGAATATTTTTGCTTATTATTTTTTGATAATTTTAACTTTTTTGGCTAATTTTTAATTTTCTAAAAGATTTTATTTTTTTAGTCGAAAAAATCATTTTAGTAAATATATTTATTTTTTTTTACCTTTTTTAATGTTTTTATGTTTTAATTTTAATTTCTTTAAAACATATTAAGTATTTTACTTATATACCCCCATTAAAGTGATCAAAACATTTTTTAATAGTCAAATTTAATGGTTGGGGACCCAATCATACCTTTCTTTAAAGGTTAGACCCAATTAAATAAAAAAAAAAAGATTGGGACCAAATTTCACATTTTTAAAAAGGTTAGGGACCAATTGCACTATCTACCTAAAATTTTAATATTTTTTTAAAGTTGATTAAGTAATATAATATTATCACAGTTAATGTTTATAAAATTTGCCTGAAATTTTATTTAGTTAAATTTATTAATGTATGATAAATTTATTATTAATTAAATAATTTTTACTTTATTATATTAAGTATAGTCATATTCAATTCAATCCAATCATAACCTTATAATCCTATCCAATCCAGCATGTCAAACATGGTCTTGAATAAATGATTGTATGTAAATAGGATAAGACATATTTTACTAACTAAGGAATTTAGTTTTTTAATGACTAAACTTCTTATTTATGTAGCTTTTTTTAATGACTAGTTAGTTTTTTAATTACTAAAATACTTGGTTTTTTAAAGAGTAAACTTCTTACTTTATTTTTTTAATGACTATACTATAGGTTTTTAATTGTCAACTTTTTAATGACCAATATGCAACGCCCTTTATTTTCTTCTGCGGACACTTATATTAATTAACGTTAGAACATGATATTTTACGTGCTATTATTATTTATGTTAAGTAAATTAACGTTTTGTTTAGTAATGTGCTACGATGGATCTATGTGCTCAGAATGTTTATGTCAAAAAATGATGATAAGCATAAAGTATTTATTATTTTTTTAAGTGTTTCACCTTGCTCTAAATTTTTATCTTTATAATACTCTAAAGTTATATATGCCTTAGAGTTATATTCTTGACAATGACATAAATTTTGCTACATATTTTCTTTTTTTTTAATAACATTTATGATGTCATAATAATTACATGTGTAACACTTTTATTATGAGTTAAGAAACTCGGCAATATAAAGTGTCCAAAACAACAATAATAATAATGTGGAAATTAATATTTTTGGGTTATGGGAGCATACATTATTATTGTATATAAATAATTATGTATTATAATTAAATTAAATTATATTACATTATATTTTATTCTATTATATATATATTTATATTAGTAACTTTAAAATTTTATGTGTAAAGGAAATTAAGGCAAAGGATTAGTTGCCTTGAAGGAAAAGGAAAAGGAAGAAAAAACGAAGAAAAAGAAAATTCCACAAAGTTGCTATAAAAGAAAAGGAAAAGGAAAAAAAGAGAGAGGGAAACTCATTTAATCTAAGACTAGGGTTACTTATACCTATAAATATGTTGCTTCATGCACACATCTTATTTCTATCTCTTCTTCTTGCCTCGATCTTTTCACCTATTCCTTTATATTTTTATGCTCTCTTTTCTTCCCTAAACCTCACGCACTATTAGTTTGGAATTTTGTTTTTTTTTTCAAAATTTTCTATTTTAAAGGATTCAAGAACACAAAATATCAATTTATTTATGTATAGGATATTTTGGTTTCCTTAATGGGTATTTTTATAGTTATGTGTGTTTGATATGATTAGGGTTTGAAATTTGAATACGTTGTTAAATTAGAATATGTGGTTTTGGTTTCAATTGAATTATTGTGACATGTCATAAACATGACAATTTTAATTTTTAGGAATGTTTAATTTTATGATGTTCATATTATGTTTAATTTTTAGGGTTTCATGAGTTTGGTATAAATTTAACATAATTTTTGTTATTGGAATGTGATATGAGAGTTATAGGGTTCACTTGTTCGGTAAATTTGCGATAATGTTTTAAATTTAAATGATTTTATTTTGCTACGATTTTTGGATATGAATTATGATGTGCATATATATGTTAGGAATGTTTGGAATTTTTTATAAATTTTTGTTTAATATATTTTCAATGTTATGAGTTTTCAATCAAACACTGCTTACAGATTTTTATTTGCTGATAGATTTGTATGTGTGTCTTGTAAAATCTATCTTATAGGACAAAAGGTGTCTCTTGATGCTGTAAAACATTATGAGTTATTGTTCCTATGTTAACTAAGTATTTGTAAATTTTAAACTTCATATCTTTATTATGTTTTAAGATAAAATTCATTGATTGTCAAGTACTCAGTAGTTATGAATGTCTGCCTTATATGCTGTATATAATTTATGAGATAATAAATCATATTTTTAAATGTGTTTTTTCATTATTTCTCATTTTTCTAGTGTTTATTTATATGTTAAGCATGTCACATAGAAATCTCAAAAGCATATCATGTATATTTGATTTTATAAAAATGTTTGAATCAAGAGTATTCATTGTTTATCATGTTTGATGTTAATATTAAATCTAAATTCAAACGTGTGTTTTGAATTATCTCAAATTTATTTGAAGCTAAATTTTGGCTATATTATGATTTATGTGTCTATTATATGTAGTAATTTTTATAAATTATTTTATAGCATAAATGTTTTAATCTATAATTTTTAATTAGGATTGTGCACTGCCTAGGTTTTACTGACAGATTTTCTAGTATTGTTTGTGTGATTTATTTAATTTACAAATGAAATTTTTATGGCTAACGAAAAATCTGAGAGTTATATATATATTTGTGTTATCTTTATTTCTGTAAATTATCATGCTCTAGTTGAATGTGAATTGAAAGATATAAGGTGATAAATTCTTGAAGGTCAGTCAGTTTTTATAATTGATAGATTTACTTGAATGTTTTGAAAATTTGAAAAGGTATTTTGGATTAATATTTTGAAGAGAAGAAAATTCGAGGGATGTTTTTATATGTTACCTATATTATGGAAGAAGTTTTACACTTTATTCAAGCTTATAGGTTGAGATTAATTTCTCCAAGTGATTAAAGGTCAAGTTTTCTGTCCTTATGTTTCCTGACTCTAAATGTATGTTTGTGACTTAAAGATGCTTTGTTTCATTAAGAATGATGTATGATGATGTAATATGGTATTAAATGATAGCATGAACATAAATATTAATTTCATGTATTATATAAATGATTGACATGAACACTTTAAAAAACGAGCACACCGAGAACTGCGGCTACGTCACCCAATTTAAGGTTTAGTAACCAAGCAAGTCACATAAGTATATTCTTACTTACAACATGATAAAGTTTATGAAAATGTTACACAATATTTTATAAGTAACGGTTTGTGATTTAACATTTTTATTTCAAGACCTTTTATGATGAATTGTCTTAAGGATGTTTTTCCGTTCATATTTTTACGGTCTATGACAAGTTTTTAAAGAAAGTTTATAATATATATAACTTAATTAAGCGTTGCATACCCTATGTTTATATTTATGGACTTGTCATGCTTGGTTTAGGACTAGCTACCTCACTCCTCTCATGACAGCGTGCATACAATGTTAATGGTGCAATGCTTGGGCCCCCGAAAGATAACATGAATAATGTTTTGATATGGAAGTTTAAATAAAAGATATGTTCTACATAAATGTGTGCTTTGTGCACTACTATGATTATGACTATGCTTATGATGTTATGATGTGATTTTATGAAAGTTTTTATTTGGTGTTGTGAGATAGGAAATTATACTTACGAAGTTTATGCTTACTTAATTTTATATCATGTTGTAGATAAAAGAAAAAGACATATAGCATAAGATGGAGGATGGGGACGGGGACAGACGTATGTGCAAGGGTGTTGGATTGGAAACGGAATCACACCACAAAAAGAAATTAATAACTTAAGCAATAAATTTTATTATTAATGTTATTTTCTCCACGAAGTTGATTTGAGAACTTGGTTTATTTTCCTATGGACTTCTAATTGTTTGAGACTATTTAATATTTTCATAATTGTGGTTTCTTTTATTTTGATGTGATTAAACTGTTTGGATATTTAAGTAATTTTTCTCGAGAGTTTTAAACATTGTTTGAAATTTTGTGTGTGTCTACAATTAAATAAATGTTTGTATTTGTAAACTGACCGTTTCTACAGGATGTTAGTTAATTGAACACTATAGGTCTTCCGTCGGACTACCTGAGGTGAAGGAAGCAAATTCAATAAGTAGTTTTTTCAAATATATATATATATATATATATATATGTATGCATGTTTTCCTAGGATATTTGCTTGAGTGTAATTGTTTTATTTGAATTGTTTATCTTTAAATAATGATTTCAACAGTAAAAATAAGGATTATTGTAACGTTTGTAAAGGGGTATTATACAACGACAGAAGACAAAATTTTAAATTCAAAAGAGTGAAAGCAAATGAGTCTTTATATAATTCAAAAACTTGGTATTAGAAATGTTAATCTTAGCAGATAAAATCCACATTAGTTGTTATCCAAAAATTAATATAAGATTAAAAAAGAGATGTCTAAATGTCTTACAAAACATAAAGTTTAGGTCTATACATAATAAATAGGGATAAAATTAGAATGGTAAAAGATATTTAATGAGAGATTTAGGTCTGAATGACAATTATATGTCATCAGGACATTTAGATTATCAGAGTATATGATTGACTGAATTAAAATTTGTTGTCTTATTTTCTTGTCCCTCTGGCTGTCTCTTAATTAAATTTTGACACCTAAATGAATTACATAACTCAGCTCTTATTTATGTGTTTAGTTTGTTAAGTTTGAATAATGTGCCAAATAAATAGTGGAGGGATAGCCAAGGAGACAGGAAAATGAGGACAATAGATCTGGACTCATGATTGACTATAATGTGCAATTTTTACATTTTTATGAATTAATTACAAAAACTCCCCTTAAACTCTAGCCTTTGTAACACTTTGTCATTTGAACTTAAAAATGTAACATTTTTCTGCCCTCAAGTATGAACTGTTTAAAAAAATGGTGCTTCTATTAGAATTTTAATAGCAAATTGACAAACAATTTTAACATTAAGAGTATTTTGGTAATCTTAGTTACAAAAATAACCAAAAAACTAAAACTATAACAAAAATAGTCTTTATTGATGATTAAAACAAAAAATAATTAAAAACATACTACATTCTGGATCCCTCTATTTTTGTTGATATACTGAATTTTTTTTAAAATTTTGTTAACTTTTTTTCACAGTTAAAAAATATTTTAAAATTTTAAATAGTATAAATATCAATAAAAGCTTCAAAGATAGACGAAAATTTTATTAACACTATTAGAGTTTTTTTTTTCTTTGTAAAAAATTTGTGTTATATTTTTTTGTTACATTGAATATATATGTGTTAATTACTTTTCGTTTCATTAGTATATATAACTTTTAAAATTTCAAAATACTTATTGTGCGTAAGAAAATTAATAAAATTTTACAGAAAATTTTGGGATACCAAAAAAAGAAGGATTTAAATGATATAATGCTTTATTTTTTTGTTTTAACCATCAATAAAAAATAAAGACTATTTTTATTAAAGTTTTAATTTTCATGGTTATTTTATAACTAAAATTACCGACATACCCTTTAACTTATAATGATTTTTAATTTTCTGTTAAAATTCTAACAAAAAGATTATTTTGTTAACAGCGGTTCATATTTTAAGAGAAATAGATGTTACGTTTTGGAATTTCAAAAATAAACGCTATAATTCAAGAAGAATTTTAATAATTGATTATTTTTTAAATTTATTGATGAGGGTTGGGAAACTGACGTTTATGTAGAATAGAACTACTTCTTGTAAATCCCATAAAATAACAAAAAATAACGAATGCTCGGTATATTTGTTATTCAATTAACACCATAGAGGTGCCCTTTTTATTGGATTTTAATTTCTTTTTCTTCCAAGAATGCCAACGTGGAAAACCTAAGTCCTAGCATCTCTCTTTCTGCCACGTGTCTCATCTTGGGTATTTTGCGCACACAACATAATACCACACAACACAACACGATACAAAAACCGGCCAACTCCTTCCATTCTAAATACCAAAACTGCCCCTCCCCGACGCTTAGGCCACCTTCTTGATGCTGATTTAATCCTATAGGTCCTTTTTATAATTTCAACATGGGTGCTTTTATTTGTCCCGACCGGACAATAACTCGGTCTTTTTACAATAGTAGGTCCCATCGGGTGGGTCATACTATATGATCCACCCTATGGGATCTACTATTATGAGAGGACCGGACGTATGACCCACTCAATGGGACCCATTATTGTAAGGGGACAGGGCTATTGTCCGGTTGGGAGAAAAAAAGTTTTTCTTTCAATATTTATACCTCGGTCACACACGTCACAAATAGAGAGAGAGAGAGAAAAAGAGAGGGAGAGAGGACTTTTTCGTTATAACTTGTCTTTTCTCGCTGTTGAGGTGGTGAAAAGAAAGAAAGAGAGAAGTATCGTTCTGGCGTTTGGATTGTTCTAGAGGTTATTCTTCGAATTCCTTTTGGTTTCTTCGCTTGTTACGATTTCTAGTGTTGGATTCTTCTCTTTTCAATGGATTTTGTCTGGTTTTCTCGTTTGATTTGTGCAAGAATCGGCGCAATTTGAAGTTCCATTCATTTCTCACTTTTAACTTGATCAACTTTTTTCTTGCTGTAAGCATCAAAATTTAATCCCCTTCTGGTGTTGGATTGACGTAAAGTTGGCTGTCCATGATATTTGATATTTGACATTTGTTTTTATTATTATCATCATTATTATTATTATTATTATTATTATTGTATATATTCATAGCTTGCAATTTCAGATATTGTGAAGGTTCGTTGGACATGTATATGCAAGCCAAGTGAAGGCGAGATCTTAAACAAATTAAGTGTTTAGAAGTCTGATTTTCTTTTCTTTTGTTTTGTTTTTTTTTTTTTGCTTTTATTTTTTCAAACTTTTGTTCTATTTTTGACATTGTGAAATTACACATCTGTTAAAGATATATGCTAAAACTACAAACAATCTATTTTGATCCTTCTTTTAGTGTATTGCAAATACTACATTTGTTCACTTTGTTGTTAGTTGATAACTCGGATTTTTTTTTTTCAAAGTTTTATTAAGAAAATGGGCTGCAATCTGAAAGTTACAGAGAATGAATAGTAAATTGATGTAGAAAATTGGCATCTCTGGTTTCAGTTTTGCTTATATGCTTGAATGTTGGTGGTTTCTTAGTGGTTGTTTTGTGTGAGTCAGGCTGCAAAATCTTGTTCCGATTCATTTTCTATGCATAAGTGATGGATTTTATCGATACCGTTTTAAAATTATTGCTGTACTCTACACTAATCTGTAATAACTCTGCCCAGAGAAAAATTTTGTATATCTATAGTGCTTTTGCGGTTTACCAACCGATTCTTTCCCTGTTTAGTCCATCGCAAATTATACTGTCCTTATGATTGTTTTAATAAAGTGTTTGGTCTGTTTCAGAAAGGAGTGAATCTTGCAGAATACAAAGATCCAGTGATGGGGGACTCGGAAGAAAGTTTTCTGAACATGCAAATGCCGGATAGTTTTCAATCGGGTGATTTCTTTTCAGTTTGGAAAAGCTATGGAGTGTATGGAATTGTTGGTGCTGTTGTTGTTGGGATACTTGTACCCATGCTCCTTTCCTCTCTGTTTTTGGGAAATAAAGGGGGAAAACGAAGAGGAGTTCCTGTAAATGTTAGTGGGGAGCCAGGTTATGCGGTACGCAACGCTCGAGTAACAGAATTGGTAGAAGTTCCATGGAAAGGAGCGACAACCATGGCAGCACTGTTTGAGCAATCTTGTAAAAAGCATTCACGAAATCGATTTCTTGGAACAAGGAAGCTAATTGGAAAGGAATTTGTCACAGCAAATGATGGTAGGAAGTTTGAGAAGCTTCACCTGGGGGATTATAAATGGCAGACTTATGGTGAGGTGTTTGATCGTGCATCCAACTTTGCTTCTGGGCTGGTCAAATTAGGCCACAATGTCGACACTCGTGCTGCAATCTTTTCCGAGACCAGGGCAGAGTGGTTTATAGCTTTCCAAGTAGCGTTTCTACTCCCTATATTTCTTTTTGTTTATTTATTTTTCATTTCTATGTTTGGTTCTTGCTGTTAGCTTCAATGTTTAGTCCTTTTTTCTCTCCAAAATACTTAAGAGACAATGCTAATGCTTCTCCTTGCTTTCAGGGATGCTTCCGACAAAATGTTACTGTTGTTACTGTTTATGCATCTCTTGGTGAGGATGCGCTAATCCATTCACTCAATGAGGTGAGCGGCGTAGTCATTGGCTCCGAATTTTTGGCAGTTATTATATTTGTTAGGGAATGGTGCATTTATGGTATTGAAATCATTTAAAGAGATCAATCCTGAACACTTGGAATGGCCCTCATTTTGCCATTGAAATTTGGACAGACCTCTGCAACGACCTTGATATGTGATTCTAAGCAGCTGAAGAAGTTGGCAGCCATAAGAACAAGCCTTAAAACGATTCAGAACGTTATATATTTCGAAGATGATGAAAGTTCAAATGATACTGGATTGTCTGAAAGTTTGAGTGGCTGGACGGTTGCATCCTTTTCTGAAGTTGAGAGACTTGGTAAGACAAGTCCTGTTCCTGCAAACCTACCCTCTAAGAATGGAATTGCAGTTATTATGTACACAAGTGGCAGTACGGGTTTGCCAAAGGTTAGTTTCCTCTTTGTTTTCTTTCATTAAGTTTCTCATTTTTGGTTCCATTTGCTGCTGGAGTAATCATGCTGATCCAAATCATATTGGATAAATTTTGCTACTGGTCCATCACTGGAAGGTACATTTAAGTGTGGGTGGGTGGGTAGGCCCGTGGGTGTGGATCTGAGTATTCCTATAGACATTCTCTTGAGTTCTTTTATCTAGATGCCTGACAAATATAAAATATATATGAAAATTACCAAGAACTTGAGGATTCTTTTATGTGTTTATTCTGAATTGAGTACTTTTTTGATTATGTCGGAAAATATTGAAATTTGAGCTGTTATTTCATCATACTAGAGATTGTATGGTGATATTGTTTGATGGTGATCTAGGGAGTTATGGTAACGCATGGCAACATTGTAGCCACTGCTGCAGCAGTTATGACAGTGATCCCTGGAATTGATGGCAATGATGTATACCTGGCATATTTGCCCCTGGCTCATGTTTTTGAACTGGCAGCAGAGGTACCTTTGTATTTTCTTAATTACTTGTGCATGTTAGTTACCGAAAATTATTTTAACGGTGTTGTGGATGTCCAGTCTGTCATGTTGACTGCAGGATGTCGAATCGGTTATGGTTCACCATTGACTTTCACAGACACCTCAAGTAAAATTAAGAAGGGAACTAAGGGTGATGCTACTGTGCTAAAGCCAACTCTCTTGGCTGCAGTTCCGGCTATACTGGATCGCATTCGGGATGGAGTTTTGAGAAAGGTGTAAATCTAATAGATTAATTCTCTCTACATAGTACCATGACGATTTTACACATGTATTAATGGAGGCTTTTTTTTTTTCCCGAACAATTTGGAAACATTTTAGGTTGAGGATAATGGGGGTCTGGTAAAGACTCTTTTCAGTGTTGGATATAAACGTCGGTTGGCAGCTGTGGAAGGAAGCTGGTTTGGGGCTTGGGGACTGGAAAAAATGTTATGGGACCTTGTTGTGTTCAAAAAAATACGTGCTTTACTTGGAGGACGGCTTAGATTTATGCTCTGTGGTGGAGCTCCTTTATCCAGGAATTCACAACGTTTTATCAATATCTGCATGGGGTAACAAGTTTTGCATCTTTTGATTCACAGAAATTAAAAATTAAATTCGACATTCAAGCTACCTCTGTTGTAAATAAATTTTATGTGTATGATAATGTGACTACTGTAATTGCCTTCCTGTTTGGGTAGCGTTAGTATGGACATTTACTAAAAAATTCTTGGAAGTCATAAAGCAGGTGGCCCAGTTTTGGTAAATATGGACTAGCCTGAAGTTTATAAATCGTCATATGTTGTAGGGAAGAACATTTTGGGCAGAGAAGAGTTTTAACCAAAAGTATTTTTTTTGGCATCGGAAGAGAGATTTCTCAATTGCAATGTTACCTTACATTAGATCAGATGCGGTCAGTGCACCCCTTGAGTTAGAGATAGATTTAAGCAAAATTTATTCTTATTTTGGGAATAAAAGTTATCTTTTTAAAGTTTTATGTTTGTTTTACCACAGAACAAATGTCTCAATTGTAATATGACCTTACACTAGCTGGGATGTGTTCAATGTATTCCTTGAGGTTAGGGATAAACATGAGCATATATCATTCTTTCATATTATCTTATCATTTTTTGTTTTCTGCTGTCATCTGCAATTAGCATAGTAGTTCTGGAAGGCCCTTCCACTAGTGTAAGTTCATTGTCTGTCATGTGCAGGTTATTAGTGTAACTTTGATACTTTCAACAAATGGATGGGATGTTACCATTAGATCTTGATTATGATGAATTATAGGATTGTTGTTCTCATAAACATTGTTGGAATCAAGTTCGTACTCATTGGGATGTTAAAGTTATGTGTTATACATTCGCAAATATGGATTACATGAATCATTGTGAAAGAACTCTTCCACCAAATCACTGGGATAGTAACTACTGCCAGATTTAGTTCCATGCGGGACTAGCTCTAAATTTCTTGTGATGCCTCTCCATATCTGTATCTTCCGCCTTTTTTTCTTACTGTTCACTATCTAACTTCATTAGATGTTGCGAATTTCTTACACAGGACTCCTATTGGTCAAGGATATGGCTTGACAGAAACATTTGCAGGAGCTGCTTTTTCAGAAGCAGATGACACAACAGTGGGCCGTGTTGGACCACCTCTTCCTTGTTGCTACATTAAGGTACTAATGTCTTCCCCCACCCACCCACCCACCCCAAAGAAAACTCAGGTCATTTTATGTTGAAATCATAATGGCTCAGATTAACAATATAAAGGTGATTGTCTTTTTTTGAAAAATTCCAACCTGTCTAGTTTATGTTTTTATTAGGTACTCTTAAGGTTTTCTAGTTTGAAAACATACGTGCCATCGGCTAGTAACAGTTAAAAGTTGATTTCTAAAGAGATTAGAAATGTTTGCAAGGTGTACAAGGTGGATTTCTGAAGAGTTGGAACTTAATGTCTTATTTGCTGCAATGCAGCTTGTGTCTTGGGAAGAAGGTGGCTACATGACGTCTGACAAACCGATGCCAAGAGGGGAGATCGTTGTTGGGGGACACAGTGTAACTGCTGGTTATTTTAAGAATCAAGAAAAGACTAACGAAGTGTACAAGGTGCTTCTAAAATCCCTAGTTGCGATTATATTTCTCAACTATGTACATTTATGTCTTCCAACATTATTTTCACAGCTTGTAAGTTTTGGGTCTTAGGAAGTTTTACATGCTACAGGTTGACGAGAATGGTATGCGCTGGTTCTACACTGGAGATATTGGAAGATTTTATCCTGATGGATGCCTAGAGATTATTGATAGGAAGAAGGACATCGTTAAACTTCAACATGGAGAATATATCTCTCTTGGAAAGGTCTAATTACAACCATACTCAAAGGACGAAATTATTCGATCGATAATGTACTGATGAATTGTTCTATAGAGTTTCTAGGACGCTCATTGTGCAGTTGCTGCAATGACTGCAGGTTGAATCTGCGCTAATGTCGAGTAGTTATGTGGACAACATAATGCTACACGCGGATCCCTTCCACAGCTACTGTGTCGCTTTAGTTGTTCCTGTACGTCAAGTCCTTGAGAAGTGGGCTAAAGAAGCTGGCATCGAATTTAATTATTTTCCTGACCTGTGTGAGAAAGCTGAAGCGGTAAATGAGGTTCAACAGTCCCTCTCCAAGGTTTGTTTATCATTGCTTATCTACAAGATGTTCTATAAATGATGTGTTGTTCGGAGCTCTTTGGCTCTTTGCTGAATGAGAAATAGATTGGAAAGACCAATATTTCTCATCACTTTCAGTCACTCATATATGTCCGTGTTAGAGGATCCCTTTCTGTTATTTTGTCGGGCATGTACCAAACCAATGGATAATACCTTATTTAGTTGTAGTTGCAACCATTATTTCACTTTAAGCTATACTTTTATGTTTCATCTTTAGAATTAATAAGCGTACAGGAATTCATGTTTTGTGTAAAAAGACCATGGACCATTTCTTTACACCCGAAACAAAGGTAGAGGTGACCACCCGTTTTTTAAGAAAAATCAAATTACATGCTTGCAGGTAGGAAAAGCTGCAAAACTGGACAAGTTTGAACTTCCTGCTAAGATTAAGTTGCTGTCAGATCCATGGGCACCAGAGTCTGGATTGGTTACTGCAGCTCTTAAGATCAAGAGAGAACAGCTGAGGGCCAAGTTCAAAAATGAGCTCATTAAGCTGTATGAATGAACGAGGTGAAGTAATGCATTGGTTAAACAATAATGTTCTCTTTCCATATTGTTGAATTAGACGGTCATTATGTTCTGTCTTCCTTTTTTTTTTTCCTCGGTGCTAATATTGTTAACAACGTATGTATTTATGACTCACTTTTCTGATTTCCGAGCAATATCAGTTTTTCAAACTAATCGACGGTGTAATTGCCTTAGTATTTTTCTTTAAATATGTTTTTGTCTGGTCCCATCTTAATTTCTTGTTTGGATGATTTTGGTTAATATGGTTGATGTTGCTAAACTGTCATCGTAAATCGTGTTCTGGTCCGCTGGAAAAAAGAACATCTGTTGCACTTAAATAGGGATAAAGCCGTTTTCTCATGGTCTTACTTGTAATGCATGCAAAGAAAACGGACAGGCATAGGTATTGCTTCCGGCCCTGAGGCCTGAACTAGGGTGAAACGCCGTCGTAATGATGTGTTCTGGACTTGGGAAATGTTAATTGTTCAATTAATAAGCAGCAGTGATGAGGAATTTGCGTTTGAAACAATCATGAAAAAAGAAGAACACTCGGAAGAAACTGTCTGATAGTTTGATAATATTATTGATAACTTTGATAACTTCTCAAAAAACTCGAGAACTTGGGGTTTAAGCAGATAAATTAAGAGAAGAAAGAAACTAAATCAAACTGACAACCCAACTAATTACAAAGAAAATACCAAATAAAAAACAATTGAATCTAAAAATTAGAAAACTCCAAAATAGATACTCTATAATAGGAACTTTATAATGGAAAACTGTCATCTACTGCCATTGTGTCCTACATCAGGTAATATTTCATAGAAGCTTTTTATGTCTAATATCTGTGCTCAACCATGAATTGACTGAGCTTCTTTACTTCTAGGAAAAGTCCAAAGGAAGCAATAGTGATTGTCTCAATGAAAAGCAAAAAAGGAGTTATAAACTTTATGATAGCTACTAATTTCACAAGTCATGCACTGCTTGTCCTCCTATAAGCGCATCACGTAAGGTAGTATAATTATTATCAGCATGTATCGTCAATCGAACACCTGAGATCCGAGGCCAAATAACG
The DNA here is from genome assembly GCA_025403435.1 of Artocarpus heterophyllus. Classification (NCBI taxonomy): domain Eukaryota; kingdom Viridiplantae; phylum Streptophyta; class Magnoliopsida; order Rosales; family Moraceae; genus Artocarpus; species Artocarpus heterophyllus. Next base: position 18,261,421 of record CM046348.1, on the reverse strand, counting down.
GCATGTCGAGACTCAGAGTTCGAAACCATCTCGTTGATTGTCAGTCTTTATGCATGCTGGCAACACGATATGCACCTTTCCTCCACAAACGATTATGGTGGTCTTGTAGAATGGAGGACTGCCTTTAAAAGAATTTTAAGAATCATTTTGGCTCAGAAGTTGTACTGCTCGACGATGCAGGTAATGTCGACAGAGGTGGCCGAAGGAGAACATACAAAGCCGGACCAACAAATGGAACCAATGATAAAGGTAGAAGCCATGACCCTTTGTCAAACCTGCAAAAAGAATCAAGTTAATATGCGAAAGTTCACAAGAATGTTTCTGTGAAGAGGAGTTCAAATTCTAAGTTTTGATTGAAAAAAATATACTCTTGACAATTGACGCCAAATCACTCACCATTTCCGGGCAGTCATATCATTGTAAATCCAAAATGGAGCAAATGCTGATAGTAGAGTGAAATCAAGGCAAGTGACATGGATCTGATCAAAAAAGAAGGTTCAATGCCTGAAGTAAATTGCTGTTAATTGTTAAGGTTATGTTTGTTAATAATGAATAATCATACAAGCTGATCTTCCAAGACTCGGGAGAAACAACATTTAATGTGTCTCAAGTATGAGAAACTATTGAAAAACCACCACATATGTATAAGTATATTATGGTTTTTTGAAACACTTACAAATCTGCTTTCTCTGAAATACTGCGAAAATTCCTTCCAGTCACCCCCATTAGCTAAGCCGGCATAAATGATTATACCTAGTCCTGCAGCAAGTGATATCTAATGTCCAATGGAGTAAATTATGCAGTGTCAGAGAACTAATCAACTGTTTATGATTAGTGGGAACTACGTAACAAAATAAAATAAATCTCACCCCGGCTGTTAATTTTGATTCTAGAAAATTCAGAGGCCATCTGCTGAGCTCAGATTCTTCAACAGGAGGAGGTGGTGGTTTCCAAAGTGCAAAATATGGTAGAAGAGCATATACGCCACCGAAGAACGAAAACAGTGCGAAAGGCCAGACTGCAATGTTGCTTTTCGAGCTGCGAATTTAAAACTATTAATTCAGCTTATGAAGTTTTGAAACACTGGTATGGAGGAAAAGAATGTTGCTTGAGCTGGTTCCTATTTGCCCCTAGTGGCACTCATGGCCAACTGTTAGACGTTAGTCATGCCGCTTAGGATAGCTTACAAGCGTCATCCTATATGTCACAACACAAAACTAACGGACACTCATCGACATTATGGAACACACACACACACACACACACAAAAAAAAGAATATATCTGAAACACGTACTAACATTGAGTAGAAAACTAAAAATGAAAGTTTTTTTGAATAATTCTGATTTCCAAGCCTTTTAATTCACAATTTATTCCAGGTACGGCCTTGATGTTGCTCGTATGAATTACTTGGTATAATTATCAAGGGTAAGGAATGAATCTTCTGGATGAAAAGAGGTAAAAAAAAAAAAAAAGATTATCAATTTAGCATCTTGCAAGCATTAAGCAAAATGAAAAAAAAAGAAAAAAAGAATTAGCACTTAGCAGGACTACCTTCTACCTGTCGGAAACAGCAGCTTGCTGTACACCAATGGCCACAAACCCATAATGTACCACAGTGCCACAAGCACTTGATTCATTCTGAAACCATCGTCCCCCTTCAAGTTCAAGAGCTTTTTTAAGAAATACACGTCCCTTGACTGAGCCAAGGACACAAACAAGAGATAGTATGTTAGGAATAACAAACAACAGATAGACACTAAAGGCCATTTTTTTTTTTTTTTGAAAGGACACTAAAGGCTATTCTGGTACAGGTATTTCATTCACATTTGGGAAATGCCATGCAATCCTATCAGTATTATCTGTACTCTAGACCATGGCATAATAAAAGAGTTTAAACGGAATAAAAGGGAAGTACACAGACCAATTCTCAAGAAAAGAATTTCTAGGCCTAGTTCCAATAATGTTCATAATATAACTAAGAATCAAACGGAAAAAACTTCTATATGTTATCCAGTTAGCCAACAAAGCACTATATTCTAACTGATAGCAACTGCGCAGGAGAATTTCTATCTCAGTTTGTTAACTTTCTAGCTCCGCTGTGCCAATTCAGACTCCTATTAGTCCCCCCAATATAAAACTAAAACTTCAAATCAATCTCGTTCAAGACAACAGCCAAATAAAAGGGTAATTTGCGGTAATGCATCCTAAACTTTTCGTTGATTGTAACTTAAGACTCAAAACTTTTAATTTTAACAATAAGGACCCTAAATTTGATGATCTTTGGTGATGCAGTCCAATTGATTTTGGACACCAAATGATGAACAACAATTAAGGTCCTAAAAGACAAAATTAGAAAAGTTCAGGTTCAAGTTTGCCAACCAACAAAAAATTTCGCGTATTTGTCCATTAACTGACACCCATTAGCTATTAGACCACACAAGTACAATGTAGAGTCCTATTTCTCAAAATTAAAAATTCAGGATTCAACTTGCCAAACACTGATAAATTTATTGCGCACAAATGCAAAATAACTCAAAACAAAACCACCTGGCGAATTTCAGTAACTAGTTTAGCTCCTATGAACTGAAGGAAACTACTTAAAGTAAACCAAATAATCATTTTTTTAGTATAAAAATGAAGCCAAAACACTTATACCAGTACACATTGTTATACAATACCGGAGTCTGATTTGGAGCCAGATTGAAAGCATAGTACAAAAGAGCACCCCATAGCACAAAGAGCAAAATTGAAGTCGTCCAATCTGACCAGTTACCCATATTTCCACTTTTTCCAACCTCCGTTTCCGAGCTATCTCCGTCCCTCAGAACTGGGTCTTCTGGGTTTTGACTGTTTAAGGTACTATGACATATTTGAAGACGACCCTTTTGCTGAACAAGCGGCAGGAAGATTGACACCTTGTCGGTGTGAATTCTGAAAAGACTCGAAAACCCAGAATTTGTTTTGGGAAGAAGTGTTGTTGGTTTCAGGTTTTGAGGTTGAAGATGAAGATGAAGTGAGCTTCTAAGTTTTGGGGTTTTGCTTGGGAGTGAAGAAGATGGAAAGGTGGTGGAGAAGTTGCAGGAGATGAGGCAGGCATTATTAGCAAACATGGTGGAAAGATGGAAGATTTTTGCGGCAAAGTTTCACATTACAATCCCAAATTATGTACTTATTCTAGCAAAAATAAAATAAAAAATAAAAAATAAAAAATAAAAAACCACATTATCCAGTAGGCACTAACCCATTTATACGACGACGTTTCATGGGATTTTTTTAGCATAATCTTGAGAATTAGCTGATTTCTAAAATAAAATTGAAAAAAAAAACCAAAACTTTAAACTAAAAAAGCAGAATTTAAAGTAAATCTCATTTGTCAAACACATCTAATCATTTCTGTACTGTCAACTTATTCAATTATTTATCAAAAAACGAAAAATGTGAACTATTTACTGCATGTGGTTAAGAACATTTTTCAACAAATTTGTACTTCTATCATGTAAAAAGGAAATATGAATCCTTGGTTTATTATTACTCTATTTTGCTAGTAGAAAGTAATTTTCTCACTTAACCATCAAAAAAGGGCAAAAAAAACATTAACCAACCAACGAATACACGTTAGTGTTAGTCGTTACCTCCCCAGTCTCACAAGAAGATAATCAGATAAAAGAAAAACAAAAATCTCACGAGAAGATATGGTCTCATCTCTCTCTTCTCTGGCCATGGCTGAAGCTTCAGGAATCCTTCAAGCTTCTCTGATTCCCAACTTCCATCCATTCCACTGAACTCAGTCATCTCAGCTACACCCATTACTGAGCTTCCGCAGAAACCCCACAATTGCAATCCATTGCAGCTGTGTCTCGACCAGCGAGAGCACCAAAACGACAGCGACCCAGAAGGGCAATATTCCTTGGGGTTGCGAAATAGATTCTTTGGAGAACGCCTCGGCCCTTCAGAAATGGCTGTCGCAGTCGGGTCTTCCGGACCAGAAGATGGCCATTCAGAGAGTGGACGTCGGAGAGAGAGGCTTGGTTGCTTTGAAGAACATCCGCAAGGGAGAGAAGCTGCTCTTCGTCCCTCCTTCTCTTGTCATTTCTGCTGACTCTGTAAGCCTACGATCGGAACAACAAAAGCACTTGTTGGTCACTATTTTGTCTACTTATGTTTCTCTCAGTTTCTTATCATTTTGTGTGTGTGTGTTTATTTCTCTGAAATGCAAGGCATGGAGCCTTGCGGAGGCTGGGGAAGTGGTGAAAAAGAACTCCTTACCCGATTAGCCGTTGGTGGCAACCTATTTAATAAGTGAGGCAAGTCTCATGGAATCTTCAAGATGGAGCAACCATGTTTGTGCATTACCTCGGCAACCTTATTCACTTCTCTATTGGTAAGTTTTCTTTTTATTACCTTTTGGATTCACAACTCTCTCAAATGTGTACAAATTTGTCTTCCCCTTTGGAAGGGTTAATTCTTAGTTCTATTTTTATAATTCTGTTTTGTACTAATCTAATTCTATTCCTTTAGTTCTATTTCAGGACGCGTGAAGAGTTAGATTGGTATTTGGAAGCATCACAGATTAGAGAGAGAGCAATTGAACGGGTTACAAATGTCATTGGAACGTAGGCCTTTGTGTTAGTTATTTTAATTTTCACTGTTTTTCCTTTGATGGGTTACTGTTCGCGAGCATATGATCTTCCCGTTTACCAAACTGAATGTTGAATTTCCTCTTTTTTTTTTTTTTGTTGCAGATACAAAGATTTAAGGCTTAGGATATTTTCCAAGTATCCTCACTTATTTCCTGAGGAGGTACACTTTCACATTACACAACTAGTGTTATCTAAGCAAAAAGAAACTCAAAATCCTGATTTTCTTTGCTGAATTCATGTTTTGTAGGTATTCAATTTGGAAACCTTCAGATGGTCATTTGGCATTCTTTTCTCACGTTTGGTAAGTTGATTTGGTCAGATAATCGTAAATGCGATGTCTTTTTTATGTTCATAGGCTTTCCACAGGCATTTTCATAGAACATAAAGTGATAAGGAATGCTAGGACTTCAAACTTGTGATTAGTGTTTCTTTATCAGTTCTTTCTCTCTAATATATCAACTATGGTCATTTCATCTATAATGAGTTCTAATGGTCTTAAAAAATTACCGAGTATAGGATACCCATTATGGAAGAGGAATATATCTTTATCATATTCAAGAACAAACTATTAACTGACTTCACTGCAGGTGTTGTTTAACACTATCTTTCCATAAAACTCTTTCTGATTGCATCTTTGGTAGAAAAAGAAGGCAAAAAAAAAAAAACCAAAACAAAACAGAAAAAAATTGTCAATTTAAAAGCTTGAAATTGCACGTTAAGAGCTTGTTAGGCAGGAGGGAAAAGGGGGGAAAAGAAGAAGGAGGGATAGGGGTAGGAGGATTGGTGGAAAGATTTCTGGACCTATGGTTGTTTAGTAGGAGGGGCAAGAGGACTGAATAGATTGAGAGAGGCTTGAGGGATTTTAAATCATTGACCCCGATTTTAATCTCTTCCTATATGGAGGGACTAGAGGAGAAATCCGTACCAAATGCAATAAGAGAAAAGCTCCCTCTTTCCTCTCCATTTTAGTCACCTTGGTTATGCAACTTTCTTTCCTTGTTATTTTCTCTCCTTCCTGCCAAGCACAGCCTAAATCTGGATGTTTACACATGTTTGGTCTGCACAGGTCAGGTTACCTTCAATCGATGATAAGTTTGCCTTGGCTCCCTGGCCGGATATGCTGAACTACAGTTGTGAGGTATGCTGATTAATCCCTTCACAAGAAACTTTGGAAAAGAAATTAGCTGCAAAAAGTATTGAGTATTTTAAATTCATCTGTATTTGACTGCTCCAGGTGGAGACATTCTTGGATTATGATAAATCATCTCAAGGAGTTGTTTTTACAACGGATCGGCCATATCAGCCAGGTGAGCAGGTAAGGAATGAAACTTTTTCGCCATAAAAAAGTTCAAATCTTTATGGAGCGAAGTCACTTAAACAGTGTTTTAATTTTAAGAAAAAAAAAAAAAAGATAATAGGAATACACTTGAACTGTTTCGAGGACATACATGATAAATTCATTCAACTTTTTATCTTTTGGGGAAACATAGGCATATTTCTGGGGAACAATGCTATTCAAAATTAGATTAAAATTATCTTTTGCAATTATTTTCCTAGGTAGGGGATAACTTCAAGTTAGAACTGAAATATACTTTCTGTGATGTCCTTACATGAGGTGTCAAAGCTCATGAAGAGAATAACTTGTGCAGGTTTTCATCTCATATGGCAAGAAATCTAATGGAGAGCTGCTGCTTTCCTATGGATTTGTTCCAAAGGAGGGAACAAACCTAGTGATTCAGTAGAGTTGTCACTGTCACTTTCAAAATCTGATAAATGTTATTAGCAGAAGTCGGAAGCTCTGAGGAAGCATGGATTGCAAGTGTAAGCTCCTCACACCAGTTAAGAAAAAGTCTTCGTCTTCCTTTTCTATCTTCTCAGAGTTTGTGTTTTTTCATGCATTCTACCTCTTATTTCTTAGTAATTGAGTAGCAGCAACCTTATTTCTTTTTTTGGGCAGCTCTCAATTGTATCCGATACGAATCACTGGTTGGCCTTTGGAATTAATGGCATATGCTTATTTAGCTGTTAGCTCCCCAAGTATGAGTGGGCAATTTGAAGAGGTCTGATGGTTTTCCACGTGTGCTTATGGATCGCGGTTTTAATTTCATATGATCTATCTCAAACATGTTTTTAATTACAGATGGCTGCTGCAGCATGGAACAAAAGTGATATCAAGAAGGATTTAAGATACCCTGAAATAGAGGAAGAGGCTTTACACTTTATATTGGATGGTTTTGAATCTAGCATATCAAAGGACAACAAGTTTTTGCAGGTAAAAGAATAATTTCCATGACGATCTCTGTATTTGCTTTGTTTGAAGTCTTGTTACATCTTCAAGAAATTTGAGCTACAAATTCTGGTAATTTGCTTTGACAGCAAAGTGGATCATTGGATTTAGATGTGACATAGCCTAAGCAACTCAATCGAAGGTTGTTTCTGAAACAGTTAGCTGTAGACCTGTGCACTAGCGAGCGAAGAATACTGTTCCGTACTCAATACGTAAGTTCACACCTCGTTTCTTCTGCAGATTGACTATTCTTTTTCTTTTCAGTGTGTGAGTCAGTGTCTCTTGCTACATGTTCAAACCATCAAGTGCATTCCAAAATTCATTGGCATTCCGCTTAAGATCAAGGAATAGCTTTTCTCTCGTGAGAATTTTTTTGTTTTTTTTTGGGTATTTGGTGTTTTTGCCCCTGAATGTTAAAAGAATTGTCTAGTAACCTCTGAACCTCAAATTTTGATATATTACTCGTTTAAAAAAACTGTTGCAAAGTGCCCCATCGATGACTACTGTTCAAATTTGGATGGAAACATTCTCATGCATTCTATTGGATATCCTTTGAAGGCAAAGTTAAAAAAATTTTGATGACGACAGAGCTGTCATTTCACATGCACTTGGGCACTTCCGTTCAAATTTTAACAGCTCATCAGTTTGGGGACACTTTGCAACATATTAAGTTCATCAAATTATTTCTCAAAATAAAAGTTTATGGGGGAAACTTTTTAATTCATGAGACCTGATTGCCTGAATAAACCCATCTTTATGTCTCCTAGATATTGGTTGCTACATTTAGAGGGAAGTAGGAATCATAATCTTGAGAGCCACCGTATTTATTTTGGTGAGCAATACATATTATTAGAGCTGCCTTGAAACTCAAGTCACCATATTTGACTGTAGTCTCTAGTCGCTAATCATTTTGTTCATGTGTTTTGATGATCTTCCTGTTTTCAGATACTGCGAAGGAGATTGAGGGATATAAGAAGTGGTGAATTCAGAGCTCTAAAAATCTTGGATGGATTGTGGAATTTTTTTTAAATAAGATGATTTCTTTGAGTAACGATGCCATTGGTTTCAAATGAAACTTCACATCAATCCAGATCCCATTGCCATCTTAAGTGGTATGCCTCAAAGAGGCGGACGTTAGGGAAATGTAATGCATTTAGCAGCGGATTCAGTCGTGTAAAGGGATGCAATGTGACAGACACCATATAATAGCAATTTAGTACCCTCTCTCTGGTGTAAACAGTTTGAAGCTAACCCAATCACATGAGTAAAATGGTTAGGAGCTTATAGAGCCTACCACAAAGAGGTATCCGTCAAAGGCGCCCTCTCTCTGCTTATTTATTCCTTTTATGTGCGGAAGGCTTATCATCTCTCTTTTGGAGCGCGGAAATAAAGGGGGATTTGCATGGTATTGCAGTTGCCAGATATGCTTCTAAGGTTAGCCATTTGTTTTTTTTGGATTATTCAATTATTTTTGGCAAAGCTTGGGAGGAGGATTGTGATCCCATTCGTGATATACTGGAGTCATACGCGTTACCCTTCTCGTGCCATGATGTTCATGGGACTACAAACATCCCAATGTAGAAGTTCTGGAATCCCTTCGGCCCTATTGCTTTTAGACCCAAATGGTCTTTTGGTCATTTTACCCTCCAAACAAGATTCATATTCTGGTATAGATTCTATCTTTTAAGTGACTTAAGGATTTATCCCTTACCAACCTTTGATTCCTATTCAAGTTAATATGACATAATCGTAAATGTCAAAGATAAGTCTTATTAGAGTGAGAAGTTTTAAGTCTTTTAGAATTATTATCATTAACCTTTATGTGAAGCAGTATGTACATCCTAGGTTTGATAAAATAGAGATTGTTTTACATCCATCCATTACAGATAAAAGATTTATTTTTACAAATTACTATTTTATTATTAAAAGATACTAAATAAGAGTCTTTAAATAAATAAGCTATGGATGTCAAATTCCTCTTTAAGTTGAATATAAAAATAATTTTTCAAAACTAAAATCCTATAATTATCAAAATAAAGCTAGATGTATCCCACTGTTTCAGTCAACACAAAGGATCCATCGTCCATTAGAAGCATGAAGTGCTCATGTAGCAGACTTCTCGCTTCTTTGAATCCCTATAAAAAACACAAACATGATTAGTTGCTCCAAAATCTATGATTTAAGTGTCACTTGATTCCTCAACTATATAAGTTTTAATAACCAGAAGTTTACATCTATCTCCTCCCGAAAGGAAGTCCTTACAATTCTTCTTTATGTCTCTAACTTTACCATAGAAAAAGCACTTCAACTTATTTGAGTTTTTCTTTTTCTTCTTCTTATTCTTGCCATTCGTGGAATAGAAGATTTCTCGTTCTTAGCCCTTTGCTTCCTTCCATTCCTTGGGTTATGATTGGAATCAAACGCAGCCGCTAAGTTGGCCTCTCTACCAACAGGAGTTTCCCTGATTAGATTTTTGAACTTTTGTGACTGCTTCATTAGCTCAGTCAATGTCACATCCTATCTATTGCTCAAATTATATGAGGCTCTAAATGGGATAAACTCCTTAGATAGAGTCTCAAAGACCATAGTTATCTGCGACTTAGCATTAATATCAGCTCCATGGGTTTAAGCCTTAGCAAGGTAACCTATGACCAACATTATATGCTCCTTCATAGGAGTCCCTGGCCTTTGTTTACAATTCAAAAGTTTCTAAAGAGCCTTTTGTCGTTTTGTTAGGGCTTGGCCTCAAAACATGTCTTCAAGATTATCCTAGATCTGTTTTGCAGTCTCATAATCTTCATATTGAGTTTACAGCACGTTATTCATGTTAGCTCATGTTAGCTATAACATAACAGCAGGCCTGATCGTTATTATTTTTCTAACGATCATATGCTTGGATTTGCTTGTTAGTGGAATCCCTGGTAGGTTCGGGAGGACACGGTGTTGTCAGCACAAATTTTAGTTTCTCAAAAGAAATGATGATATTCAGGTTCTTTTTTCAATCATTATAATTCTAGCTAGTTAATGTGTTTTTGTCGAGTATCGATGATATAGTCTTTTTGGATATTTTAATCTACAATAAAGATTCATATACCATATATAAGCAAATATTCCTCAACAATTTAGTAAGATAGCATAAACAAGTAAACATACAATTGTGTTTATATGTTAAAACTTTAAAAAAAATCACAACCTTATAATGACAATTTCCAACTTAGAATTCAACAAGCCGCCTAAGGGATACTTGTCAAATTTAATTAGAAACACGGATCCACTACGATTATTATATGCTATCAAGACCCGTCTGATCTAATATATATTAATAATCGTTTTTTTGGTCATTAATTTCATTAACAGAGCTTCTAAGGGAGATTAATAATAAAATTAATCTTGAGTGTATAACCATCGTTTCAACTATTTTATCCACGTTTTATATTGCCACCTAGGGGTGTACACCGATAAATCATGCTAAAATAAATTATCCCTTCGGAGATCTAACACGGTACATGATAACATCCCTTCCTAAGAATTGAAACCACCATGGCTACCTATGGACTAACGATGGAGGCCATAGGTCTTGTCTTCGAAAACTTTCTCCCATTCAATATTTTAAAAGTCAAGGTTTTATGTTAACATGCATGAACGATTTTTATTGAGCGACACTCCTTATTCTACATAGCATGCTATCAACATACATAGCAAATCATATTATAAAGTAGACAAGCAAAGCAACATGCAAAGCCGCAAGCAAAATAATAAATAAATAGCTATAATATCATGGTTTCATCGAGGAAAGAAAATAAAGATTACAAAAGATAAATCAAAAAATACTATCGATTTTTCATATTGTATTTTTAAGTTGTATCCTTTTTCATGTGGCATCAATCTAAAATTCTTCAAGCCCTCATAGATCAAATGTTTTATTTTTTTCGGTCATCATAAAATTTTATGTTTATCAGAATTGTCTTTAAAATAAAATCAAAACTCTACTAGAAAAAACATACCTTTTTTGAAAATGTTATGCTCTTTGCCAGCCTATCAAACTATATTATCGGCTTGCTGGTCTGACCATCGGCTTGCCAAACTTAAGGGTTCAGCCTACTGCCACGCTGATAGAATTTTGCCCTGTGGACGGCCTACCGAACTGGAAGTTCGGCCTGTCGATCTGCGACCATCGACTTACCAAAGCTAAGGGTTCGGCCTACCGATTGAGTTGAATTCATGTTTTTCCAAAAATAGTTTTTAAGTAGTTTTTCAATTTTATTTTCAACAATTCAAAAATATAAAAATTCTAAAAACTCAGGAAAACAATGAATACATATTCTAACCTTTAACAAACCATGGCTGGCACAAATTAATCAATAGATAATTAAATAATAATTTAATCAACCATGATTAATTAAATATTCACCATATAATATCATAACAACATTTAAGTATATAGAAACCCTAAAGTGTCAACTCTCTAAAACATTAAATTCAAGCATAAAAGAGAATAAGATCACATAATTCATATATATATATAAAATGATCACAAACCCAAAATCAACTTAAAAACCAATCTCTAATACTAATTGTTAGAAAACGATTAGCAGCGGAATTTTAAAATTTTAAATTAGAGTATTTTTTAAAACACATGTTTGATATGCTAAATATATGAATTAATGACAGATCTTTCTAACCTCATTTATATGCCAAAGTGCACCAGCAATCAATAAAGAGAAGAACTTTACAGAAGATCAACAACCAACTGATCTTCTTTGCTATTCTCTATTATAATCGAGTGTGGATGGCCACACATCGTATAGCTTCTCCTAAGGTGACTCTCCTTCCAACCATTTGAGAAGACCTAGAGCTAAGGTTATTGATTATGAACAATAGCTCTTGGGGGATTTTAGAGTTTTTTAGACTAGAATACTCACTCTATGCTTCTCAACTGATCTAAATAACTGAAAAAACTCACCCACTATTTATAGTGGTCAAATCTAGGGTCAATCCTTATCAGATAAAGCCTCAAAATTTAAATCTTGATAAACTTTTGATGAAAATTGCATCTAAAATACGTATACAGATTATCGCACGATCGGTAAGTCAAACTTTCCTATCGGTATGCCAAACGTACTCCATCGGCAGGTCGAATTAATGCATTGGCCTGCCGAACTTAGGATAATTTGATTCCTGAGAATATCTTTTTTTTTTTTCACCTGAGAATATTAGATAGAGCCTCAATTTTAATTCAAATAACCCAATAAAAAAATTATATAATCTAAATAGTCATATCTGGATAATCCCATAGAAAATAAAATGTTATCTAAATAATTCAACATGCTTATTTTGAATTAATTTATAAATTTAATTCAACCTATAAACTAACATGAATTATCCAAATTTATCGAATTTCAGCCAATTTAATAATTTAACATAAGTCACCAATATGTAGGAAAAACATGCCGTATCGTTACAAGACTTAAAATGAGCTAGCAAAGGGGATCCGATAGATAAATATAGTTCAAGCTCCTATAATTATAAAATACAATATCCTATATACATATTTTATAATTGTCAACTCTAATGCTACCCCACTAAAAGCTTAGAGTTGCACTCTTGAACTATATAAAATTACGAAGCTTCAATAAGCTAACCGTCCAGACATATCATAATGTGTTACATCCCCATAGAATATTCATAATTGACTTAAGGATAAATTCTGTTTTACCTTCCCGAGTATTTTCTCTTATGTTCCATTATCACACCATTAGAATACTTACCATCCATAGATAGTATACCATTCAGTTACACCTATGTATCTAAATAGTTGAGCACTTCAGTCTTCCAATTACAGGATAATATATATAAGAGAATATCATCAACACTAAAAAAAGACCTGTGGATTCCATATCAATGAATAATGAGTCTACGTCAATCAAGAGTCATGCCTCCAACATACCAGTATGCATACCATCATTAAGTAAGGATGTCACCCTTTGGTACATCAAAAGACATCAAGATAACAGGCCCATTAGTTATTTCAAAATTAAGGCACAACACATATGATTGTCTAAAGTGAATTGATTTGCACAAATGGAATTATAAACCAAATCAATTCAACTTTTATGTCCCTAATCCAATACATCGTCACCTATGATAATACACCAATGTTTCTACTCACGGAGTCCCACTCCAATGATCAAGACAAGCCATCTTTTGTTAGAAATGCAAACAACATAACAATCTTAGCATGAATAAAGTGACCAACTTTATTCCGTCGATTGCGAATCTTATGATTTAGACCATCATCTTTAAGATTCATATTTTCTACATAATCTGTTCATCATATGCATGATTCTTAAAGGTTTAGACCGACAGTCTCAAACTTTTGTTTGCTTATCATACATTCAACAGAAATGAACATAAAAAAAACAACACTTGGTATATGAAAAATAAATAAAATTTTTATTGATAAAATTTCTTCAAAAACATATTACAAAATTTTACTTCTTAGGGCCTTATGTCTAACATCCTTATCATCCCTAGAAGGCAAACTAGGTAGTAGATGCTCTAAGCTAGAAGTCATCAGCTGCACTAATGGTGATCAATTTGCTATCCTGAATTCTGTAGAAGGACATTTCAAGGCCTTGGAATCATGATGATTTCAGGGAAGTTATTTGACTTTAACCCTTTAATCGACCAACTTCAAACACATGAATGCAGTCAAGAACTTGACCTACCTTGGTTAAGATAAAGAAGGAGGTCCTTGAAGGGACAAAATAAAAATTTAGCATTTTTAAGGATGGTACACTATGCCACCACAAGGGTAGGATATGCGTCCCCAATCACAAAGAAATAAGAAATCAAATCCTTTTTGAGGCACATGAAACACCTTATTTAGTCCATCCAAGAATAGCTAAGATGTATAAGAATCTGAAGGAGAGTTTTTGGTGGCACGACATGAAGATGCCGTTGAATACATGTCAAAATGCCTTGCTCGTTAGAAAGTTAAGGCAAAGAATCAGTGTCTAGCAGGAGAATTACAGAAGATCAACATTCCATAATAGATATAGGATTAAGTCACGATGGATTTTGTAGTCGGATTGCTCAAAACATCCGAGGCAGCAATGCGATTTGAGTTATTATCGACTGATTGATCAAGTATGCTTGCTTTTTACCCATTAGATAGCCCAATGATTCCATTGAGCGACTAACAATGCTGTACGTGTCTAAGATAGTGACACTGCATGGAGTTACAAATCCATCATTTCAGATTGAGACGCGTCATTCCACGTCGAGGTTTTGGAAGAATGTGCATGACGCAATTGGCTCCAAGTTACAGTTCAGTATAGATTTTTATCCGCAGATAGATGGTCAATTTGAGAGGACCATTCAAACTTTAGAGGATATGCTAAGGGCACGTGCGATAGATTTTGAGGGGGGCTAAGATAAAAACTAGATCCTGATAAAGTTTTTGTACAATAATAATTACCAAACATCGATTAACATGGCACTTTTCAAAGCTTTTTATAGAAGAACATGTAGATCCCTAATTCATTGGCAAAAACCTGGGGACAAACACTTGGAGACTAATGATTTCATTAGAAGGACCACTGAGCATGTAAGATGAATCAAGCAGAGGTTAGACACATCTCACAATCATCAGAAGTATTACACAGACAAGCGTCATAGACCCTTGGAATTTCAAGTGAGAGACTTAGTTTTTCTAAAAGTTGCATTGATGAAAGAAGTTATAAGATTTGATAAGAGAGGAAAACTCAATCCCCGTTTAAGATCTTGGACAAGATCGATAAGGTCGTATATAAACTAGTGTTGCTGTCAGAGTTAGCTCATATTCATAATGCTTTTATATATATCTATGTTGAAGAAGTATGTGCTAGATTTATCGCATTTGTTACACCACGAACCAGTTGAGGCCCATGCAAACATGTCTTATGAGAGAAACCAATCTAAATTTTGGTTCACGAGGAGATAACCTTAAGGAATATTATCTCTTTTCTTAAAGTTTTGTGGTAGAATCACAATATTGAGGAAGTTACTTGAAAACGCGAAGAAGATATAAGGAAAAGCCACCTCTAGTTGTTCTAAATTTTAGGATGAAAATTCTTAAGGGGTAGATTGTAATGATTTAGAAAATCCTAGAATTAGATTTTATAATTTGCATATTTAAGTCAATGATTTTTCTAAAAAATTCTATGTTTTGTTTTGTAGTTGAAAGATTTATGGAATTACTATATAAATTCCAAAATTATATAGTCGATATTAAAGTTTAATTTATTAACTTTATGATCAAATAATTCAGTTGATAATTTTCACCTGAAAGGTGGAGGAAATTTCAATATATAAATAGCTTGAGAATTCGATTTTATAAGAATTCTAAGTGCACAGTATTAGCAGTATGACGAGGAACACTCTAGCAAGCAAAAAGTTCTTCATTGCCTATTATCCAGAAATCGAAGTTATGTGAGTAGTATTTTCGGTAAAATACTATCTAGACTTGAGAATCGACACTTGAAGATTATGCCATTTCTGACGTAAGTGTAGGAAAAGTTAAGTTTAAGTTTTATTTAATCAAGGAATAGTTTTAAGATTAATGATAGTCCAATTGTACTATACGACTAAGTATTAACATCGTTACCAATTAATTCAAAGGTTAATTTTGGACTATGATTAAGCAAAATTAGAGGCCCTAATGGGAGCCAAACTTCCCCTGTCAACTAGTTAGTTCTCCTAACCAATTAAGAAATTATCTACTTCCTTTAATCAAGGAACCCTTGTGGGTAAAGGAGGGTGACAAGGAGATAGGAATTAACATTGTGAATAGTGATAAAGTTTAGTCTACTTTGATCACTTGACGAAGTTAATTTTCCTCAAAAAATTCACCCATTTGGTGCCACAAGTAGTAAAGGATTTGACCCAATTACGTTAGGTTAGAAATCAGTTAAACACATTAGATAATTAATCCAAAAATACCACATAAGGCTATAAAAAGCCGAAATCACTCCAAGAGCTCTTCTTTGTCATTTCCTTAAACCAAAACCAATTCTTCCTTTTAGCCTTTCTCTCAAAATTTTTCATTCTCATACTCACAAAAACCTACCCAAAATCATGATGGAGAAAGGAAGAAAGTAGGTTGCTTTTGAAGTCGTCTACAAGGGTATAAAACTAAACCTTTTACCCTTTTATTTAAGTTTGATCTAGTTTATGGTTATTGATAATTATAGCATGTAAATAAAGGTGTAATCATGTATTTTTTATGGTGGTATAAGTCTATGTCATGGTTGTTTATGGTTGTGTAGGTTAAAGCATGATTAGTTTAGGCTTAAATGTTGTTAGCCACAAACATTTCCTGCACTGTTTGAGTCTAAAAAGGGATCCTTTTTATGTTGAATTTGGGGTTTTCATAAACAAGAAACTTTTAGACCTCAATGTTTAGAACAAATTCTTATCAGAGAGTTTTCTTGAGATTCTGACTCTAAGACAGAGTTTTGGATCATTTTAAAAAACTGCATGAAAAAATTGTTTTTAGTGTGGGTGCCACTATTTTTACAACAACCAAGCTTCTTAAAGGCCGAGTCATGAGTTTTGCCAAACAAAGAAGTTTTAGATCTTGTGAAAACAAATAACTTTCATGATTTTTTTTATTTTTTTTTTACAATTCTGCCTCTAATACAACACTTTAAGCATAGTTTATGTTTTTAAAACAATGCAGTTACTTGTTTTTAGCAAAAGTGACCCTTGAAAACTCTGAATCACGAGTTTTGTGAAATATGAAATTTTTAGATCTCAATAAAATGAAAAACTTTGTGAAGAAAATTTTTTATGATTTTACCTCTAAGATAGAATTTAAAACATATTTTTAAAAGCAGTCAAAACTTTTTATAAAAAACTTTTTATTCACTAAAATTTTGATCAATCATCGAATATGGATATGTTAAAGACATCAAAATCATGAAAATTTAGATTTCGTAGAAACGAGGAGCTTTTGTGAAGAAAATTTTTGAGAATGTCGTCTTTAAATAAATTATACGATAATTTTCAAAACTATTGTAAAGTGTCTCTATGGTACGAAATTTAAACCTATTTAGCAACCAAATTTTATTTTACGACCAACAGAGAAATTACAAAGCTCAAAAAACTATACAAGTCTTCAGCTAATGGTTTGTCAAATTTAGACTCTATTTTAAGATATAATTTTTTATACGAAAATTTAGTATATAAAATATGGATTTTCTTAACAACTTCAACGGTTTTTCAAACAGATAATAAATGGGACTCATAGAAACCCATAATATTAGGCTTGTAATGTTATGATGTTAATTACAGGTTCAACACTCATACAAGTCCAAAAGCCCTTTTTCAAACCAAAGTCCCCTTGGTTTAGTGTATAGAATACTGTAAATCACTTCTAGATTTAGTGGGCCATGTGAGGTTTATTGAAATGAATAGTAATTACAACTACAAATAGGCTTATGAGCCAATATCACTATATATTTGAATGGGCTTTTTATATAATTGTGAGCCCACATGGATGATATGAGAACTTTATTTAGATCTTGTTAATGGGATGAGATAATTAATTAATTACTTAATTTATTAATTAATTATTAACTCTATCACAATCAATAAAAGGCAATTATAGAAAATTAATTAAGTGGAAATTCTAAGTAATAAGGATTAAATTGATTGATCCTAATAACAACTAAAGTAATTGTTTATTCCTTTATCAAAGGAAAATGTATTTTAAGAACTGATTTAATTCCTTTTACAATTATGCTAAATTAAATAGCATAAAATAAGTTAACCTTACATTTTCATCGGTTGTTTTTCCTATAACTTAAGTATAGTGGATAGGAACTCAATGAGTTAGCAAATCCTATTTCTAAAAACCAAGTAAGTAGGAATCTCTTTTATATAATGAGTAGTTTCCTAAAAAATGTGTTTACATATTTTCATAAAAATTATAAAATGCATACTTACATTTTATGTTTACAATATGTGATGCTACGTAGTAACACGGTATACTCACTAACAACCAAGTGAGACTTATTGCAATAAGTTAAGTTTGAGTGTCGTATCAACCTCCCAACCTACATGGAGGTTAGCTTCTCAAACTACAGGGAGGATTATGTTAGGTTTAATAATTTAGATTACGGTTTCGTTGGAGACTTTTTAAATCCTAGCTTCTCGATGATCAGCCGCAACAGGCATTAACACTTGAGCCCTTAAAAGAATAAGATATGTTCATAAGAAAGCATAACCAACACATGCATGATTTATTTTATGCTTTTTTAATTTTTTGAGAGATATAGTGCCTACTTGTTGAGCAAAAACTCATTTAAATATATTCATATTGTAGGTAAGCAAGCTACCAGCAATGTCTAATGGATAGTGGTATAGCGGCAAACGGGCAGTGAAGATGGGGAATGGATACCACGTATTTAATATTTCTGCTTTTACTTTTGCTAATTATGACTTTTTTTTAATTAAGTATGATTAGTATGGTTGGAATTATGTATTTATGTTTTGAAGACTAAGGTCAAAGCTATACAACCTCAGTCCGAATGACTTTAAAACAACGTGTTAAAACAATTACTTGTATATGTTGCGACATTGTTGCAACAAATATAAGTATATTTTATTAAGCCAATTAGTTTGCGTTATTTAATTTAGCAATTATTCAAAAAAAAAAATCCTAAAATCTAAGTACGCATAATAAGTATATGTTAAAGAATATGTTTAAGTAGTTTAAGTAACAGTCATATAACTAGGGTCGTTATAACAAATTTATAAGGTGTTTGGGAGAGTCGTTTAAGATTTAGAGTTTAAATCGTAAATAGTGTAAAACTTTTACATGTTATAGTGTGAAATATACTATAATGCAAAGCTTTCACATGTTAAATATGCGGTTCCAACTTTAATGTTAGAACTCTTCTTCCAAACACTATCTTAGTGTTTTTTTTTTGTCATTAAGACGCTAAATTTTTAATGGTTTTAATCACATGAACAATTGGTAAAGAGCAATTTTAAAGGATTTAAATCACTAGTTGGTCAATCAATGAACACATATGATTATTAGGTTGTTTGACAATGTGGTTTGAATTACAATTTATAGTTCAAACTAAGTTTGCTTTTAAATTGTGTGAATGAAAATGCTATAACAAACTTAGTTAAAACTACAAATTGTAGTTCAAATCACATTTTCAAAATAACATAGAAAATTTTCTAAAAATTAACATCTCAATGAAGAAGTACCAAAATTATAATTCATAATAAGTGTGACGACCCGCCTTTTCGGGCAGTCACTTTACTTTCTTAAACATCGTTTCATAAACAGTAATCTTACTTACTTAGTAAGAAAATACTGTAATAAATTTTTTTTTCTTTCCTTAAATGTTCTTTAAAACTGACGCGACCTCCGTCGCATTCAAGTGGAGACATCGCTCAACACTTGACCTTAAAATCATTTCAAATCGTTTCTCAAAACTTAATAAGAAACACTTATTAAATCATAGTTTAAAACTTTACTTTATAATTACATAAAACAGTTCATAAACTGTATCTTAAAACTTTGAATACAATTCTTAAAACTCTGATTTTCTTTAAACTTTGAAAACACAACATTAAACAATGGAAAACATTTTCTTTGCATAGCGGAAGCAAACAGTGATGGTATCCATACCCAAATCTTCGCATCTGTCCTCCGCAGCACCCAGCTCTTCTAACGGGTCCCATTGGTCACCCATAAGTTACCTACAGCATGAAAAACTTTAAATGAGCTTTCGCTCAGCAAGTTCAAACATATTCTCACAAAGCATTTAAACATGCTTTAAAAACTTTTCTCATGAAAACCTTTCTCTTGAAACGTTCTTCATGAACGTTTTCCATAAACATTTATGAAATATTTTTCATAAACGTTTTCCTTAAACATTTCTAAAAACGTTCTTCATAAACGTCTTTCATAGAACATTTCTGAAAACGTTTTTCATAAAACATTTCTGAAACGTTTTGCATAAACGTTTTTCGTAAAACATTTCTTCAACGTTTTTCTTAAAACGTCATTCGTAAACATTTTCTTAAAAACATGAAATGTTTTTCATAAACATTTAATGTAAAACCTTTCTCTTAAAACATTTCTTGAACGTTTTTCTTAAAACGTCATTCATAAACCTTTTCTTGAAAACATGAAAATGTTTTTCATAAACATTTATCGTAAAACCTTTCTCAAAATGTCTTTCATGACATGACATATAAATATTTCATAAAAAGGCATTCAAGTAACCTCAGAATGCATGATTCCATTTATGCTCAATTATTAACTTCAATTATGAGCATTTTATGAACATTCTATAAACTTAAATATTCATTTCTTTCTCAACCTTTATTCTTATTCCTTACTTTCTTTATCTTATAACATTTCTTTTCCTTACTTTACTTTAGTGTTCGTACCAACTCATTAATCATGAGATCATATACATGACGCTTCCCTTGCGGAAGACTTGAGACCATCAAACATTGAGGTCTTGTACCTCACCTTTAGGAGGTTAAACTTTAATTTCACTTTCATTACCTCATAACAAAGAGGCTGGTACGACACTTTCTTTTTATCTTAACGTTACCTTCTTATTAACTTTAGTGAGCATTTCAAATGCAATCACATCATATGCAATACACTTGCAATTCATAGCTTGTACTATAAAACCAATTGCATAATAAATACAACTCATTGCATAACAAATGCAACATAAAATGTAAACACATTTTGCATATCATAACTTGCATTCTAACACTCATTGCATAACAAATGCAACATATTACTTAATAAATACATCATAAAATGCAAATACATTTTGTAAGTCATAACTTGTATTCTGGAATTTATTGCACCACAATTGCAACTCATGGCATACAAATGCATCATAAAGCTTATAACTTAAACTATAAAACATTCTGCATTGTCATAATGCAAAACATACTTTCAATACTTTGAAAATCATAACTTAAACTTTTAAATAACGTTATGCATATCAATATGCAAATAAACCTTTAACATAACGATTGCAAATTCATTGCAAATCTTTTTCTTGAACTTTAAAACTTCTTGCATAATAAATGCAAACATACTTTAAAAACAACTTGCTTAACACTTTGCAAACACATTTGCAAACATATAAATAAGCATTTAAAAATCATTTACTTCATGCTGTAGGTGAGGTTTGAAACTTACCCAAACTATGCTCTAGCGTTCTCTATTCCGTTCCTTTTCCTTCCATTAGTCGGCCTCTGCGTCCTGATCAAACGACAGCCGACTCATTAATTAATTTTCTTTATTATCAATCCACTCGATTGATAATAAAACGTAAACATTAATCATTCTTTCCTTATTCATAACTTGGTATACTATCGGTCTACCATTCTCTTACTCAACCTTATAAACTGTCAGTTTACATTTCCTTTATTTAGCCTTGTAACCCACCGGGGTTACTTTTCCTTTTAACTTTGTAACCCATCGGTTACCACTCGTTTACTTAAAACATCCCTCGTTAAATCTTGATCTCACATGACCGTTACGTTACTTAACGTATCACGGAACATTTTCCATCTAATAACATTATGCTAAATCGGAGTGTTCGACTCCGTTCTAGCCGTTTCCTTAAAAATGACGATTTTACCCTTAACGGGTTTTTCGTCACCTTATAACGTTATAAAACCTATTCTTACATAAAACAGTGTAACAATCACTGATCATGCATTTCATAAATTTCTATGAAAGCATATAAAACAGTTTATTCTAAAACAGTTCATACTGCATGCGAGATTCCTACTTACTTGAACTCCAAGCTAAGCAGATCAAGTTGTATCTCGCTGCACCTATAGTATATGAAGCATCCTCTGCAGTGCTCCTCGAGCGACCATGAATGGCTAGGAATGCTTCCTGGAGATCATACATTCTTGAAACTGTCATTCTGGACTCCGATATTGCTGTTTGAATCGCCTCGATCCGCGTGCAGTTGGTACCGGACGATTTTCATCGGAGTGGAATTTGCTCAAACGGAGGTCACCATTGCGTTCAGAGCGTCGAAACGAGTCGGGAGGCGGTCTCGGATCTTCGATCGGAGGTCCGGATCATAAAATCCCATTTTGCCCTTTGACCGGCCGTTGACCGGCATTGACCGCCGGCGGTTGGCTCCGTTGAGGGCTGAGCTCGAGCCTACCCCCCCTAATTCGACCCTCCTGAGTCGATTGGTGGGGTCAATTTCACCCAATTCGGCCTCCATCTGCTCCAATCGAGGATGGATTTCTCGGCTAACACCGGCGGCTCCGATCTCGGTCTTCCGGCGACGGTAGCCCAAAATTGACTTGGGTGTTTTCTTCCCCGTGACCCTCTGAGCATTTCCTCTATGGTGGGGCAGCTCAACACCGCGTGGAACGGCGGCTCCACCTAGCTCCACGGCGGTGCACGACGGAGATGCCGTTCTCCGTCCTCCGGCCATCATTTCGTGCAATTGAGGTACCGAATTTCTTCCTCTCGGTCCTCTGAAGGTGTTTGTGCCTTCAATTTGGCACAAAACGGCCTAAAATGGCCAACCCAACCTCACCCATGGCGACGGTGGCGGGCGTCTCCGTTCTCCGGCGAGGGGCGGCGGAATGGAGCAATTGACCGAGGGGTCTTGCTCACCGTCGCCCTCTGATCATTTTGGCACCGGCGGTGTGCCACACCGCCACCAGGCACGACGGCTCCGACGGCGGCTCCACGGCGGCGACGGGGCAGCTCCGGCGAAGCTGTTCCAGCCAAAATTGAGCTGGAAAATTGGTACCATCTTGTTCCTCTCCTCACACTGAGTCCATAGACACCAAAATCACGTTGATTGGTGGTCGGACGGCGGAGAAATGACGTCGGGAAATTATGGGTTTCGCCGCCACTTTGGGCGGCGCGTGGGCCCTCCTCCGGCGGCTATTTGGGTAGCACGACACCTCGTTGGACTCAGCTCAACGAGAGCTTCCCACTGGTATGGGAGGTGTCGAAAAATAACGTCGGAATCTCAAACGAGATTTGAGGAGAGAGAGAGAAAATGTAGAGAGAGAAAGTAGAGAGAGAAAGTCGAGTTTGTGTGATATTTCTGATTTTTCCTTTTTTTTTCTTTTCTTTTCTTTTATAAAAAGTATAAAATAAAATTGTGGTCCACACAATTCAATTCTTATACTGCGTTGCTCTAATACTGTATAATTTTTCATCTTATTATACAGTATTTTTCTTTAATTGTACTTTGTCTTAATATAATCTTTAATTTAATGCATTTTTAATGCATTAAAAATCTCGGGTGTTACAATAAGAATGGAGGACAATTTCAAAAAAAAAAAAAGAAACAAAAGAGAACAGACGAGTTTTGTGTTATTTTAAATTATATAGCACAAAATGAGACAACAACTGCATTTTTAGGGTCTTTTTTTTTTTTATATATATATTAGCCTAGAAGATTGAGATTATCAGAAAAATAATTGCATATCAAACGCATAATCTTTATCTCAACATGGAAAAAATACAAAAAACAAAAGACACAAATCTACTTTATATAGATGTGAATCAAAAGTACATGAAATGTTATTTCCTATCATTGGTGGTGGTAGCATGGTGGCAAAGGAGGGCTATTTGAGGGCTTCATTTCTTCTAAGTCATAGGTTCAAGTAATGCTGAGCACAAAAGTTCTACCATACAATTGGTAGCATAGACTATGCCTTTGATGTAGACTCTTGAAACCTAAATCTATTAGATGATGAAGACCTAGGAACATGGTCCTTTGTCATTCTATTACTGGTCCTAGTGTTATTGTCGAACGTGTTAGGAGTTCGACAATAAACTCCATTGTAGCATTAGAAAATATTACAACTAACAAATTTAAATAAAATTTATACCCATGTTAATGTCATGAGTGAATAATGTTAGTATTTATAATTAGACTAAGGGCCCGTTTGTTTCGATACTCGAATCACAGTTTGAATCATTTTGCTACAGTATTTTTTCTCACAAAAATTTAAATCTTCATTCAAATACTCGAACCAAACGGGTCTCAAGTTTCTTTTTTAAGCATATAAACTTTGGATGCACTATTGTAGGAGTATAGGTTTATATGTTTATTAATTTTTTTTGTGTGAATATGTATATGCATATATAATTTACACTATATATATATATGTTTTTGGATTTACGAATTACACAGATTAGGAGATACTCAATCCTTAATTCAATCCGTATGTTATCAGATTGAAAAAATCAAAATCTAAAATTAATATGTATTTTTCATAATCTAATTTAATTATTAGATTGAAAGAATTGATAGATTTTACAACCACCCCAGTTAAAGATCAATTAATAAAATACTAAAAATTTTATTTTATTTAACCTCAAAATATATGCAATGCCTATCCATTATTCGCCGGGTGGTATTATGCATCCTGATCGGACTGTGGCTTGGCCCTCTTAGTGAGGCGGGCCCCACCCAGTGGGTCCTATTGTGGGACCTAGATGGGTCCCATTGGATGGGGCCCACCCCATTGAGAGGGCCGGGCCACAGCCGGGTGAAAAAAAAAAAAGTTTTCCTTATTCGCCAACCACCACTATTGGCCATCATTCCCCAATAAAAGAAAAGAAAATCCAATCTTACCATGAACCCAGAGTCAGCATATCCCAGCACCAACTGAATCGCTCCTCCGACAGAGAAAACCGTGTCCTGAAGTTCAACCAGTCTCGTTTACGTTATAACCGAGCCGCTCGCCATAGCCAGGATTGAGAGAGAGAATTTGCTCACCCTGAGACTTAGATTGAGAATTTGGTCTTAATGGAGGGGTTTGTTTCATTCCAGGCCATTCCTTCGGTCTCTCGCTTTCCCAAATTCTCATTCCTCAACTCCTCGCCACGATTCGCCTCCGACCCGCGTCGACCAGGGAACAACTCATTCTCTCTTAATTCTTCTTCTTTCGCTATTCGAGCTCAACAGGTTTTCTTTCTTCTCTTTCTTTTTCTCCTTCTTCAATCCAAACTCGAATTTATGTGTATTTTATTTTAATCAAATTGTTACGGGGTGGATTAAACTGGGTTTTTTTTCTTTTCAAAATAAAAGATGGAGTCCAAGGATGGTTCGGCTACAGTGGCTCCGATCATTGAGGATTCTGAATCCGAAAAGGCTCTGAAAATAAAGGAATGGGAAGTGGGTATGTTTCAAAACGAGTTGGCTGCTAGCCAAGGAATTAGAATCAGGAGGAGACCTCCAACAGGACCCCCTTTGCACTATGTGGGACCCTTTGAGTTTCGCTTACAGAATGAGGGAAACACACCTCGTAATATCTTGGAAGAAATCATATGGCACAAAGACATTGAAGTCTCACAAGTAACTATACAATTTCACTCACTTGCTCTTTTTGTTGCGCATTTTCCTTTTTGATTTGATGGGTTTTGTTGTATGTTGTTTATGGTTATTGGTATTTCTCTTTCTTTTCTTTTCTTTTCTTTTCTTTTCAAGTAGTTGAAAGAGAGGAAACCTCTCTCGGCGTTGAAGAAAAT
Source organism: Artocarpus heterophyllus (assembly GCA_025403435.1). Taxonomy (NCBI): domain Eukaryota; kingdom Viridiplantae; phylum Streptophyta; class Magnoliopsida; order Rosales; family Moraceae; genus Artocarpus; species Artocarpus heterophyllus. Next base: position 18,235,925 of record CM046348.1, on the reverse strand, counting down.
TTTGGAGAATGCTCCACCAGCTAGAAAATTTGTTGGAGCTCTCAAGGCGGCCCAATCACGAACCGGACTGCCCGCTTTGATTGCTGAAGTCAAGAAGGCTTCTCCTAGCAGAGGAGTCATAAGAGAGAATTTTGATCCTGTAAGTCAGGTTCCTTTATTACATCATTTTTTTATTATGCAAATTTTTGTTCGACTGGTATTTGATGTCCTTGAGCATCAATGCTCTATTTGACTTATGAGTTCTTAACTTGCCCTTTTATTATGTTCACTATAAAATTTGTGTGTCGTCCTTCCAGAAGGGTTGTTAGAGAAGATGTATTATTGATATTACAATAATAAGATTGATTTTGCGGAAACAATGTATTTGATATAAGAAGTTGTTGAAGAATAATGATGCTTATGAACCTAGACTTATTATTAGTATCCAGCACTAGAGTAATGAATGAATTATTCTTGAGTTTTGTTGTGTAATTGGTTAGTCCCATAATATTTCTGCATCTCGACGGTAGAAAACTAACCAGCCTCGAATTGGTCACAAATTGTAGTGTTTTTCCTTTCTCTTTTTTTTTTTTTTCCCCCTAAATGATTGATATCATTTTCATTTGATAGATTGAGATTGCCCAAGCTTATGAGAAAGGTGGAGCAGCTTGTCTTAGTGTTCTAGCAGATCAAAAGTATTTTCAGGTGACAACGAGATTAAGATTTTCAGATTACTACATTTGGAAATTCTTCTATCCTAAAGCCGAATAATTAGCTATTCTAATTTGCTTCTTCCTTTCTCCACAGGGAAGCTTTGAAAACATTGAGGCAATAAGGAATGCAGGAGTAAAGGTGTGTGCCATTCGCGTCTTGTTGTCCAATAGATAATGATGATGATAAACATGCGCTAGTATTTATAATCGGTCTAAGTAATAATTGACACTTGAAAAATGTGCAGTGCCCGCTGCTGTGCAAGGAATTCATCATTGATGCGTGGCAGATCTACTATGCTAGAATTAAAGGCGCAGATGCCATTCTTTTGATTGCTGCTGTTTTGCCTGATCTTGATATCAAATACATGACTAAGATCTGCAAGCTGCTCGGATTGACGGCACTTGTTGAGGTTCCAATTCTACTATTTCTTAATTATTGTTGTAGAATTCCTGCAAGATGCCTCGTTCTCCTGGTTGTTGATTCTGTTGTTGTTTGACGTTATTCTAGAAAAGATTAATGTGGTACATGATTTTATGAATATTTGTTTAGCGTTGCTCTGGTTCCGGTTTTCATTTTGTTATCGGTCCTGATTTAAGGACCTTTTCATCTGTTCCAATTTCTCAAACTTTCATTTTTTACAAGTTGGAAATATGTTTATGATGGGTGTTCTCAGTATCCTTCTCTCTTTCTCATTTTTTATTTGTAAATTTTTCATTTTGATTAACCACGTATTCTTGCAGGTGCATGATGAGAGGGAAATGGATCGTGTTCTTGGGATAGAGGGGATCGAGCTTATTGGAATCAACAACCGCAATCTTGGTAAGTGTGGTGAATGAAGGGTTATCAATAACGTTATTTTTGCTTGTGCACCACTAGCTTAATAAACACATATTAGGTATTCCCTTTTTGATTGGGAAGGTCAACAGATTTTATATTATGTCTTAAAGGTTTGTTTGGTAGTGTCACATATATGGGTGACTAGTTATTGGAAGATCACTAAGCCTGCTAATTTGGGCCTATAGACTTCTCAATGTAATATGTTGTTACTTTATTTTTCTCAGAAACGTTTGAGGTTGATACAAGTAACACAGAGCGGCTTCTTGAAGGAAAGCGTGGCGACTTGATCCGCGAAAGAGGCATAATTGTGAGAGGCTTGTCAACCTATTTCATTACTTATGCATAACTTCTTTTAGTATTTCATGTTTTGGAATAGTGGAAATTGTAAATATAAACTCTATTTGCTCTTCTTTTTTTTTTTTTAAATCTCTTTTTAGGTGGTTGGGGAATCTGGGCTGTTTACTCCTGATGACATTGCTTATGTGCAAGAAGCCGGTGTTAAGGCGGTATGATCACAAACTATACTCTCAAAAACAATGATTATCTTCAACCTCACAAAAATTGAGTGTGCTTAGTGTGTGATAAATTACATTTGTGAAAATTGGTAATTACTTGATTGCTTAACTTGGATGGAGAGTTTTAAACTTTTTACAATTCTTCTCAGGTTTTGGTTGGAGAGTCAATTGTGAAACAGGAAGACCCTGGGAAGGGAATAGCTAAACTTTTTGGAAAGGATATCTCGTTATGAGGTTAATTAGCAACTTATCATTAAAAAATAAATAAATAAATAAACCACCAATTTTCTACCGCCTGTTATATCTGCAAGAGTAATGTTTAATAGAGCCTAGGTTTATACTGGATAATATGATCTTTGTATGTTTCCTCTTCTTCTGTGATTGCCTTCTTAAGCATTTTCCATTTCTTTTTGACCCAAATAATTTTGTGGCTGTTGATTTTCTACACTATGGTGTGGTGGAAATTTGTACTAGTCCAAATTATTGTGGATTTTTAGTTAGAAGTTAGGGTACAAAACGATACCCCAACTAGTAAGGCAGTTTTGAACCATTAATACAATTAATTCGATGTCATTATTAATGTGATCTGACAGTTCATAGTTGTATCCTACAACCATGGTATTTTTTTATAGTATACCACAAAATTTTCCGATTAGTTGTATCAAATTTCTTATGGTTTGTGCAAAAAAAAAAAAAAAAAAAAAAAAAAAAAAACGTTTGGAGCCCAATTGGTGTTGCTGGTAGGAGAACGATTTCGGGCCGCACGATTATGATCTCGTGGAGGAAAGGTGTTGAAATCATTGAATGAAACAGCTGCCGATTCTGATCGCTTGGTGGCAATGTCAAGTGCTCCCATCAATCATGGCTTTGACAGTAGGTCGCCTATTGCAAGTCCTCACAGCATGACAAAAATCTTCCGGAGGGCTGAGATGCGCCACAACTTCTCTTTGTGCAAGTGTAGGACTTCATTCTTTTCTTCTTACTTATTTGAAAAAAGAAAGGATCAATGTCCCTTAAAAAAAAGGATCAATTTATCCTCACACCTCCACCTATGCCTCTTTATACCAGGATCACCAGTGGAATGGAAAAGGAACAAGTTATTGTTCATGCACGTCAATTGCGCAATCTCACTATATGTATATATAGAGAGAGAGAGAGAGAGAGAGAGAGAGAGAGAGAGGGGTCTTCTCTAGTCTGTCAGCTACTATTTGAAGAATCAAAATTTCTTGTTAGTTGGGGAGATTTTTAAAATGACTTATGAAAAAGTTTTTTCAGATAAATGATTTTTTTGGGCAATTTTTTGGCATGAAAATTGCTTTTTTTTTTTTTTTTTTTTTTTTTTTTCTCTGTTGGGGTTTATTTTCTTGATGTAATTATTTTTTTTTATCTTTTTGAAAAAAACTGAACCAGTTTTTTTATACAAAAAAACGTGTTTTTTTTTTTTTGTAAAAAAAAAAAAAAAGTCATTTGTTCAATTTAAAATTTTTTTTAGCACATTTTTCAAAATATCCCTTTTCGTTGTCGTCTAAGATTCATATGAACAGCTGAGTATCATTCAGGGTTACGCTAGTAATGGGTTACTTGTGCGAGACGGGCAGCCAGTTAGCCGTTCATTTAGCACAATTTTTTTAGGTGAGAGGAAATGAAAAAGAGAGAGAAGGAGGTGGATGCATCAAAACGGTGTGTCGTTTTGTGCAAAAGGATTATGATGAGCTATTCAATTTGTTTCCTCTTAATCCAAATTCAAAGCTGTGCAAATTCTTTAGCATGCTCGCGTAATTTTTTTCGATGTTTGAATGCGTTTGGTTTCATAAAAAATGCGAGAAAATCAAAAGAAAAGAAACGTTCAAAAGAGAGTACAAAATCAAATTTCAACTTTTTCACTTCTGAAAGTGTTTATGTGCTGTATTATACGATCTGATGATTGTTATCTTGTTTGTGTTGTTGGAATTGATCATCATCGGAGAATTAAGTTCGACACAAAATGAGAAAGTTGTGTCCGAAACTAAGAGTGAGGAATGCAAAATTGCCGTATAAAAATGCAAGAGGACTGAGAAGCATTGTGCTTCTCTCATTCTTCACGTCCTGCGAGTTTAGTTTCAATCAAAACTTTTAGTTACTATAATATATAGCTTTCACATGTTATAATGTTAAGAAAAAGTGAGCTATAGTATAAAGTTTTTACGTGCTATAACTTTTTTAAATAAAAATGATTTAAACCATTAGTTCAAACCATGTTTCCTAAATACACTACAAGATCTCATATTTAGGTTTATTAAAGGTAAAAGTTGTTGGAAGCTGACATTGCATCTTTGGGCGAGTAGCTCAAATCACAAGTTTGAATCATAGCATTATAGCTTATGAGTGATTTACAATGTAGCTTATTTTTTGTTTATATTGTATCATGTGAGAATTTTACACGGTTTTTTAGTAGTTTCGTAGCACTCGATATTTTAAACGGATATTAATTATGTTAAATTCAATTACTAGTATGTCAATATAAATTTTGTAAAATATTATCACAAATATGCCTAATTCTACCCATTTTATCTATTTTATTTTTTTCAAAAATTCTCTTCACATATTTTATGAAATTACCAAAATGCCCTCATTATTTTACTTATTTACGAAAAATTCATTTGACATTTTCTTCCAATCTTACCGTGGAGAACAGCTGGAGACAGCTCTTATCCAATTCCGCCCCTTGTTCCCTCCACCCGTCCCCCACATCTTCTCTTTCCCTCTTTCTTCTTATTTTACTTTTCTTTTCTCTTCTTCTTCTCCTGCTTCTCCATTTCCTTCTTCTCCTTCTTGTATCCTCTTTTCCTTCTTCCTTTGTTTCTTTTTTCTTCCACGACAGCCCAAAAATAGAGGAAAGCCCAAAGAAAACCCAACAAACCAAACACAAAACCCATCACAATTTCTTCCAAAAATCGCAAAAGCAACCTCATACGAACTCATAAAGCAAGGAAATGAGGGGATTTTTAAAATGAAATAACATTTTGAACAAAGTTTTGAGGTTAAATTTTTAAAACTTCTACTTTGATTTAAATTATGTTTTTAATATAAAAATTGCTAGAAATTAGTTTTGAATAATTGTGGATGATTATACATTGTTTTTAAGGTTAGAAATTTTTAGATTAAAATAGGTGAAGAACTCAATGGGTTATTTCTGGCCACTTTTCTAGGTGAAATATGACACCTAGAGGCCAAAAACGACCAAGAGCAAGAGCCAAAAAAAAAAAAAAAAAGACAATGCATCAAGGGAAAACAATATGTCGTTTTCCCATTGTGAAAAATCAAAAAAGGAAAAGAAAAATTCAAATTTTTGAGGTTGTTGATGATTTTTATTTCTATTTTAATTGTTTAAAATTTTATTGAAGTTCTGTAAATTTTGTAGATTTTGTGTAAGTTTTTAATTATTTTACTTTTAAGTGATTTAGAAATTAAATTACATGTTTTAAAAATCAATTCTAATTTAATTTAAACTAAATAAGAATTTGGTTTTGATTTCTAATAAATAAAATTATATTCTGAAAATTATTATGCATATTTTTGAGCTTATTAATAGTAAGGCACACTAATAAAATAAATTAACAGAATTATGGAATTAGTATTTAAGTTTAATTTATGATTTTACTTTATATGCTTAGGACAAACACGTATTTGGAGCATACGTGGTGATAGTGGTTTAGAAGTTATCAATAAATTTATTTTCCAAAGAGGTAGGATCTTTTATCCATTCCTTAGTAGCCTTGATTTGCATTATTGTTGGCTATGAAAATAAATGGTTTACGACAAAATGTGTTTAACTACAAGTTGGCTTATGGGAATAAATTTCTTAGTAGATGAGTTGAGAAAAGTATATATAAGTAAATAAGCATAATTTGACATTATAAGAAAAACATATATCGAATAAGATCTAGACTCGGATCATAAATTCTTATTATTGGATGGTTGAAAACGCTGCTCTAGAGTAGAAATAACTCTAGACAGTAGATGTGCAAAAAGAGAGCCTTAGAGTACAGGTTATAATGATATAACCTTGGGGATAACTCTAAACCTTGGCCCGGGGCACTCTATGTGTGGGTGATTGAAAAGGAAAGATATATGATATGTTGATAAATATACTATATGCAATATGTTGTGAAAAGAGAATATAGGATGAATCGACATCTAGAATTTATTGTGAATTTGAAAGCTTATTGTTTAAAATTCAAGTTTTGATAAAATATATTCTACTGGGCCTTCCGCTCATTTTTCTATTGTTTTAAAATTCCCTCTAGGTTGCATAGGACCAGATAAGATAGGAATTAAATTTTGAATTCTCAAATGATGATAGATGTCCATAGATGCATAAGGTATAAAATGAGTAAGAATTTATATTTGTATACGTTGTATCATACAAATTATCCCGACATTGGTTTTAGGAATTCTCAGTGTCTATATTATATTTGAGAAAAAATTGTACCTGAACAAATTTGTTATTTATAGATTTTTAAGCCCTCGAGAGGCAATAATTTTCATCTGTATTTCTACCTTAACGGTTTGTTTTTTTATTTTACTTATTTTTTAAGAGTTGCGGCTCCGTTTCAAGTTATGACAACAGTAGTTTTAGAGTGCAGGCTTCAGATCTCTTGGGAACTAAACATGTGTGTTTTTATGAATTTTAAGAATTGGGACAAATGTCATACAGATACATTTTTGTACACCGTACAAAAATTGTAAAGCTTTGAAGAGATCTTTAGAGACAAAGAAGTAGAGCCATACAATGTTATGTGTTGGAACTCTAGGTAGATATTTGTCTTAGAAAAATAGAAATCGACAAGTTGATAATGTAATTAAAAAATGATTTTCAAAGTTGATATTGGGATTCTAAGAATTGACGTCTGAGGATCTATAAAATAGATGATTAATTGAGGTTAAGTTCTCTGTTTTTCGTATTTCATTAAAGCTTATAATTAGAGATAGATATGTAATTGTGCAAATTTGTAGAGCTCCATCCTATGTGGCAATTGTGAAAGGATTTTGTTGGTCTAGAGTTACTTGGATACTACTTAGAAAGACCCATTATTTATTAACAATAAAAAAATCTATGCTTATATTAAATTGGGCTTATTGTTTAACTCCATCAATTTTCTAAAATTGGGCTTCAAATTGGTTTTAAGTCCTGTACATAAATTTTTTCAAAATTGGGCTTCAAATTCGTATTTGTTGTATAACTTGGTCAAAAATATCAAGGCCTAAAACAACCCAACTCATTTCAGCCTAAAACAATTTGGCCTAGTTCAAAGTCAACTCAGTTAAAAAAATTGTTTGTAAAAAATTACACTTACTTCAAGGAGGGTTCAAATGTGCTTTACTAGTATGTTAGACTTGTTGTTTTGTTATTTTTATTATATATATATAGACACACACACATACACACGATTTGGATGGATCCAATTCGGGCAATATATATATATATATAGGGCATTCATTTTGAGTTTGAATAGAAAATTTGGGTCAACAGTGATATTGGAACCTCATTTTGGTCTAGTCGATGACCAAATTATAATAGCCCAGTCTAATTTCAAATTGGCCCATGATTTCAATAGTCTATCGAACCCAAGGATATTTGGGCCCAATCTAAGCCTTTTTTTGAAGAACAATTAGGTCAATCTAGTCCAACCAAGCCTAACCATCTTAGATCACACAAATTGGGTCTAGCTCAATTCAATTCAATTCAACCATGTAAATAAAAAAATCAATATATATATGTATATATATATATTCAGCCTTTCACACGTGTCCTCAACATGTATCCAACATAGTGTCTATTTTGTGTCTATATATCCTATCACTGTGTATTAGAGCTCATTTCTCTAAGCTCATTCTCTCTCTAAACTTCTCCTTTCTCTTTAGTTACTCAAGTCCTCTCCCTCCTCTCTAGATCTTCTTATTTCTCTCTCTAAAAATTTTCTAGAGTCCTTCAAATTTTTACCTTGATTTTTATGTTATCTTTATTATTCTTTCTTTTCTTTCTTTTTACTATAGACCCAAAGTACTAACACCTAAGAAAATATTTCCCAGTGCTTTCCCAAAAAGTTCTTAGGAATCAATATAAGTCTAAGATCACTTAACTATGCATTCTCATGCTTTTTGGCATTTGTAGTGATGTGAGGATACTGATAGAAGGAAAGATCCAATCGAGTGACTTCAATCAAGACGTCAACTTATTAGGTATGGGTACTAGTCATAATGCGATAAAAAGAAGAGTCGTACTGTTGTGGTTACATATAACAAATATAGATGACAAAATTGTAACGGTAAATATCCTTCGCCTAAATATATGTTAGTAAATAGAGAGGATAAAATCAAGTTCTACAAGGATAAATTTTCTAAAGAGAACTTGGATGACCTCCATGTTTTTCTTTAGAATCATCCAAGTGGATATGTCCAATGTGTAATTTCTAAACTTTAGCCCAAATTTCATGCAAAATGACAATGCTTCAAGAATACGACATTTAAAAACTCTGTCTACTAGATTATAAAAAAAAGGATGGGAAGTAGATCCTAGAACCATAGAGGTCGTTTAAGGGTTGTTTTCTTTTGAAATCGTTACAGTAGGTATTTGAAATTTATGTATACTTTATGTAAAAAAAGTGTGTTTTTATGTTTTGAATATTTGTTTGATTTTAGTTTGTCACGGTACGTGTTAAATAATGATTAATTTTTGCTTTTATTTTATTATTTTTGTTAAAATATATATTATCTTATTAGATGTATCACATATTGTACTGTAACATGTTTGAAATTTTTGAATCTTATCTAGACTTTCAAGATTTGTATCTTATTTTTTTCAAAAGTTCTAGAATAATTTGTCATTTATGATAGTTTTCTAGATTCGATGTAACTTTGTCAAAAAGTCTACAGTCGTGTCCGAGTATCTTTTGTCATTTCGTTTTCAATTGTCAAAAGTTATATAGTTCTGAGTCTTGTTTTTCAAAAGTTGGTCTTATTACGTGTTTACTTTTTCAAAGTTATTAGGATTTGGTCCAATTTTTTTCTAACATGTCCATGTCTTATTTTCTAACTTTTCATTTGTATAATATTATATCTTATCTCCTTTTCTTACCTACACATATTTTGTATAGATTGTAAGGTAACCTGTTATCACCTACCTGTCATAACTCTCTAGTCCTCTGGCATTTCTATCTTCTTTAAGATCTCATTCAAAACTCAATGTTTAGACAGAGCGAAATTAAAACAAAAAAAAAATCAAATAGTTAAACAAAAGAAAAGAGTCAGTCTATGTTAGAAACCAAACATGTCTTCCTCTCATTCATCTAGGAAAATCAAAACCATATGTGTCTTCTGTGGTTCCAGTCCTAGTAAAGATAGGGTCTAATTAAAAGCTGTAGAACATTTAAAACAAGTCTTAGCATGTAGAAAGATTAACTTGAATTATAGGGGGAGGTAGCATAGGGTTAATAGGGAATGTAATAACAGTAGTACATTCTATGGATAGCCATGTTGTAGGGATTATCCCTTATCTCTTAGCTGAGAGGAACCTCTATGGGAAAACCATAGGTAAGGAAAAGAGAGTTTTGGACATCCCTAAAAATCTTGAAAACATGATCCATAACTTTACCTTTCATAACATTACTGGTGGTTTAGGCACCCTTGAAGAGTTATTCATAGTTGCTAGTAGGAGTCTGTTAGGCATTCATTCTAAACCTGTAGGTCTTTTGAATGTAAATGGTTTTTATGTTGGTCTTTTAAAGTTTTTAGATTATGTTATGGAACAAAACTTTATTGTGAAAACAAGGAGACAAATCTTTATTATTGCTTCAACAGTTAAAGAGTTGCTTGACAAAATGCGTTATTTATTTGGTGTCCAACACTGCAACGTCCAAGCTTGATTAGAAGAAAGAAAGTAGGTTACAGCCATTGGATTTAAACCTCCACCTGTAATCTTTTGATTTTACCCATAGCACGTTCGTCTATGCTTCTTGTGTCTTGAGTAACCTCTCTGCTCTACATCCTATATTTTTATGACATGCTGTTGTTAAAACTATTAGATTCATTGACTCCAGTGTTAGGATGGCTGATATTATGATGTAACTAGTACTCTTAAAATGCATCTTATTTAAGGTCTGAACTTTTGTTTATCGATACCCTTGTATTCTCTATGCATGCATGATTAGGATAGGATAGTTGATTATACGGAGTGCTTTGTACTCTTGAAACGCATATATATCATGTTTGTAATATATTGCGTTTTATTAATGTTTTGTGGGAAGGCTCTATAGAAAAATAAAATTACATTATCTATTTTGAGTGTTTTTATTTTGAGAGAGAGTAGCTGTTTATGGGAGGACCCGTCAAGCTTGTGTATAATTTTGGGTTCTTGCTAAGCTCTCTATGTATTATTTTAATACGTGTTTTAAATATAAATATTTATGTCGTTTATTCTGTTATTACTATTTTGTTTTAATTTATTTTAGCTAGGATTGTGATGTAAGACAAGATACCTAAATGTTTTTCTAGCAATACCCCAAATCTAATTATAAACCATAGTTCAAAAAAAGAAAAGAAAAGTCAAGGACTAAAAAATGGTATGATCAATATGCACTTCTCTAATCATATTCCAAGGCCATAATACGGAGTTAAAAAAATCCAGAGCATATTGACAATACTAGTATCATTAGGTGTCAAGAGTAAGTTTGAATTTTGTGTGTATTGCAAAAATTCATTCAGAAATAGGAAGTCGTAATACTTACACTTTACAAGACATTCATGAGATTAAAGAATCCATTTCTAAGTTTACTTCTTCACTTAGCATTAAGGAAAAAGGCAAATTCCTTGCTCAATCTGTACATTATCTTCTGCTAATGAAATTGCCTATTCAAGTTCTTTATCACAACAAGAAACTGTTAATTTTGTTTTAACTCTTCGAAGTAGTAAAACTATTGATAAAACTATTAATTCAACTTTGAAAGGTGATGATAAACTTAATGGTAATGAGGGAACTAAGAAAGAAAATTTTGTTTCGAAAGAGAAATTTGTTTCGAAAGTTCCTTTTCCACAAGCTTGCTTTCAGAAGAGAAGTTTGATAAGAATGCTGAAATTTTTGAAATTTTCAAGTAAGTTAAAATTAACATTATACTTTTAGATGCAATTAAATAATTCTTATCTTATGCTAAATTTTTTAAAGATTGTTGTGCAATTAAAAGGAAGCATAATGTGATTAAAATTGCATTTTTAGCTGAGAATGTTAGTTCCTTCATTCAACATGATTCACCAATGAAGTACAAAGGTCCATGTTGTCGCACTATTTCTTGTATCATAAAAAACACTCAAATTGACTATACATTGTTAGATCTTGGTGCTAGTGTCAGCCTTTTGCTTTATTCTTTGTCAATAATTAGGTTTAGATAAACTTAAGCTAACTTCTATTTCACTTCAGTTAGCTAATCGTTCTATGAAAATTCCTAGAGGAATAGTTGAATATGTGTTAGTTCAAATTGATAAATTTTACTTCACAGTAGAATTTATTGTTTTAGATGCACAACGTATTTCCACTTCAAATTTTTAAGTTCTTGTTTTTTTAGGTCGTCCATTTCTTGCAACTTTAAATGCCTTGATTAATTGTAGAAATTGTATCCTAAAATTAAATTTTGGAAACATGACTTTAGAGTTCAACGTTTTCAACATGTAGCAACCTGTGGGTAAATAGTGTTAAATCAACTTTATTGAAGGAAGTACCTCTATTAGAATGCCTGATCCTTTAACAGGTTTGGTCAACTCTTTTGAGATGAATGATCTATCAAAAGTTGAAACTTGTTCCATGACTGCTTTAATTGATAAAACACAAAAAGTGGAGGATTCCATAGAAATAAAAAGCAACATTGAAAAACCTAATTTAGGAAAGGAAATTCCTGATCTAAGAAAGGAAGTAGTTGATGAAAATGAACCTGTTAAAAATGAAGAGTCTGATCTTGCAAAAGAAATTTTGAAAGTTAAGGGTAACCTAGGTTTTTGGAAAATCTTTTCTCATTTTGAATCTAAACCTAGTAATGTTCCACACCAGTGATTGATCGTGTAGATTATGATAAGAAAATAGTAAATGATTATGATAAGCAAAATCAAGAAGCATTAAATGATGAGAGTTTTTATGGACTTTTCTTTTCTTACAAACCAACTTTAAATGATGGTTTAATTCCCTTTGTTGACTTTATATATATAGATTCAGATTTAGATGAAGAATTTGTAAATTTTAAATTGTATTTTTATTATTATTATTTTTTTGTTTTTAGCGTGCTTTTTTTATTTTGTGTGTTGTTTTTCTTGAAATTTAGAAAAATAATTGTTTTTTGAAAAAGTTGTTAAAATGGCTGAGATTATTGAGGATATAGCCAAGTTGGATTTGTTAGTATTTTTGTATCAATGGCTTCTAGAATTTTAATGGAATGGTTATCAATAAATTTTTTCGTCTAATTTTTAGACTTTTGTAAATTTTAATTTTAATTAAAAACACAAAAATTGAAAGTTTTAAAAATACATAAAAATTCAAAACATTCAAAAACACGTAAATATTTTTATGTTAGTTTGTTGATAAATGTTAGTGTTTAATAGTGTGTAGTAATCCGTTAGATTACTTTTACTTAGCCCATTTTTGGTTTAGTCCACCACTGTTTAGAATAGTGTTATACGTGTCTGTACAGTTTTCTTTGTGTCTAAATAGTAACCCACCCTTTGTTTATATAACTCGTCACTATGCATTTAAGCTCAAAACTCTTTGCTCTTTCTGTTTCTAGATTTCTCACTCTCTCTCTAAACTCTCAAATTCTTTCTAGAATTCCCATAAATTTTCTAGAAAATTTTCAAAGTTTTTTGATCTTTTAAACACATTTTCTAGAAATTTTTCAATTTCTTCTCTCTTACACCTACAAAATCTTCTCAATACTCTCTTAAACACTCTCAGATCGACTCAAAGTTTCTAAATCTTTCAAAAGCTCTCTCAAAAATCTCTTACTATTATAATTCACTCTTAAGAATCTCATCTTTGTCTCTTTTTCATTATGGACCTAAGTATGAGTACCTTAAGAAATATTTTCCTTCCCTTTCTCATAAATAAATCAAAAAGAAAAATAAAACCAAAATCACTCGTCTTTGGGTGCTTTCTCGTTTTAAACTTCCAACTAATATAAAAATGTATATAGAAGGCCTTATTCATCCTAGTGATGTAAGTAATATAGGTCTGCCTGAGATATGTATGAGTTTGTGTGCTAGCACAAGAAGAGCCCAAGCCATAGCTTCAAAGTGTCCTAAGTGTTCTCGTCAAAATTGTGAGCGTCGGTGTAAATCAGACGGTCTTATTTCTATGAATAGAGAGGATAAAATACTTTTCTACATGGATGGACTTTAAAAAGAAAACTTAGATGATCTTCACGATTCTATTCTAGATCATCCTCATGGCTATGTTCAAGGAGCAATCTATAGACTTTGTGTTGGAAAATAAGTATGCAGCAGAATTTTAAAAATTTTAAATTAGAGTATTTTTTAAAACATATGTTTGACATGCTATATATATAAATTAATCAGATCTTACTAACCTTTGTATGCTAAAGAGCTCCTACAATTTGTGAGGAGAAGAATGTTCCAAAAGAGCCTCAACCAACTGGTCTTCTTTGTTATTCTCTATCCATAATCGGAGTGTATGTGGGCACACATCATGTAGCTCTTCCATTGGCAACTCTCCTTCCAATCAATTGAGAAGACCTAGAGCCAAGGTTCGTGATTGTGAACAGTAGCTCTTTGGGAGTTTCAAAGTATCCAACACTATAATACTCTCTCTTAACTTCTCAATTGATCTAAATAACTTAGAAAACTTGCTTCCTATTTATAGAGGTCGGACCCAAGGTTGGTCATTATTAGAGGCCTTAAAAATTTGAATCTAGATCAACTTCTGATAAAATCGCGTCAAAAACACGTGATCAAATTATTGTTAGATCGGTAGGCCAAACTAACAGATCAGCCTGCCAAACTTGCTCCATCGAAAAACTAATTGATTGGCCTGCTGAGCTTGTGATAATATGATCCCTAATAATCTTTTATTTCCTACTCGAGATTCTTTGGATAGAGTCTTAGTTTTAATTCAAATAACCCAATATAGAAATTATTTGATTAAAACAGTCATATTTAGATAATCTCTAGGAAAATAAATGCTCCCGATAATTCAACTAATCTATTTTGAATTAATTTACAAAAATTAATTCAATCGATAAACAGTCATGAATTATTTGATCCTATCAAATTTCAACCAATCTAATAATTTAACATAAGTCACCAATTTATTGTAAAAGCACGCCATATCATTACAAGACTTATTTTGAGCTAGCAAAAAGGATCTTATGGACCTATATAGTTCAAGCGCCGATAATTATAAAATATAATATCGCAGATATATATTTTATAGTTATCAACTCTAATGTCACTCCACTAACAGCTTAAAGCTGCGCTTTCAAACTATATAAAATTACGAAGCTCTAAATTAGCTAAGTGTCCATGACATATCATAATGTGTTATATCCCCATAGGATATTTATAATCGGTTTAAGGATAAATTTCATCTTACCTTGTCGATTATTTTTATCTTACGTTTTGTTATCTCACCATTTGAAAACTTACCATCCAAGGACAGGATACCATTCGGTTATACCTTTGTATCCAAATGGTTGAGCGCTTTAGTTTTCCAATTACAAGATAATGCATATAAGAAAATATCATTGACTCCACCAACGGAGCTATGGATTCCATATCTAGAGTCATGTCTCCAACATGCCAGTATGCTATCAAGAGTCATGTCTCTAACATACCGGTATGCGCACTATCACAAAGGTAGGATGTCACCCTTTGTTACATCAAAAGACATAAGTCAAAATAACAGGTCATTAGTCATTTCAAGATTAACATGCAACACATATAATTGTCTAAAGTGAATTAATTTACATAGATGGAATTATTAACCCAAATCAATTCCACTTTATGTTTTGATCCAATATATCATCACCGACGACAATGTACCAATGTTTCTACTCGCGAAGTCCAACTTTGATAGCCAAGGCAAGCCATCTCCCATTAGAGATGTTGACAACATAACAATCTTAGCATGAATAAAATACCCATCTTTATTCCCTCGATTGTGGATTTAGATCATCACCTTTAGAATCATGTCTTCCGTATAATCTATCATCATATGTCTGATTCTTAAAGGTTTAGACTGATAGTCTTAGACTTTTGTTTGCTTATCATACATTCAAAAAATATGAATGTAAAGAGGAAAACATTTGGTATATGAATAATAAATAAATTCTTTAGTGATAAAATGTATCCAAAAACATATCACAACATTTTACTTTTTAGGGCATATATATATAACAATCTCCAACTTACACTAAGTGAGTAAATATGACATATTATGCATCCCTATAGCTTCCACATGCCTCTCAAAAACCCTTGTAGTGTCATAACCTGCTTTTTTACGTGCTGTGCTTTAACACTTTCGTTACTTACGTATCTATAAAAATCTTGAGAATACTTTTTTTTCTTCTTTCTTTTTTTTTTTTTTAATATTTCAATAAATATATTGCACATAAATACTGTAACCTCTTTTGTTAATTATATGTATAACTACATAAACAAACTTTCCTTTTAGAACATCATATTCTTAGCATGTCCAAAATAGATTTTGTCTCACTTAACCATACTATATCTCTTATACATCAAGATCCAAAATAACTTAAAATACATGGCAACGAAAACATATATGTGGTAGTATTCACACCCTGGTCTGCACATTGCTCATATTCCCCCACCAACTCAACAGTACATTCATTTTGACCTTCTAGAGGAAATCCCTACAGCATGAAATAACGAAATGAGCTTATGCTTAGTAAGTCCAAACATAGTCCAGATGAATCTTATACTAATATGCATGATCTATTTATACTTTCTTATGAACATTCCTTATTCTTGTTATATCTTCACTTTCATTAGGGCCCAAGTGCTCGTATCATATGTGCACATAGGTCTTCATAACACCGAGACCATAATATAACTTTAACTTTAAACTCCCATTTTCTTTGGGAGCTGGTATGACACTTTCCTTAGTTCTGGTGTTTCATTTACCAATCTAGTTATTTTGGTTATCATACCATGCATGACAATATACGTACATACTAAGTGCAAAACATTTACACTTTTCATTTGTGTAGCACACACAGGCATATTCACATAAGTATACTATACCCTTAAATCTACTCCTTCATACTATAGGTAGGTTTGGAACTTACTTGTTTTTGCTGCCACAAGGACCGTCTTTGGGTTCTTTGTTACATGTCTAGTGACCTATTTAGCCAATTATATCATTATTAGCCAGATTATCACTGTTTAGCTATACATAAATAAGGTATACTTTTCGATTACTATTTCTAAAAACTTTCCTAATTACTTAAAGTTTGACTGTCCTCTCGTTTCATTCCAATCTTATAACTTCTATATAAAAAGAAATCCTTAGTAAGGTCATTTATCTCTAACTTATACGTTTCGCGGTCCATACTACCCATTTTATGAAAAATGACATTTTTGCCCTTGAGGGGCCGCTTTGAATTCCTAGGCCCGACTTGGCTAATTTCCGTGAAACGTAGCTTATTAGCGTGAAACAAGTGTTCAGGGCATCAGATTACTAGTTTGCAATAAAAGTCCAAGTTAGACAAAACTTTGCAATTTTATCCCTCATTTGAAAACTTTTTGATGATTTTACCCCCAAAACCAAAAATAATCTTTTTAAACCATTAGTCCCTATTTTTCAAGAGGATCAAATTTCCTTAAAGTACCCTACCAAAATTCTTTTTGCAAAAAGACGTTTTTGTCCCTTAAAATTTTTTTCTCAATTTTAACAAATTTTGTAAAATCCATAACTTGCAAACGAAGGCGATTTTTGATGAACTGCCTGTGGTTTTTAACAGTTTCATCGAGATATACAACTTTTGTGTTTTAGCTATTTTGAAATTCCCACTATACAGTGGAGTTTTTGGCCTTTTTTCAAATCTACCGAGTTTGTGAAAATCTTTTCAATTTAGTCCTTTGCTAAATTTTCACAAAAATCTGCTTTAACACAATACACCCACTGTTCTGAGCAAATTTCAAAACCTTTTTATCAAATAATCTTATTTGAGTATTGCAAATTCTATTTGTTTAAGAAATTACTCAAAGTTTGCAATTTATACCCAATTTCAAACCAAATTAAATCTTAAGTATATAGCCTCTAATCATACCACTCCTCACCATCACATACTTGAAAATGATATAAACATGCTATAAACTAGCTCAAATAATTACATACAATTCCTAAAAGCAAAGTAAATAAATTCAAAGCAAAGTAAAAACAACTTAAAAATTGGAAAGTAAACTTTACTAAAAAGCTTGGTAAGCTTAGGTCTTCCAACAACTTGATTGCAACCTCCCTAGACATGTTTCATAGAAAGAGATTCCTTGTCAACATCCTCCCTTAAACCCAAGAAAAACCTTAGGGAAACTTAGAGAAAAGTTTAGTTTGTTACCTTGAAAGTTTGAAAAAACTAGAGCTTGAACTTGAAACTTAGTTGGAGATGATTTTGTAAAGAGTTTGGTTTTGAGAAATTTTTGGGGAGAGAGTTTCCAAAGTGGCTGTGGGTTTTGGGAGAGGATGGAAGGAAATTTTTGCTTACTTAAGCTTTAATTGTGACTTATCTAACTAGATTTTTTTTTTTTTACAAATTTGGTGAGTCACCATGCAACCTCACCATACGCCATCATTTGGGGTAAAAAGGTTAGCTTACTCTTGGCTTAATGTGATTGGGCCACATTAAGAGATGTGGTGGCCCAATCTACATCCTTTAGGTGTCTACTTGGTGGGCCCCCAAAATCTCACATAGTGTAATTTTTCACCATGTAGTATTTTTCTTATACTGTTAGGGTGAAACCATTGGAAAACATATTCTTATACTGTATAGAATATCCTACCTATTCCTTAGTCCACTTTTGGAGTTAAAACACAGTATTTCTTGTATCTATGTTTTTACCTTACCAGTGTACTTACACTACGTTAAACCCTTTTTTTGTTGTTTTAAGGTTTTGGTATACTTTTCTACTTTATTTTTATCTTAATCAGCTATTAATTTATACCACAATATTATAATTAATTGTGATACAAAATTCATTTCATGGATATTATTTACAAATTTTTGAGCTTTTAAGCTCACAAAATCTGTATTTAGTAATATCCAGCATCGTATCAAATTTACATTGAAATTTTCTATTAACATTGTTTATTATATATTATCATAATTTTTACAAAAATATGATTTTTAAGGGTAAATTCATTAATTAAATCCAATTAAATATTGGATTTTATTAATGTATTTCCCTTGGTCATTACACGCAGTTAGTGTCTTCGTAAATGGATCAGCTAAATTGTCCTCAGATGCGATTTTGCATATAGTAACATGCCCGCCCTCATCGAAGTCCTTTATCAGATGACACTTCCAATGAATTCGCTTACTTTTCTTGTGAAATCTTGGTTCCTTAGCATTAGCTATCGCTGCACTGTTATCACAATACAATGATCCTGCCTTATCCATGCCAAGAACTACCTTAAGATCCCTAATGAACTTGCGGAGCCACACTACTTCTTTCGAAGAATCACTAGCTGCCACATACTAGGCTTCTATTGTTGAATCCAAAGTGCAATCTTACTTTACACTTCTTCAAGTAATGACACCGTCGCCCAGTGTAAATACAAAACCAGAAGTCGATCTCCTCGAATCTAGATAGGATTGAAAATTCGAATCAGTATATCCTAGAGGTGTTAAATCCTCTCCCGAATATACAAGCATATCCCTTGAGTCCTTCTCAGGTACTTGACAATATGCTTGACCGTAGCTTAGTGGTTCGGTCTTGGATCCGATTGGAATTGACTTACTATCCTAACCGCATAACTAATATCCGATTGTGTGCAAAGTATGGCACACATGAGACTACCCATTGCCGAAGCATAAGGCACCTTCTTTATGTATTCTTTTTCTTCATCAGACTTTGGTGAGTTTTTCTTAGAAAGAGTAATTCCAGACCTAGATGGTTGCCCACTTTTTTTGAAATCCTACATTACAAACCTCTTGAGAATTTTATCTATGTAAACCGCTTGGGACAAAGCTATCATTTTGTTTTTTCTATTCTAAAAGATCTAGATACCAAGAAAATAATTAGCTTCACCCAAGTCTTTCATGTCAAGCTACTTAGTCAACCATAATTTAATCGATGACAACGCCCCAATGTCATTGCCAATTAGTAGAATATCATCTACATAAAGCAGTTGAAAAGCCACTTTCCCATCCTTAATGTGTTTGTAAACATATGGTGTTCATTCACATCTTGTTCGAACCCATAACTCTTGATCACCTGATCAAATCTTATGCTCTAAGAATGAAAAGCCTGCTTAAGCTCATAAATTAACTTTAGCAACTTGTAAACCTTACCCTCCTAACCCTAAGTTTTAAACCCGTCTGGCTATACCATATATATGGACTCATCAAGATAGCCATTCAAAAAGGCCATCTTGACATCCATCTATCAAATCTTGTAGTTGAGAGCAGCAACTATGGACAAGAGAATACGAATGGACTTAAGCAAGGCTACAGGCGAAAAGGTTTCCTCGTAATCAATTCCTTCCTTTTGTGTGTATGCTACCAGTCTAGCCTTATAGGTTTTGAATTTTCCATATGCTTCTCTCTTTCTCTTATAGATCCACTTACACTCTATGAGTTTTACCCCTTTGGGAAGATGTACAAGTTCTTAGACCTGATTAGTCTCCATAGAGTTTATCTGAGCGTTCATGGCTTCTGTCTAGAGTTTTGAATCAACATCCTCCATAGCCTCTTCGTAAGTGTAAGGATCTCTATCAAGTTTATTCAGTTCAGCCAAAAAGGCCTCACCATTGAACATATATCTTTCAGGTTGACACCCAATCCTCCTACTAAGCCGAAGCCCCGTAGGATGTTGTTTAGTTGGTTTTTCTACATTGATTGGATTGTTTTCTACTAGAACCTTTGAAGTGATCAAATCACACTCCAACTCCTCGAGTACTACTTTACTTCGAGGCTTTAAGTCTGTCATGTAACTTTCCTTAAGGAAAGTTATAGTTGTACAAACCACGACTTTATTTTCCTTTGGGTTATTCCCTTTTGGATATCTTACAAACACACAAACTTTCGGACGTACTTCCATCTTATTCGTTTCCTTATACAGGACATGAGCGGGACATCCCCATATGCGAATATGGTTTAAGGATGTTTTCTTCCCTATCCACAACTCGTGAGGAGTTTTAGAAACCGATTTTGAAGGCATTTTGTTCAAAGATAACATGCGATTTGTAATGCATATCCCCAAAAAGATAAAGGCAATGATGAATAACTCATCATGGACCTAACCATGTCTAACAAAGTCCTATTCCTTCCCTCAGCTATGACATTCTACTACCAAGTGCCAGGCACAGTCAAATAGAATAAAATCCTATTCTCTAATAAGAGTTCCAATAACTCATTGGAGAGGTATTCACCACCTCGATCGGATCGAAGTGCCTTTCTACGTTTACTTAATTGCTTTTCTGTTTTAGCCTGAAACTCCCTGCACTTGTTAAAAGTTTTGCTTTTATGATGCATTAGGTAGACATACCCATACCTTGAGTAATTATCAATAAAAGTGACGAAGTACTCATACCCTCCTCGTGCCCAGATGTTCATGGGACTGCAAACATCACTATGTATAAGTTCTAGAACCCCTTCGACCCTATTGCTCTTAGGCTCGAATGGTCTCTTAGTCATTTTGCTCTCCAAACAAGATTTACATTGTGGTATAGATTCTTCTTTTAAGTGACTTAAAGGTCATTCCCTTACCAACCTTTGAATCATATTCAGACTGATATGACCTAATCGCAAATGCCAAAGATAGATTTTATTAAAGTGAGAAGTCTTAAGTTTTTTTGGATTTATTATTATTAACCTCAGTGTCAAGAAGTAAGTCCATCTTAGGTTTGATAAAATATAGATTGTTTTGCATCATCCATCACATATAAAAGATTTGTTTTTACGAATCGCTACTTTATTATTAAAAGAAACTGAATAAGAGTCTTTAAATAAACAAGCTATAGATATTAAATTCCTTTTAAGGCTAGGAACAAAAAAAAAATCTCAAAAAACTAAAATCCTATAATAATCAAAATAAAGATGGACGTCTCCCACTGCTTTAGCTAACACCAAGGATCCATCGCCTATACACAGCGTGAAGTCTTCATGCAGCAAACTTCTCATTTCTTTAAACCTCTGCAGAGAAACACAAACATGATTAGTTGCTTTAGAATCTATGACCCAAGTGTCACTTGATTCCTCAACCAAATAAGTTTCAATGACCAAAAGTTTACACCTACCTCATCGAGTAAGGAAGTCCTTATAATTCTTCTTGATGTGCCCGATCTTCCCACAAAAAAAAAAAAGCACTTAAGCTTCTTTAGGTTTTTCTTTTTCTTCTTCTTATTCTTGCTATTTATAGGAATAGAAGACTTCTCATTCTTAGCCTTCTGCTTCCTTCCATTCCCAAGGTTAAGATTGGAATCAATGTAGCAGCGAAGTTGGCCTCGCCACAAGTAGAAGTTTCCCTGATTAGATTTTTGAACTCCTACAACTGCTTCATTAACTTTGTTAAGGTCAAATCCTGTTTATTGCTCAAATTGTATGAAGCTCTAAATGGGATGAACTCCTTTGATAGAGTTTGAAAAACCATAGTCATCTTTGACTTGACATTGATATCAGCTCCATGGGCTTGAGCCTCAGCAAGGTAACCCATGACCAACATCATATGCTCCTTCATGGACATCCTTGGTCTTTGTTTACAATTCAAAAGTTTCCGAAGTGACCCTTGATGTTTTGTTATGTCTTGGCCTCCAAACATGTCCTCAAGATTTTCTAAGATCTACTTCGTAGTCTCATAATCTTCATGTTGAGCCTACAGTATGTTATTCATACTAGCCATAACATAGCATCGGGCCTGATCATTAGCATCTTTTCAGCGATCATGCACTTGGATTTGCTCATTAGTGGATTCCCTAGTAGGTTCGGGAGGACACGGTGTCGTCATCACAAATTTCAGTTTCTCAAAGGCTAGAATGATATTTAGGTTCCTTTTCCAATCATTTTAATTCTCGTCGGTTAATTGGTTTTTATCAAGTATAGAAGATAAAGTATTTTTTGACATTTTAATCTACAATAAAGATTATATATCAAATATAAGCAAACATTCAATAATAGTTTAGTAAGATAACACAATCAAGCAAACAAACAATTGTGTTTATCTGTCAAAACCTTGAAAATATCACAACCTTACAATGATAATTCCTAACTCAAAATTGAATAACTGCCTAGGGGAGACTCACCAAATTCAATCAGGAACACGGATCCCCTCTTGATTAATTTATGTCATCTAGGATCTATCTAATCCAGCATATATTAATAATCATTTTCTTTGGCCATTAATATTATTAACAGAGCTCCTAGGGGAGGTTAATAATAAAATTAACATGAGTATATAACCATCATTTCAACTATTTTATCCATGATATATAATAGCCAACTAGTAGTGTGCAACGATAGATCATGCTAAAATAAATTATCTTTTCAGAGATCCAACCCGGTATATGATGAAATCCCTTCCTATGGGTTGGGACCACCATGTGCTATCTATGGACCAACGATGGAGGCCGTAGGTCCTCTCTTTGAAAACCTTCTTTCAATCAATCTTTTGAAAAACCAAGGTTTATTTAAGACATGCATGAACAAATTTTAATGAGCGGCACTCCCTATTCTATATGACATGTTATCAATATACATAGCAAATCATATTATAATGCAGACAAGCAAAGCAATCATGCAAAGCTACAAGCAAAATAATAATAAATAACTGTAATATTATGGTTCCACCCTAGAGAAAAGAAATTAAAGATTACAAGAGATCAATCGAAACATATTATAATTCTTCATCCTTGAATCTTCAAGTTGTATCCGTCTTCATGTGGTATCCATCTTCAAGCCTTTAATCCCGTATAGATCAAATACTTATCTTTTCTAGTCATCACAAAATTTCATATCTCTTAAATTGTCTCAAAAATAAAATTAAAATTGCACCAAAAAACACAACTTTTTTAAAAACCACAACTTTCTGTCAACATGCCGATCTATGTGATCGGCCTGCCGGTCATAACCCATCGGCCTGTCGAACTTGACAGTTCATGTGACGACCAGTAATCTTTCAGGTCGTGCCTTAGCACTTTTCTTACTTACATAGCTATAAAGATCTAGGAATAATATTTTTTTACAATAAAATAATAATACACCTATACATATGCAAACCTCCTATATATATATATATGTTTACTTAACATAACATTTCTCAAAAGAGTTTCATCTTACTTATACTACCTTATAATTTTCATTTAATACTTCTTTTAGAACAAGTTCCACATATATTTAATAAACATATAGAGCCAAAGCATTTTAGTGGCGGTATCCATACCTCAGTCTACACATTGCCCATACCCCATCGCCCGCTCATCAGTGAATTTGTTCTAACCTCTTAGCTGATTTACGTACAACATGAAATAACTAGGTGAGCTAATACTCAGTAAGTCCAAACATAGCCCACATGCATAACCTACTTGCATGCATGATCCATTTATGCTTGCTGATGGACATTAATTATTCTCTTCATCTTTTAATCTTAACTAGGGCTTAAGTGTTCATGCATATGCATACATGGGATAATCGTAACACTGAGACTAAAACATAACTTGGAACTCCCTTTTAGTCGAGAGTTGGTACAACATTTTTCTCTTTGTCTGGTGATTCATTCACCAGTTTGTTAATTAAGGTTACCATACCATGCACGATGATCTATTTACTTATAATATGTGCTCACCATTCACATTTCTTTAAATGTACTAAATACATAAATACATTAAATAACTACTTTTTCCAATAACCCTCAATCCTATACTATAGGTTCGAACTTACTTGAGTATGCTACAGCGGACGTTGACCTCAAGTTCCTCTGCTAATCATCTAGTGTCCTGTTTGGCCAATTGTATCATTATTAGCCAAATGATTTATATTCATCTATGTGTCAATAAAAATGTATTCGTCAATTACTAAATCAGATTATTATTCGGTTTAAGAACTCCGATCACTAAGAGTTCGATTCGTCTTAGTTCACATTGCCTTATTATTACTAACGAAAGGGGAAAAATTCTTACCAAAAGGCATTTTTCGTATTTCGGGCATTCTAGGGTCCGTTTGAGCCGTTTTGCAAAAGATGACGTTTTTGCCCTTGATGGGCCTTTTTAAACTCCTTAGGCTTGTTTTTGCTAATTTAACACAAAATGTTGCTTATTAGCAACGGAGCAAAAATTCAAGGTATTGGGTCTCCCATTTCGAAATTGAAAACCAGATTTTGCAAAACTTTACAATTTTATCTTGGATGTTGAAAATATTGACGATTTTTTGCCTAGGACCAAAAATAATCTTTTTATACCATTAGCCTCAATTTTTTGCAAGGGTTAAATTCTTCCAGAGTCTCTTACCTAAATTCCTTTTGTTTAAAAACATTTTTGTCCTTTCAATTTTATTGAAATTTTGTGATAAAATTTAGCAAAATTTATATTTCGTAAACCGTTGTGAATTTTGACAAACTATCCACGATTCCTAACAGTTTCATCGAGATCTAAAACTTTCGTGTTTTATATTTTTTTTTAAATTCTCACTGTACAGTGGAGTTAGAGTTTACGACCATTTTTCAAAACTGTCGAGTTTGTGAAAATCTTTTCAATTCAGTCCTTTTTTAATTTTCACAAAAATCAACTTTTAACTCTATACACCCCACTGTTTTGAGTAGGTTCTAAAACGTCTTTAACAAATAATCTTGTTTGAATATGCCAAATTTCATTATTTTAAGAAATTACCCAAAGTTTGCAATTTTTACGTAATTTCAAAACCAAATTAAATCCTAAGCATATAACTCCAAATTATTCTACTCATCACCATCACATACTTTAAAATTATGTAAACATAACTAACTTAAATAATTACATGCCTCACTCGAAAAAAAAAAAAACAAAAAACAAAACAACCATGAATTTAAAATAAGGAGACTAGGCATTACCAAGGAAAGGTGGTGAGCATGTGCACCTTCAACACCCTTGATTATGTCAACTTCCTAGATATAATCCATGACAAGAAAAACCCTTATCAAATCCCCCTTCAATCCCAAAGAAAGAACCCTAAAAAATTTAGGAAAAGATTAGTTTTTACCTTGAAAGTTTGTTGTTGATGCTTACTGTGATCTGGCGTCGGATCAACACCGTGTGCGGCTGCGCACGGTCTGACTCTTCCCTGGCTCGTCTCTACCTAGCTTGGCGTACCTGCCACAAGAAGAGGGGGGCTTCGGAGGTGAGAGTAAGGTTTCGGTCAAGGGCTCTCCAATGCTCAAGGCAGGGATTGCTCGGCAAAGGACGAGAGCTTGTTAGGTGGGAAGGAGTCTCTCTCTAGAATGCAATAAATGCATCCTATTTATAGGTTACTACTTGGACCAGGTGTCAAGCGGGTTTTGCCCACAACCTGGGTGTCACATCAAGGCATGTCAGGCAGCAGGTGACAAGTGTCACATCCCCCCGTCGATGGATTAAATTCCATCGGATGGTGAGTTATTTGCCATTTGTCAGCCTGTAATGGTGAGTAGTAGTTTGCCTGTGAGTGAGATTAATCCGAGCCGAGCTAGTGCATGATCCGAGGTGGCATCTTGCTTAAGATGTAGCCTCGGGGGCATTGAGAAGCACCTCGGACAGTGCGCATGTTGTGTCCGGGTTGATAGCATGCTCCTTGGAGGCTCTGCCGAGCTATTTAGCAACCACCGAAGTTTGTCTCCTTGGCAGTGGCGTCGAGCTCATCCTCAACATTAGCCCCCCAGTTCACCTGGTCGGTGTCTGGCTAGGTAGACTGTGCCGAGTGGGTGAGGTCGGCTGGAAGAAATAAGACCAAATGGCACTCCAAAAAAGGGTGAGGTGAGAGGTCGCGCAGATTCATAGGTGGACAAGTGTCGCTCTGCAGTCGACTGCGCCACTTAACAAGCATAATGATCGCGCCTCTTCATTTTTTGCAACCAGATTTCCCGCCTGAAACGGCTATAAATAGGGCCTTCATTTTCGTTTATTTTACACGACTGAAGTCATATTTTTGCACCCAAAGAGTTTTCAGCTGCTGAGCTGTAGTGATACCTGAAGACTTAAAATTTCCAAGCTACCACTACCCGAATAGGTAATTTCTTGAGGAGTGCTAAAAATGAGTGACATCACTGACTCACAAAACACAAGTGTTTCCCAGATGGAAAGCAGTTCGGAGGGCAACTCGAAGGTGTGTTCCCAGAATGGGACGGGGCTGGTCGGCTCGCACAAATTTTGAGGGTCGACTCCCAAACTGTTCCTGAGCAGAAATTCCTAAACCTGCTAGATAGGGAGGGGCCGATCAGGCCGTGCAGGGAGTAGGACCCTTACATCGAGGTAGGAACAACTGGTTTCTCCCGAGTTAGTGCTCGGGAGAGAGTCAAGCTTCATGTCGCATGTGATGTCTCGAGTACATTCGACTGGGATCTCGAAGCCCCAGTTCAAGTAAAGGGCGTAATAGCAGTGGACGTTTCAACGAGGAGCGGGTGGCCGAGGAGGTCGAGGATGCAAGGCAACCTGAGATCGAAGACGACGAGCGGGTCTAAATGACATAGGTCTGGGGGGTGACCGCGTATAAGGTGACACGGCTTGGACTGACCTCAACGACAACGTATATCAGCGCTATCATGGAGTCTCAGCTAGAGGATCTTCAGGCTAAGTTCAACATCCCAGACGATGTGATTCTTTTTTTGCCCGAGGAAAACGATTCTCCATTGGAGCCACCCGATGGATGTATAACGCTCTATGTGGAGTTCTTTAAGGCAGGGTTGCACTTTCCGTTCCACCCATTCCTACACCGGGCACTCAACGACTTTAATGTGTGCCTGGCCCAACTAAACCCGAACAGCTACAGGTCGCTGATCGGGATGTACGTTCTATGGAGGTACCACCGGGCCACTGAGATGCCATTGAAAGTTTTCAAGCAAGTGTTCAAGATAAAGAAGCTTCCTCGACAGTCCAGATAGTATTATGTCACCAGCTTCAAGAAGGATTTTATCCTGGGTAACCCCGACTCTGACAAACTCTGGAAGTACGAGTGGTTCTACGTCAGGGGCAATTATCTTGCCTGAGTTGGTGAGGCCATACCGGGTGACCAACACGTGCTAAGAATGTTCGAATAAGGGCACCTGTGGTCCAAGAGGCCCTGGGCACCAAGTCGTGTGATCAACGCGGTAGAAGACCTGTTCGAGAAGCCAAAGGCGACCAGGCAGCAATCCTTCCTTTTCAGGAAGAAAACTCTTTCCCGTTACGGCTGGTTCGGGGAACCCAACGAAATAAATCCCCCATCAGTCCACCCTGCCCGGTTTACCAGGCATGTCACAGTCGTAAGGCTCGGTGCTAGAGACGTCCCGGGGCCGAACCATTCTCGAGGACTCGTCGAGTGGCTCCTTCGATGCGGGGCCACCCGTGGCAGACGAGGACCTCGAGGGCATGATTTGGCTCATTTACCCATCTCGACAACTCTGGATCAGAGGTCAGTCCTGTGTTTTTTGTTTTGTTGCTTGTTTGTTTTGTGCCGATTTGATTTTAACTCAGGAATCTTTAGCTTGTAGAGATGGCTTCACGACCGAGCAGCGCTGCTAAGAGACGGGCTCCTATGGAGAGCCTTAGGAAACAGAAAGGCAAGGCCGTGGACGTCGGGAGGAAACGTAAGCGGACTCCAAGGACATAGCTTCCTCCCCGACCCGAGCAGATTCCCGTTACAGTCCAAGAGCCACCACCCCAGCCTCCGCAGACTAGGGCTTCATTAGAGGAGACGCTGGTCGAGGAGACGACATGGGCTTTGGAAGATCCTTAGAGGATACGCCCGGATTACCATAGAGTCACCCTGGAGCATCTCGGGGATATGATGCCCCAAGATGACTTCTTCATGAACCTCCAAAGGGAGGACTTTCAGAGCTTGTGCAATAAGGCTTTCCGCGCCACTGCCACTGCAGGTGTTCATCCATCTTGAAGTTTTTAACCCCCTTTTTCTTTATCATCCTGCCGAGAGCTGAAGTCTTGTTATCCCCAGACAAGTGCCATTTTACACATGGTCCATTCGATCGGGATGAAAGACCTCCACAAGGAGAAGGAGATGCATAAGAAGACATTCCTCAAGAAGTTGGACGCGGATAAGAAGCTCAGTGCTAAGAACATCAAGCTAGACCAAACCAAGAACTCTTTTTCTCAAGCTAAAGAGGAAGTTTAGAAGGCCAAGGCCGAGGTCGAGGAGGCTTGGAGGTAGGCTAGAGAGGTAAAGGACGAGGCTGCTCGGCTCTGGGTACAGCTGGCGGCACTACAGGCCTAACTTTTAGACGAGCTTCTTGGCCACCTAACACAAGTCGTGGAGGAATTCAAGGCGTCTCTAGAGTACGCTGGCTACTACTATTTCGGCATGACCGACCTCTGGGATCATCTGATCTGGCAACACCCAGGCTGAAGGCTTTGACTTGTCGTTTATAGTCGAGCCCGAGCAAGGCGCTGCTCAGCAACAGCAGGGCAAGGAGGTTGTCATAGTAGACGGTGATGGCGACGGGGACGAACAGAGCACAGCCAACGGAGGAGGCGATGACGGCCAAGCTAAGGATGAGACCCAGGCTTAGGCCATTTCTGTATCATCTTTGTCACTTTTTTTTTTGGTCCGGGCTCGGGAGGTGCCCGGTGAATTGTACCTCCCCTGTATTATAAATGAAATTTATTACTTTTTGCTTCTTGGATTTTTGTGTATCGTGTTCGATATTTTCCAAGTGCAAATGTCTTCGGGAAGATACATTCGTAGGTTACAGGTTCCTCGGGAACGTAGTTAGACCTTCATTTCATCGAGCTGTGATAGGTCTCGGTCTCGAAGTTGAACTGAAATTCAAGCCAAAGTTGGATGCTCCTCGGAAGGGCTATTTCCAGACGATAGTTTCCTAAGCTTCTGTTTTTTGCACTTTGAACCGAGACCGAGTATATTATCTTGATGATTACTGAGTTGATTCGAGCAGGGATGGTATCCCCGTTTACTCGGTCGGGTAGAGCACAACGGTGTGTGGATGCCCTCACCCTGTCACCCCCTAGACTTGCTTAAGTTTGAAAACTTTTGCAAGTCTAGAACTCGTCGGGCACGTAGCTGTGCCGAGCAACTTGATGGGTGGTCTACATGGCGTCAGACTTAGAACCGATAAGCTATCGATCAGCCCCCAGCCCGGTTGGGTAGGATGACTCTCCCTTGTCGGGAGTTATTGTTTGGTCCTCCGGGCTAGAGTTATGGCATTCCTCTTCGGGTCTGTATTTCCTTCAAACGCATTGCTCAACGAAATGGTGTAGGAAATTTGCATTTTATTAAGGTGTAGTATTTACATTCCAGTCCTATTCAAGAGGCCTAGTTACAAAAAATTTCCAGCCAGAGGTCAAAAAAGAGGTTCTGGCCTTAATGTTAGCAAAAGAATCTTTTCAAGTGCTTGGCGTTCCAAGGGTGATCGAGCTGGTTTCCCTCCATATCAGCCAGCTTATACGTGCCTGGCCTAACGATGCCGATGACCTTATATGGCCCATCCCACTTCGGGCCAAAGGACCCCATATCGGGCTGCTGAACCACGACCTTCTTAAGTACCAAATCTTTAACCTTGAAGCTTCTCGGCCTGACTGTCTTGTTGTAATATCGAGCTACCACTTGATTTCGAGCTGCGTTACGTACGGCTGCTTGGTTTCTTTTTTCTTTAAGTAGGTCAAGCTCGGACATCATTTTCTCAACGTTCTAGATCTCCTCGTAATGCTTGATTTTGAAGCTAGGCAATCCTACTTTGGCCGGGATGACAGCCTCCGCCCCGTACACAAGGGAGAAAGGGGTCTCCCCAGTTGTTGTCCAAGCAATTGTACGGTAAGCCCAGAGTACTTGTGGGAGTTTGTCAATCCAAGCGCCCTTGAGGCCCTTGAGCTTTTTCTTCAGGTTATCTTTGATCGTCTTGTTCACTGCCTCCACCTGGCCGTTGCTTTGGGGGTAGCTCGGGGAGGAGAAAACCTTCTTGATGCTGAGCTGCTCACATAGGCAAAGAAGACTTGAAGACTCAAACTGTTTGGCATTATCGGTCACAATCGTGTGTGGGATTTTGAACCAACAAATGATGTTCTTCCACACGAAGCTGGTGCACTTGGCCTCGGTCATGTTGGTACATGGTTCAACCTCGATCCACTTTGTGAGATAGTCAATGGCCACGATGCAGTACTTGAATTATGATCAGGCCAGAGGAAGGGGCCCGATCAGGTCGATGGCCCACTTAGCGAATGGCCATACCGAGGTAACTGAGGTAAGGGGCTCGGCACGATACCCAAGCATTCTCATAAATTACTGATATTTGAGGCATTTTCAAGCAAAATCTTTGCAGTCCTGTTCCATTGTTTTCCAATAGTAGCCTTGTCGAAGGCACTTTTGGGCCAGAGATCGTCCTCCAAAATGGTTGCCACATAAGCCTTCGTGGATTTTCCTCATCAGATACTCGACTTCTTTGGGGCTCAAGCACTGCAAACATGACGTGGTGTAGCCTCGACGGTACAGTTTGCCTCCGATCATCGAATATCGAGTTGAGCTATTGCGTATCCGACGTGCCTATTTTCGATCGTCGGGAAATTCGGTTGTGGTCATGTATCGGATGATTGGGTCCATCCAGGTAATTTCGAGATCCTCGGCTACACTTGCTACTTCCTTGACGATGTTGGGCTCGGCAAGCCTTTCAATGGGTACCGAGGTAAGGTCGATGTCACAAAGGCCCGAGGCTAGCCGAGCAAGGGCATCAGCTTCAGAGTTCTCTGACTGGGGGATTTGCTTGAAATAATAGGACTTAAATTGTCTGAGCAATTGCTTGACTTCTTGTAAGTATGCAGCCATAGAGCCTGCTTGGGCCTAGAATCCCCCGGTAACCTACTGAACGACAAGCATAGAATCATTGTGGATGATTATGCGGTCCACTCTAAGGTCTCTAGCGATTTGAAGTCCAGCCAAAACTGCCTCATATTCTTCCTTATTGTTAGAGGCCTTGAAACCAAATCAGAGAGCGTAGATAGCCTTGTATCCGTTCAGGCTTATTAAAATCAACCCGGCTCCTAACCTGTCGATACATGAGGATCCGTAGACATAAAGCCTCCATTCTGATTCCAAGGTAGTGCTATCCTCGCTGTAGCCAGGTGCATCTGGCACTTTAATAGGAGACTTTTTGGCCAACGGTGTGGCCTGTTCAACATCCGTGAACTCAGCGATAAAGTTTGCCAGGGCTTGGGCTTTGACGGCCATCCTTGGAACAAAGTGAACATCATATTGGCCGGGCTCTACTAACCATTTGGCCATACCACCTGATATCTTCGGGCTCTACAGCACTTGCCAGAGAGAAAACTTGATCGGGACCTTTATGGTGTGGCCCTTAAAGTACGGCCTTAACTTGCGAGCTGAAGTAATTAGGGTGAAGGCCAACTTCTCTAGGGGCGGGTACCATTCCTCGATGCCCTGGAACGCATGGCTGGTATAATAGACAGGCTTTTGGGTTTTGTTCTCATCTCGGACTAAGACCGAGCTAACGGCTTTCTCAGATAGGCTAGGTAAGCAGTCAAAACCTCACCAGGCAAAGGTTTGGATAAGAGCGGGAGTGTGGCTAAGTACATCGTAAGGTTTTGAAAAGCTTCCTCACAGTCCCTGCTCCATTCGAACCTCCCCTTGAGTGCCTTAAAAAATGGGTGGCACTTATCGGTAGCCCCGGAGACAAACCTTGAAAGGGCCGCTACCATGCCGGTCAGCCGCTGAACATCCTTTACGGTCTGAGGAGAATGCATGTCAATAATTGCCTAGGCCTTTGCTGGGTTGACCTCGATGCCTCATTGGTTGACTAGAAATTTGAGGAATTTGCCCGAGCTTACACCAAACGCACACTTTACTGGGTTAAGTTTCATTCCATATTTTCGAGGAATATCAAAGCTTGCTCGGAGGTCGGCTATGTGTTCTTCTGCTTGGATAGATTTTACTAGCATGTCATCCACGTAGACCTCCATCATTTTGCCGATCAGCCGAACAAACATTTTGGTGACAAGACGCTGGTATGTAGCCTCGGCATTCTTTAGCCCGAAAGGCATCACCACGTAGCATTATAGGCCCTGGTCGGTAACGAAAGCTATCTTTGCATGATCTTCTTCAGCCATTCTTATCTGATTGTACTCGGAGTAGGCATCCATGAAGCTCAAGAGCTCGTGGCCGATAGTGGCATCGATAAGTTGATCTATCTGGGGAAATGGAAAGCAATTTTTTGGACAGGCCTTGTTAAGGTCAGTATAATCTATACAGACTTGCCATTTGCCGTTCACTTTTTTGACAAGTACGATGTTCGCTAACCACTCTGGATATTTAACCTCCTGATGAAACCGGCCTTGAGGAGCTTTTGGACCTCTTCATTTATAGCGGCGTACCTTTTTAGGTTGAAAGCTCTTCTCCTTTGTATCACCGGCCTGTGGTCGGGTCAGACGTTGAGCCGATGACAGATCACACTCGGGTCGATGCCTGGCATGTCTTCATGGGACCACGCAAACATATCCTGATATTTAGTAAAAAGACTTTCCAGGTCTGCCCGGACCTCAGGTCTTAGTTGGGATTCGAGTTAGACGGTACGTTCAGACCTCGTAGGGTCTAAAGGGAACGGCACGAAGTCCTTGATCGGGGTAGCCCTCACCTCTTCCTCGGGCAGTCTAGGGTCGAGAATAGATAGCATCTTGGGCACCGGGTCGGCGGGTGGATTCACCTCATCGGTCGAATATATTGCCGAGATGCTTAGATGCTGAGCTGTCGTAGACCTTACGGCATTATCATAGCAGGCTCGGGAATCCTTCTGGGATGAGCGGATTACTCTGACCCCGTCTTGCGTCAGGAACTTCATGTCTAGGTGATACGTAGAGACCATAGCCTTCAAAGCATTTAGAGTCGGGCGGTCGATTATGATGTTGTACTGAGATGACTTGTCGATGACTAAAAAGTCGATGACCTAAGTAATTCGAGCAGCCCCATCTCCGAAAGTTATGGGTAGGCTGACTTTCCCCATTGCTCGGACACATTCTCCCGTGAAGCCATAAAGCGGGGTTTGGACCAGGAACAAAGGGGCATTGCTGATTTTCAGTCTATCGAAGGCTTGTTTAAAGAGGATGTCGGTCGAGCTATCGTTGTCGATCAAAACCCGCTGCACTACATTGTTGGCGATGGGCAGCTCGCACACGAAAGCATCATTATGCAGATCGATCAATCGGTTTGCTTCCTCCTCGGTGAACGTGATCAGGATATCCTTTTGGCAGCATATCTTGTTACATGTGCAAACATGTTTATGAATTTGCCTCGTTTGATTAGCCGAGTTCTTTAATGTACAATCACCGCCCACTCGACGTGTCCCGGGTGATAGGCCCACCGAAGATCGTATGGACGATGTTCTAGGGTTTCGAGGTGTTCCCAGCATCGGTTCACGATCGGGTTGGTACATCTCAGCTCGATGGATCGTTTCTCCCTGAGGTAGTACCCGAGGTTATAACTCGCTCAACAAATTCTCTTAAATGACCTTCTCGGACAAGCCTTTTAATTTGGTCCTTCAGTTAGATGCACTCACAGGTATTGTGCCCCACATCCTTATGAAACTCGCAATACTTCGCTTGATCCCGCTTCGTTTTGCTACCCCTAAGCTTGGGCGGTGGTACCAGCAGGTTCCTGCTACCTACCTGCACGAACACCTTGTCGATGTTCCCCACCAAAGGTATGTAGCTTTGAAACTTACCGGTCGGCCCTTTTGGCTTATCAGACTTTTCCTTCTTCTGCTTCTTGCTCTGCTCGGCAGAATTCTACTTTGGCGCCTTCTTTTTCTTATCTTTCTTCATTCTGCTCAGGCTGGCCTCTTCCTTGCAGCTTTTCATGTATTCGACGGCATCGGCGTGCCTCTAGGCGTAGCC
This sequence comes from Artocarpus heterophyllus, assembly GCA_025403435.1. Classification (NCBI taxonomy): domain Eukaryota; kingdom Viridiplantae; phylum Streptophyta; class Magnoliopsida; order Rosales; family Moraceae; genus Artocarpus; species Artocarpus heterophyllus. The sequence continues at coordinate 18,201,611 of CM046348.1, read as the reverse complement.
GAGCATTTGAGAAAACCTGCTCGGCTACTCGAATGCCAACAACCAGGCTAGCTTTTTGTCTTGGAGGCCCCCTACAAAGATGTGTTTGAGGGTCTCATCTTCGACGTGCTTGACCTCTAGAGCTGCCCGAGTAAACCGGTTAATGTAATCTCAGACATTGCCATCCTCTTGCTTGATGACATACAGATATGTAATCTCTTTCTATCACGTTTTTGTTGTAGAAAATGTCAACGAGAAGGCCTCCGCTAGTTGTCAAAAAGAAGAGATCGAGGATGGCTCGAGCCTTTGAAACCATTGCTAAGCAGGTCCAGTCAGAGCCAGCGAGAAGGCTTTGTACATCGCCGCATCGCTAGCAATTTAGAGGAGCATGTGTCCTCGGAATAGTCTGACATGCTTGTCCACATCCGTCGTTCTGTCATAGGCTTTGATCTGTGGGACCTTAAACTTGGGCGGCATAGGAGCCCACATGATGGTGTCCGGGAAGGATGGGTCTAAGGCTCCCGCCTCGTCCAAGCCAAAGCGGTTGTTCCAGATCTCGTCAATTTGGCGCTGCAGTGCTCGAAACTGATGACTATTTGTGTCTTTGGATAGTTCGACCCTATAGGGTACTCCGCCCTTGACACTAGCATCGGCGTCATGTTGGCGATTTCGACGTGCTTCCCTGTGGTGCCCGAGCCGGTTAAACACCGAGGCCCAGGATCCTTGGGGAGATGGTGGCCGTGCTGCCTGGGGGCCGAGGCGACCTTCTTGGACCAATCGATTATTGGCTGAGGTATCACATGTGGATCCTCTCGAGCCCTCAAAACTGGTCTCTTTACGGTCGATCGCATCTCATCCTACCCGACCTCCGACCTGGTCAACCGGGGCCAAAGGCGACAGAGCAGGCGCGGCCTGGCGTTGAGCCTGTTGGGCGATCTGCTGATTTAGGATCCAGACTATGTTCGTAAGTTCTCGGATCGGATTTTGAGCCACGAGGTCTTGTGGCCTGGGGGCAGCCCCTAAGCCTGTCGGTGTTCAGCTGTCGATTTCTTGCGTGTCCCGACCCCTCCTGTCGGGCAGCATCGTCTCTAGTGCTCCCTCATGTTACCATTTTGGATCTTGAAGGTGATGTGGCTGGTATTGAATGAAGGCGTAGGTGCCCTCCTTCTAGCGCCAAAATGTTGATGCTTACCGTGATCTAGCATCGGATCAACACCGCATACTACTGCGTACGGTCTGACTCTTCCCTGGCTCATCTCTGCCTAGCCCAGCGTACCTGCCACAAGAGGAGTGAGGCTTCAGAGGTGAGAGTAAGGTTCTGGTCAAGGGCTCTCTAATGCTCAAGGCAGGGGTTGCTCGGTAGAGGACAGGAGCTTGTTAGGTAGGAAGAAGTCTCTCTCTCTAAAATGCAATAAATGCATCCTATTTAAAGGTTACTACTTGGACCGGGTGTCAAGCAGGTTTTGCCCATAACCTGGGTGTCACATCAAGGCATGTCAGGCAGCAGGTGACAAGTGTCACGTCCCCCCATTGATAGATTAAATTCTATCAGAAGGTGAGTTATTTGGCGTTTGTTAGCCTATAATGACGAGTTGTAGTTTTCCTGTGAGTGAGATTAATCCGACCCGAGCTAGTGCGTGATTCAAGGTGGCATCTTACTTAAGATGCAGCCTCGGGGGCATTGAGAAGCACCTTCGACCGTGCGCTTGTTGCGTCAGGGTAGATAGCATGCTCCTTGGAGGCTCTGCCAAGCTATTTAGCCAACCACCGAAGTTTGTCTCCTTGACGGCGTCGTCAAGCTCACCCTCAACATTTGTAAAATCCTTAAGCTTAAAGCTTGATCCTTCTTGAAACTTGCTTGGAAAAGGTTACGTAAGGAATTTGTTTTGAATAAAATTTGGGAAGAACAGAACCAGGGCAGCCATGTATGGTGGTGGGGGGAAAAATGAGAGAAAACTTTACTTGCTTAAGGCATTTAAATCACATCTATCTACTTAAGTTTTTTTTTTTTTTTTTACCTGGGTGACTCACCACCCTAATTATGATTAGAGTTAACTTGGCATTAAGGGGTTGGACCATATCAAGGGATGTGGTGGTCCAATCCAAACCCTTTGAATGTCCCCTTGGTGGGCCCCCTTATTTTACAAATGTAATTTTTTACCGTATTGTATTTTTCTCATATTGTTAGGGTAAAACTAGAGAAAAAAATGTAATTAAGTGATCTAAAATATTCTAACTTACTCTTTGATTCACTTTTGAAACCCAAACATAGTATTTCATTTATCTGCATTTTACTTAAGCAGTGTACTTACACCGCATCATACCCTTTTTTACACTGTTTTAGGTTATAGCATACTTTTCTAATTTATCTAATACTTTAACCAGTTATTAATTTATTTCACAATACTATGATTAATTGTGATATAAAATTCATTTTAAGGATATTAGTCACAAATTTTAGAGCATTTAAGCTTACAAAATTTGTATTTAACAAAATTTAAAATTACATAAAATTCACAGTCAAATTTCCTATTAATATTGTTCGTATATGCATTATCGTAATTTATAAAAATACGATTTATAAGGATAAATTCATTAATTAAATCCAAATAGGTATTGGATTTAATAATGAATTTTTCTTGAACTTTACAATCTTCCCTCCTTAAAAATTTTCGTCCTTGAAAATTAGAATAATTCTGGGTAGTTTTTCCTCCTCTCATCTTCTCGTTCCCAAGTTGCTTCCTATACCTATTGATTGTGCCATCAAACTTTGATAAGTGGTATCTTTTTGTTCCTTAATTCTTTCTCTTCCCGTGCCAGGATTTGAACTGGTTTTTCCTCAAGAAAAATTTTCCTGTATCTCAAGTGGTTCATGTTGAAGTACACCGATGAATCTGGTGCATACTTTTTTAGCATTGACACATAAAATACATTAGGTACCGATGCCATTTCAGGAGGTTGGGCTAATTTGTAGTAAACATTGCCCACCCTTTCTAGAATTTTGAATGGTCCAATATACCTTAGACTAAGTTTTCTCTTTTTCCCAAACCTTATTACCCCTTTCATTGGTGTTACCTTAAAAACGACCAAGTTCCTCACTTGAAATTCTAGAGGCCTCTATCGCCGATCGACATAACTCTTTTGTTGACTGCGAGCAGTTTCCATTCATTGTTGAATTAATTTTACATCCTTTGTTGTTATTTGTACAAAATCTGTGGGCAATAATGCCTTTTCATTGGTTTCATACTAATGCTGAGGTGATCTACATCTCCTTCCATAAAGAGCTTCATATGGAGCCATACCTATGGAGGTTTGATAACTATTATTGTAAGCGAATTCGATTAATGGAAGTTTTTTATCCCATCCTCCTTTAAAGCCTAGCACACAAGCTTTTAACATATCTTCTAGAGTTTGGATAATCCTTTTAGACTAACCATCTGTTTGAGGATGGAAAGCTGTACTGAAAGTCAGCTTTATACCCATTGCTTGATGAACAATCTTCCAAAACTTAGACGTGAATCGGCCATCACGATCAGAAATAATGGATTTTGAAACACCATGATATCTAACTATTTGAGCAACGTACAATTTAGCTAGCCATTGCACAGAGCTACTTAGTTTAATGGGCAAAAAGTGTGCAAATTTAGTTAATCTATCCACGATTACCCATATAACATCATGTCCTCTAGTAGTTTTGGGTAATCCGGTCACAAAATCCATGGTTATCTGATCCTATTTCTATTATAGAATTTTGATCTTCTACGATTCTTCCACTGGTCATTGATGTTCAGCTTTTATTTTTTGATAGGTGAGACATTTGCTGACAAACCAAACAACATCATTTTTTATTCCATGCCACCAATAGTGCTCCTTTAAGTCTTTGTATATCTTGGTAGCCTCTGGATGAAGAGAGTATGGTGCTTCATGAGCTTCTTCTAATATCTGCCTTCTTAAATCTTCTTTATTTGGAATACACAATCTGCCTCTGTAGTGGAGTATACCATTTTCTAAGATGCTAAACTCTACTCCCTTATGTTCAAAGGCTTCATTCCTATACCTGAGTAATGAAGAATCTGCTTCTTGTCGTTCTTTCAAATTCTTCAGGATGATTGGTTGGAATGACAATTCTGCTAATCTTCCTATGATCATCTCAATTCCTACTTTTATCAGGTCTTTTTGAAGAGATTTTGATAACAATCGTATTGTTGCAAGAGAAGATGTTGCTCTATGGCTGAGTGCATCAACTACTCGATTAGCTTTTTTGGTATGATACAAGATTTTTTAGATTCATAATCTTTAACCAACTCAAGCCATCTTTGTTGTCTCATGTTAAGTTCGTTTTGAGTGAAAATGTACTTAAGACTTTGATGGTCAGTAAAAATTTCACATTTATTCCTGTATAAGTGATGACGCCAAATCTTTAATGCGAACACTATTGCTGCAAACTCTAAGTCATGCGTTGGATAGTTCCTTTCATGATCTTTTAGTTGCTGAGATGTATATGCAATCATTTTTCCATTCTACATGAGTACGGCTCCTAAGCCTATTTTTGACGCATTACTATAGATCACAAATTTTCCTAGGTTTGGATCAAGTATAGTGAATACAGGTGCACTTGTAAGTCTTCTCTTCAATTCCTAAAAATTCTATTCGTACTTCTTAGTCCATTCATATTTCATTGCTTTTTGAGTAAAGGCTATGAGCGATACTACGAGTCTAGAAAATCCCTCAACAAAACATCAATAATAGCCTACTAAACCGAGTAAACTCCTAATCTCGATAACACTTCTTGATGCAAGCCACTTGTTTACCGCTTCTATTTTTGAAGGATCAACAGAAACTCCATCTCGCGATATCACATGTCTTAAGAAATGAACTTTTCCCAGCCAAAATTCACATTTCAAGAACTTGGCAAATAGTTGATGTTTCCTTAACAGCGATAGTGCAGTCCTCAAATGCTCCTCATGTTCTTATGGAGTCCTTGAATAGATCAGGATATCGTCAATGAAAACGATGACGAATTTGTTAAGGCAGTCTTTGAAAATTTGATTCATTAGGTCCATAAAGGCTGTCGGGGCGTTAGTCAATCCAAATGGCATAACACAACTCGTAATGCCCATAACATGTTTGGAACGTTGTCTTTGGCACATCTTCTTCCTTAACTCATAGTGTAGGTCGATCTTTGAGAATACTGTTGCTCCCTTCAGTTGATTAAATAGGTCCTTAATCCTCAGAAGTGGATACTTGTTCTTGATCATGATTTTATTTAATTCTCGACAGTCAATACACATCGGTAAAGTTCCATCTTTCTTCTTAAAGAATAGCGCGATGCTCCCCATGGAGAATGGCTTGGCTGGATAAACCCCTTATCCAGCAACTCTTGTAGTTGAAGTTTAAATTCCTCATATTCTCCTGGAGCCATGTGATATGGTGTCTTTGAAATTGGAGCTGTACCAGGCATCAATTCAGTCTCAAATGAAATTTCTCGTTCTGGTAGTAGACCTGGCAGTTCATCCGAAAACACTTATAAACTCTTTTACTATTAGAACATTCTCTGGTCCTAACTGAGCTTCTTCGTCTTTATTTACTAGATTCACAAGGTAACCCATACATCCACTATTCAATAACTTCTTTGCTTTTAGAGTAGATATTAGCGCTTTTGGAGTCTTGGGAGTCTTTCTAGTATATACAAACTTCCCACTTCCGAGTGGCCGAAATGTAACTTTATGATGTCAACAATTAATCTTAACGACATATTTTCCTAAGAAATCCATTCCCAAGATAACATCATAGTCTTGAATATCAATTATTATTAAATCGACAAACAACACTCTACCACAAATGATGATTGGTATATGACGTAACCAATGATCAGAACTTAATACTTCTCTAGAGGGAAGTGCAATCTTAAAGGTCTGTTCTATCCTATCTCCTTCAAATCCTATTTGTTTCGCAAACTTAAGTAATGCAAACGAATGTGTTGCTCCATAATCAAATAAAAACATAAGCATTAGTTTAGGCAACAAAGAGCTGATCTATTACCACTGTTAAGGTTCCAGCATTGCCTTCAATCTTAGTGTCGATTCGTCTACTAGGTTCTAGAGCTTCCAGTCAGCCTTGACTAATGCTAGGACCTTCAATCTGTGCCTGAAATGCTTGGAGCTGGGTTCCTTGAGACCTTTACTGATTTTGAGGATTGGAGAAGCAAATCCTGGCATAGTGTCCTTCTTTTTCACAGATGAAATGCTTATTAGTGCCAGCTTTACATTCCCTTGTATGTCTTTTCCCACACTACCCACATAAAGGTTTGTTACTCCTTCCATCATTTACCCTCTTCTAGGGTTGTCCCTTTTGACTCCCTTGATTACTTGCATTCCACTTCCTCTTATTGTTACTATTATGATTATGTTTGAATTGGTTGTTTTAAGTCTGTCCCTGGCTCGGGTTGCCTCCCTATCCTTTTGCCTACAAAGCCTAATTTTGTTTGGCCAAGGCCTTTTCCTCCCTTTGAGCTTTAAATATCTTTGCTCTTTCTTCCTTGTCATGGGAGATTTTGAATTTAGCGCTTGATGCTCATTTGATACAATCTTCCACATCCTTGGGCACTTTTCCCCTGCTATAAACAATGACGGCAATGTCAGTATGGAACATCCTCATTAACCTTCTTATCCTTTCTCGATTAGTAGGCACCAGTTCAGTACAAAGGCGTGCCAATTGATTAAACCGTCTCACAGCATCAATGACTAATAATTACCTTATCAGAAATTGTTGAATTCCTCTTGATGTGCCACCATTGTTTCAACATTAAAATAAGCTCCTCTAAACTCCTCAACGAATTCTGACCAAGTCATTTCATCTACATTCCTCCTTTACTGCACTGATTCCTACCATCTTCTTGCATCTTTGGTTAGAGAAAATGAAGCACATAAAACCTTTTCACCATCATTGAGTCCCATAAACTTCAAAACTCCCTCTATGCCAGTGAGCCAGTCATCGGCATCCAGCAAGTCTATTGAACCGTCGAATTCTGGGATCTTTATTCATCAAAATCTCTTATAAAATTTAGTGACAAGAACTACAAGGGCTATCAGGGCCACTAGTTCTGCATGCGGTGTCGGCGGTTCTGGTGGTGGAGAATCCACACGTGTTGGGGGTATAGGGTTTTGGTGAGCCAACTACTCATGTAGTCCTTGCATTTCTTGCTGCTAAGCTTGGAGCCTTTGTTGCTACTTAGTGATTAAAGTTATTAAGTCTAGGTTTGAAGGTCCTCCAGGTGCTTCAGCCATTGATGATGGTTAAATTCCTATCGTAAAATTATATTATTACATTAACATATATTGTTAACGTAATAAAATTCATCAAAATTTTTCTCAAGTCACATAAGTCCATAGAAATATAAACAATAACATAAACTGAACATTTCATTACATTCACTTTTTACACCTTTTTATCATCAAAACATCTGATATGTGGCTAGCATACTATACTTAATTAACTTTCTTACATAAACTTTTACATCATTTTCAGGAGTAGTTCTTTACCGACTAACATGAACACCACTACCGGGAAGGACACTACTTACCAAAGGTACACATATACAATTATACAAGGTTATTAACACTGTTTACCGGAGGTACACATATACAATTATACAAGGTTAGTAAAGTCAAAATTTTGCTAGGCACATGGTTATATACAATTTTAATACAAAAAGATCAACAAAGGTCCATTTCTGTAATCAGAATCAACGTCTAACATATCGCTATTTACTAGATCTATTTTCGGGTCTTCCTTTTCCTCCTCACTAGAGTCAGTAGGCTGGTTATTACTGGCATAGATGGGCTCTGGTGGTCTAGGGATATAATCAGGCTTCTCCTTATCGTCGTCATCCTCATCCATGTCTGTAGGAGGATCTTCAAGTGGTGCTATCACATTTTGTTCCACATGTAGTATTTCCATAATAAAATCATCTAGACTAAGAAAATCTCAGGGATATTGAATCTAGTGTTACACTTCATCGGGAAGGTCTCGCCATATAAGGTCACAGACACGTCGTAGGGGTATCTCAGTTGGGATCATTAGTAACATAGTACGATGGAATCTCATAAGGTAATAATCCACTAGTTCACCCATGTACCTTCTTCATATTGCCTCTACGCGTATATAAAGTCGATAACACTAGTCTGCCCAGATAAATGGATTAACTTGAACCGATATATCATTAGCAGGTGGTAGTGGTGCAAATTCTTCAGAAATCTGTCATTTAAAACCTTCCCAGTCTTGACACTATTCCTCTTGGCCTATCCGGATCCACCATGCTAGTGCCTCCCCTTGTAATCATTCTGAGGCCGGTAGGACTTAGAGATGTGGTGGGGTTTGTGTGAAAATACATTTAAAAATATATTTTTAGTATGTTTTTATGTTTAATTATATTTTTAATAATTTTTAGAATCATCTTTGTGTGTTTTATAATTAATTAGTTTACAAATAATCAAACCATAAAATAATATAGTGTGATTTTATTTTGAGTTTAAAAATGTTTGTAAATAAGTTTTTAGCTTGTAAATATCTTTTATAATATTTCTAGTAATTTATAAAAATATTCTTGAATCTTAAATAGTATATCTGTTAAGAATTTGTTAATTTTAGAAGTTTTTATTTATTTGTAATGTATTTTTTGTAGACAATAAATATTTTTAAAATTATTGTAAATATTTTGTTTGTAAAATAATTAATTTTAGTTAGTTTATTTATTTTAGATTTGAATTTTGAAGGAAAAACAAAGCAAAACGGTACCAAAAAGGGCAAAAGTGGACAATAAATGCATAAGAAATCAAAAAGAAAATCATTTTTTAAATTGCATTGACACGTGTCACCTCCGGACGTGCATGTACCTATGCTGCCCAAGCCCGCATCACACAAGATACCGAAGGAAGATATGCATTCTAAGGAATGCTGGCCTCGTTTGGTTTTGTTCTCAAAATTTTTGAAAATTTTTTTTCACGTTTTTTGAAGTAAAAATTTTAAAAACACTCTCAACACAATTCTCAAAAAAATTCTTATTTTTCAAAATAAAAACATTTTCACCTGTTTTGAAAACATAACCAAACGGCCCCAAAATTACCATTGTACCCCAACGTTTTCATTTTACCAACACTATTCATTAAACTATTCTGGTTACTTCACCAAAAAGTCTCAGATGCATCTCCATTATAAATAATTCTTAAAACAACCGGCTATAACTGGTGGCCTTCTAATTGAGGTCGAACAAAAATCAAGGGTCAATTTGAGGTGGAAAACTTACAATAAAAAGCATAGTGGGGGTTGTAGAAAGAGCCATAAAATTTTTTTCTAAATAAACGCAACAAACGACGCATGTTGTATGTCCAAAAAAAAAAACAACATTTGGGAGCGTTTGTTGACATCGTTTCAACTATATCATATTTGCTATGTTGTTTTTTTGCTATTCTTAGTACTATAATATAAAATAAAAATAGATTATAATGTAAAGGTTTTACATGTTTTTTGTGTTTGGCAATGGTTTGGACTACTTTTTAGCTTGTGAACAGTGTAAAAGCTCTTATATGTTACAATAACAATAAAAAAATCGCTACAATATAAAGTTATCATATGTTACAATAAAAATAATTCTAACCAATAATTTTAATTATCCTACCAAACACCTAGAGTTTCACTCCAACTTTTGGTTTTAACCCGTCAAAGAAAATGATTATGTGAAAACTTTCACTCAATTGAGTAATTAACCTAACAGGTGGTTTCATTAGAGGGGGAAAGAAAGAATAGAAATTGTAAGATAAATAAGAAACATAAACCAGCCATATGGCGTATTGTTATTATGCCACGTAAACAAAATTTGAAGACTCTGTTCAGCCCAAAAAAAATAAAAAATTTTAAGAAAATACAGCATTGTGTACGGCAGCGGACAGCAGCGCACGCCCATTTCCATTCCACCAAAAAGTCGCCCTGTCAGAGAGCACCACCGGCCCCGCCCGCTTTCTTTCTCTCTCGAAAGGCCTTAAGAAAAAGTTTTTTTTGGATAAATATTTTTTTTTTGTTTTTTTGACCCCAAAAATAATTTTTTTTTTCTTTTGGCCCTTTTTTCAAATTTCCGCCTCCAACTAAAAGCCACTTATTCCATTCTTCTTCCGGCGAAAGCTCTCACCACAAAGGGATCCAAAAACCAAAAAAAAAAAAAAAAAATGATCAAACAGGCACCACCAGGTCTGAAACCAATGTCGGAGGCAGAAAACGGAAGCGGCGACTGGGCTGTTATGGAGTTCAGGTCGTACACGGACGACGCCTGGTATACCGTCCGTGTACGGTCCGAGGGAGACTCCGGCGACTGTCTCCGCATCAGGTACTGCGGCTTCCCCGATGCCCACGACAGCCTTTTCCGGCAAGACGATTTCGTAGAGCTTAAGAAGCTGGACGACTTCGTGGCCAGGTTCAGGCCCATCTCTCTTCAGCTCCAAGACTCCGAGTGCTCCCGCGTCTCCAAGGGCTTGCTCGTCTGCGCCTCCCACTATTTCCGCGACGACGATGTTCGCTTCTACGACTCTCTCGTCGAGGGGGTGTGTTTCCCCCCTTTCTCTTTCTCTCTTTTCAATTCCGATACGTTCCTGCTTTTTTTTTTTTTTTTGCTTCATTTGATTCCTCTGGCTTCTGTTCTCTATGTGAGTATGAATTTTTTGTTTGTTTGTTTGGGATTGTGTTGTTGTTGAAAAACAAAAAAAAAAAAAAAGATCAGACCTCCAAAATTTGGAGATTTTTTTAGGTAATTTTCGTTTCTAGTTTCTATGAGTCTTGGTTTTGAATTACTGAAGTGAAATGCTTTTTTTTTTTTTTTTGATGTCTCTGTTTGACCAGCATTATTTTTGCAACAAGTTCTCTATGGAAATTTTAACCCAGTTTTAGTTTATAAGAAATGGGTACGTAACTATAAAGCTTGAGTCTGAGCAATGGAGCCAATTTTATGCTTGTTTTTGAAGGAGAATTCAAATAATAATATAAAACCTCTAATTTCTGGAGTTTAGTGTTTTTGTTTTTCTTTTCTTACATTAGAAGGTCATCTTATTGTCAAGAACAATTGTGTTGTTAACTTATGTTGTGCATGAAAACTAGAGTAAGTTTGGTGTGGAAAATCTAAATGCGATTCCATAGCAAGCCGATTCCATGTCAACTTTAATTGATTAGTTCATTCAAAAAGAACTAAAATAATGAATGCAGTTAGCTTGGACTTAAAAGTAAGGTTGTGCTTGGTTTCTAAGAAACATGTTAGAAATGAAACTTATTTTGTACTTGAATTTTATTGTCGAGGAAAGAACAAGAATTATAGTTGTTACGTGTTCAACCACTCGAGCTAAACACAACAAAATTCAGTGAGAATTTTTTTGGTGAATGGGGACTATATATTGATAGTAACAAATGGGGAGGCATGTATGTTATAATAGCATGATTTACGGATGTACAATTTGTAACTTCTGCTTTGTTAATTTCCAATGATTGGTGGAGATTTCACAACGAGAGTAACCCTCTCCCTTACTCATTGTCTTGCCCCAAAGTCCTTGGATTTGGAGTGAAAGAGACTTTCCAGCTCAACTAGTTGCCACCTTTTTAATTTCTATATTCTATAGAGTATGTGTACTATAGGTGCTCTTACTAGTAAGACTTATTCTACTTGTAATTCTTGGTTAATATACTTGTTTATGAATTGCCCTGATCTTATTTCCGTAGGTGGATCGTGCTGATCATTCTTTTACAAAAGGAGAAGAAGAGTGTTCGTGCAGCTTTATTCTTTCTTGGTTGCACGGTCCAATTGTTGGAAGTCTAACTGCTGAAAATATTGGACATATCTGCAGAGTCCAGTTCAATGAGGAAATACATCCTATTGTGGCCTCTTTTCTTAGGGCAGCGAGAGAGAAAATTCTAATGGCTTCTTATGATTCAAACTCAAATCCTAAGTTTAAAGTTGCTAAAAGTAATACTTCTAATGGTCATGGAGAAATCCCTAAGATGAAAATTGGGCACAAGCTAAGTTTCTCTCATCATTTAAAGCAGGCAAGTAATCCTGTCTCCTAACCTATTGTGTACAGTCTCTATTTGTCACTTTTCAAAATGATAAATAATTTGACAAATATTGCATGTTGCCTTATCTTGTGTTAATTCATGTGAGTGATTTGCCTATCTGTAGGGAACAAGGTGCACCAAGTGGCCTTTGAGTGATTTGACGTCGTCCAAATGTCTGTACACTTTGCGTTAACTTAGTTACTTATTCTCTTATTGTTATGGCCAGTTTGGTATTGTTGTTCTTTTGAGGGGGAAGGGAACCCACTACTTCTACTTAACAGAAAAAGTAAAAGCAGAAGAAGTTGAAACCTAAAAAATTGGGTTTATCAAATTAACTTTGGAAGTGCATCAATGTGACAGTGTCTATGTAAAAACCACTATTGTGAACTTTTACATAACACCTTAGGAGCACTACTTGATGTGCAAAGCGCTTTTACAGACTCCAAAACAATCCCAAACTGGTTTTCTATATGATCATGCTTGATAAATTGGCTTCATCACTCATTATATATGTATTTGTTCTTGGAGTGCAGGGACATTTGGTTATCATTGTGAAACGACTGGACAAGACAGAGATATTGGAGGTGTTGGCGACTATTATTTGATAGTTGTTGAGAATCTTGAGAAAGACTTAACGCCTTTAGCAATGGTGGAATTTATACGTAAAGAAGTGTTAGTCTCATCTCAAGCATTTATTCTGCCAAGTTTGTCATCGGAGTTCATAACACGAGGTAGTATTCTGTTGGACAGCAGAAGGAATTTTCAGAGTTTGTGTGACTTTTTGGAGAGCCCAGATCAGATTATCGTGTCTTCAAGTGGAAGGTAATTTCCCACCAAAGTTGCTATTCCTGCATATATATCCTTTTATGTCTTGATTATTCTCAATTTTCTCCCTAATATTTTCTTAAGAAATTCTTTTTCAAGTTTGACATCACCATTCATGTAATCTTATGTATATCAGAGTTCTGCATTAGCCCTGTGTGTATATAATATTTTATGGTATTCAGGTTAAGGACAATACACTTTTAAACAGTTTCTGCTGGGAGAATAGGTACTGGACAGAGAATAGATACTGGAAAAGCATGTAGAGATAGTGATTGAGAAATATGAAACGGGTACTGAAACGTGTATTTATCAAATTGTCCTCATTATTAGTTGAAAATAGCTGACATTTTTATGTTCTCCTTCCAGGGTTTTTTTTTTTTTTTTAAAAAAAATTTTTTTAAGAGAGAGAGAGAGAGAGAGAGAGAGATTGAATAATTTTAGTGGTTGAACGACTTGATCTTTGCTTTATATGGTAGTGTGTCCTCAATAACTATTTGCTACACTAATATCATTCTACTATTACCACCTTATAGCGTGTAAACGTAATGCAAAACAGATGGGAATCGTTAGTTAGGTTTTATACCTTAAGCAAGAAAAGAGACTTGACCTCTGCCTATAACTTTCCAGCCGACTGAAATCTTGATCTGATTCTCGAACTTTTTTTATTGCTCACTTTGTTGTTCATCACATTGTTTGCAGGCCATGGGTGGTGACCGAAAAAATGGCGGTGCATGACACACTTAGAGTATCAATTGAGACCTTTGCACTTGTATCTCAGGTTAGTTCTCTAGTACTGTAACAAAATTTACATCTCCATGCTTGAGAGATTCCAATTTTAGCTAGCGCAAGCACTCCGTTTCCATTCCCATAATTGCTCTTGGAATCTAATTTTTTGCAGAAGATTTTGGAGAGGACAAAAAATGTTGGTGGTGCCGGCGGATTGAAGGTTGTGCGAAAAGGAACTGATGAATACAGAACGGCCAAGGAGCTAAGCAATTTGTACAAAGAATTTTCCGATCATCAGCAGAGACTGCAAAAGAGGCTGATTGTTGAAGAAGGAAAAATCTGGCAGAGATATAATGCAGAGCGCAGAATTAGAAGTTAGCTCGTCCTTTCGATGGTCGCATACGTCAACATGTTTTGGTTCGTTTTACTTTGTAGAGACATTGTGCCTATAGTTAAAGGTTTTCACGGTTTATTCTACTTGTATAAAACATAGGAAAAAAGTATATTGCAAAGGCGTGCGAGAGTACAGGTTGAGTTTGTATGCAGCATTTTTTTTTTCTTTGGAGCACGCATACAGCATATTTTTGAGGACGAAGGTGTGCCATGTAAATGGTATATGGTCTGGTCGGTGGTCACTGCCCTTGTTATTGTGTCGAGAATCTTCATTTAATTCTTTCTTGTGGCCGTTAGCAAAAAAAAAAAAAAAATAATAATAATAATAAATAAATAAATCTTTCTTGTGGCCTGTGTTAAGGGTATGATTTGAAGGAAGGAGAGAGACGGAGGGAGGGAGAGGGATGCAGGAAGAGCTCTAATCTCTTGTTTGGTTAGGAGGAGAGGAGGGATGGAGGGAGGCCTTTTCTTTTCGGGCTGTCATTTTGCATCTTTCCATTAAAAGGATTTACGCAATTCACTACTTGAAGGTTTAAAAAGATGATTTTATCTTTCAAAAAGCTTAATATAAAATAATAAAAAAACAATAGTAATTAAACATATATTAATTTATTCATCCTTCTTGACTCTTTTTCTCCCTTATCAAACAACATATAAAAGATACCCATTCAATTCTCTTAAATCCTTCTTCTATCTTTCCTCTTAAATTACGGTTCTTTTCCAAGTGAACTCGGGAATCTACGTTCTTTAACCTCACTTTTTTTTTTTAATGTTCCGTTGTTATATAATTCTGCCGCTGCCCCTTTTAAGTTGCTACTAGTTAAATACCGTATGTTATGAGAGCAATTTTGTAGTATTTATCTGCGCGTTAAACTTTTTTTTAATTATTTTTCTAGTTATTAATTATGGCTAGGTGGTTGTTAGTACTTAATATGCAATTACATAATAAACACTATGTTTGCTAGAGGTTGCTTGAAAAAAAAAATGTAAATAGTAACATATTAAGAATAATTGTTCCATGTGAAGAATAAGATTGTCTTAAAAACTATTTAACAAATGTCTCTACATGAACATTTAAATAGGGACTTATTTAAAAATAAATGTCTCTAAAGGAACAAATTTAAAAAAAGTATTTTTGATAAAATAATAGTTGTAAAGTTCGTGTAAAAAAACTAATTAAAAAGTGTCATTTTAAAAAATGAATTGTTTAGTGGGCCAGTGAGGAAAAAATATTTATAAAGATTGTTTTGAATAAGTATTACACGGAAAAAAAAAAGTAGGGATAAAAAATTAACTGGGGACATATTTGAAAAAAAAATAGGAATAACAAAAAAAAAATATAGGCCTCGTTTGTTTCGTTCTCAAAATTTTGAAAATATTTTTGCATGTTTTTTAAGGTAAAATTCTTAAAAACACTCTCAACATAATTTTTAAATAATTTTTATTTTTTAAAACAAAAATATTTTCACCTATTTTAAAAACAATACTGAACAGCCGCACATACTTCTAGAAGTGCTCGAAAAAGAATTAAACTATAGATGAGCTTTTGGTAAAAAGGTTAAAAGAAACAAAAAAAAAAAGTATGGACACATATGAAAGAAATTATTTTAATAGAAATAAAGTGAGGAAAAAGATGTATTTAAAGAAAATATTTTAATAGAAGTAAAGTGAGGAAAAAAATGTATTTCACAAAAAAACATATAGTAAAAAATTAAGTTGTAAAAGAGTATTTTGTAAAAAGAAACAAACAAACGTTAAGTAAAAAAAAAATCAGAAGTAAGAAAGTAAAAAGTAAAAACAAAATAGTAGAAAGAGAAGACATTAACACATGGTCAAGGGAAGAGTATGAACCAAACCTCCTTTGACTCTCATAAATGAGTAGATATATAGACATAAACATAAATAAATAGAGATGTATCAATGTATCGATATATTTTATGTCAAGGGTCTGTGTAACGTCCCGAAATTTATTTAATGTTAATGTAATGTAAATGATGAATTAGTGTGCCATAATTAAAGTTTTAACTTTAATTAGATTATTTGGTTGGGTTTTTAGTTTTTGGTTGTTTTGTTAAATTGATGTGTTCAAAAGATTCCTTGTTGATTTAAAATGATGTTTTGAGTTTTAAAACACAACAATTTGTAAAATGTTAAAAATACTCCGTTTTACAAAACCGTGGGCGGCACATGGTTTTCGCACAGTAAAACCGCCCACCGATTTTCTCTATTTATTTCTCTCTTCTCTCTCTCTCTCTTCACTCTCACGAGCTCTCTCTCTCTCCTCTCTCTTGGTCTCTCGGCAGTCCCTCTCTCTCTCTCAATCTCTTTCAAAAAATTTTTTGATTTCCATTCGAATCCAAGCTTCGGAACAGCAAGGAGGAAGCTCGGGGACGTGATTCGACGACCGAGAACGCGGATTGAAGCTTCGATTCGAGGTTAGATTCGAAATTTCTAAACTTTTTACAAAATTTTCAATTTTGTGTGTTTTTGAAATCTAAGTTTGTTTTAGCTTAGAAAACCGTGGATTTGTGTTAAATGAACTTAAAACAACTAGAATCTAAACCTAGATTGAAGAAAAACGGATTGGATTCAAGATTTTCATTTTTCTCCTCTTTTTCTCATTTTTGGATTTTTGAGGATTTCGAGTTCAAATGTTGTTTAAATGATTCCAAACATGTTTTAGAATGTTTTTCTATCAACTATAGTTGTTTTTCATGCCTGGGATTTGAGAAAAACAGGTTGGAATTCAGATTTGGATTTTGGGGATCGAGAAACCCGTGGCTGGGATTTCTGGATTTTCCAAGTTCGGCAGGCCGAAGTTCATGTTCGGCAGGCCGAAGTGATGATCGGCAGGCCGGTGTTCTTCCGATCGGCAGGCCGAATCTGGGGACATGTTCGGCAGGCCGAACTTTGCTTCCGGCAGGCCGAACTGTACAGTTCGGCAGGCCGAAGCAGGGCGTCCGGCAGGCCGACCGAGGCATGGAAAATTTTGTGATTTTTACCCGATTTCATTGTTTTGAACCCTGATTTAAATCCCAACCTTATAGGATGATTTTAATGATACAAATGGCATACTAGGACATCATGAAATGATTTAGTAACATAGGATGTTTCGAACTAGATATTGATTGATTTAGTTGGTATCTAGGATTGTTCGTGGTTCCGTGGAGCTAACGTATAGCGGATCGGGATTACGGTGTGGGGTACCGGTACGAGTACTGAGGTAGGACTTCTATCCTATTTCTTTGGTAGCCTGGTTTTGAAATGATTTGGCTTTGAAAATGATTTCTATCAAAATGTTTTCAACGGTTGTTTGAAAATGGTTTTATCGGTTATTTTATATACCGTGACATGAAATGAATTTCATAATGAATGTAATTGACAACACTCGGTAATTGGGTTTTGAATGATAATGATAATAACCACATGGGCATGATGCCATATCAGAGATCGGGTCGTGATCGACCTTGGGGGCAGGTCCCGAAACCCAGCTGGGCCACTACGGTGGTGATATCATGGTTTGCCTAGGTAAAAGTAAATTGGTGTTTTGATTTGACGAGTAGACTGTTCTGTGTCAGAACGGTTCTACTCAATTTATTTATTTATTTATTCAAGTTCCCTTTCTGTATAACTCCTGATAATGTTATGTTTCTTTGCATTAAATTATTTTATAAAACTTAGTCCTACTGAGCCTTTCGCTCACGTTTTATCTGTTTTAAATTCCCCCCCTCTAGGTGGTTTCCCATTTAGGTTTGGAGAAGATTCTTCGGACCGAACTCAGGAGCAATAGGAGAATTTATTTACATTCTGTATTTATTAATCAAGGCATGTAAGACTTAACTTTATTTGTACTTGGACTGTAATTGTGTTTGTGATATTGTCAGATCCATGTGTGTGCACAAGTTGTGGGTTGTGGAACCCATATTCGCGGTTTTTATTTAATTATTGTTATTTGTTTAATGATTTTAAATTCTTTATCAAATGTGGTGGAAAAATCTCTTTATTTCTTGCTTAATTGGATTTTTAAACCCTTAATTTCAATTAAACTTTCCTTTAATTAACCTAAATATTCCGCCATGTCACCTCCCGTCACTCCGGGGCGTGACAGTCTGTCACCTTCTTTTTGTTGTTTTTATACTGCACTTTGTTTGGACTGTCCAGATTAAATCCGACGGTATAGATTCCTACAGGGATAAGTACGTAGACTACTTACTTGCTGTACAAGTTTTTACACCAGCTAGTAGAGGAAGAAGTGAGCTTTGTCGGTGTCAGTAGCTCTGAACCGAGCTTCAATTTGATTTTTCTTCTATACTTTTCTGGGTTGGTGTTACAAATTCTACTAGCCATTGAAGAGCATGGTCTCCCACAAATTCTAAATGTAAAGATTCAAATACCTAGATATAATTTGCCTTTTAAAAAATAAAAAGAAATATAATTTTACCCAGAAGAGAGGCTCTTCAATACGTGAAGAAGGCAAGCTAAGGCAAACGTTCGAAATGTTGAAGATTTAAAGATTGCAAATGAAACCCACTACAAAAAGTTCAAACAAACAGCTAAATATTCTTTTACCCATAAAAAATGGTTACAGTATATTTTTTATTTCCAAGAGAAAAAAAAAAAAAAAAAACTCTCTTCTATTGGATTCTTATTTCTCTTATTGTTTCAATTGACTGCATGAGGATCTTCCAATTACACCAAATCTACGATAGTTGCAGTTTGAGCCAAACATCTCCAAAGAGCCTGATAAAGCTCCATCCATTAGGTTAGGTGATCTGGGGCCAAGGAACTCCAGTGACGGCATGGAAGAGAAACGATAGAAGGAAAAGAAGAGGACGGCTTGGTAGGGATTTTTGTTGGCGCTAGAAAGGCTGGGCGTTTTTAGAGATGAAGAAGAATGAACAGGTGTTCTCTCCTACCTTCTTCTTCCTCTTCTTCTTTTTTCTCTTCTTTTTTTGTGCTAAATGCGTAAATGAGGAAAATAAAAAGAAAAGATAAATGAGCAAGTGTCATTTTATGTGGTAATGTCCATTTAGCATTTTGTAAAATGGAGAATTTAAGACCATGGTATCTAATTTAATAGGGTATTTAAAAAATAATTTAAACTATTAATTTAATTTTAAAAATTATAATATTTAAAAGTTTTTTATCATTCACAGTCATTCAAATTAAAAGTTGAAATTATTCTTTCAAATATCCTATAAATAATAAAAATTACTAATGGTGTGCCAGGGGAATACACTACCACACATTCTCCCAAAATATAAAAAGGAAAAAAAAAACTATAAAAGTGTATGTGTCTTATGTTGAACTTGACATGTCAGCCTCAATACAATTCTTTAATAATATAAAAAGAAATGCTATGTTACTACAAAGAAAAGTTATCTAGATGGGTCTATTGGTAATCATGTTTAAGTTTCTCAACAAACAACTGTAATAAAAGAATGTCTTAAATTCAAGGGTGTATCTAGTGGCACCCTTAATTATACTTTTCACCCTTTTTTTTTTTTAATTTATCCCTCATTTCACTTGTTACACCCTTTTTAAAATACCAAAAAAATCTCTACACTTAAATAGTATTATTATTTTTTCCTTTTTTCTACCCACCAACTAAAGAAACTTATATTTTTTTAAACATTTTTCTTTTTCAATTCATATATTAATCGATAGTTTTTCCTCAAATTTTATTTTTTTTCCTTTTTATTAAACCAAATTCTGGTTCCGTGAAAGGAAACTATAATTAGTAATGAATTGTAAGGCTTATACATAATCGTATAACTTGTACATCCTTTACTTAAAAAAAAAAAAAGGAGAATTGAATCATAGTTTTTTATATTGTATTTCTTTACATCAAAACCAAACTGCGATTCCTATATTAAAACACACGATTTATAATTATTTACGAATAAGACAATTTGCAATGATTTATATAATTATAACTGTTATATATGAAACAATAAAATAAAAAAAAAATTGAAGAAGAATTAGACCACATACTCTTTTATGTTGGAATCTATACTTATTCTTTTATTAAAAGTGGGGTATAATAATTTTTTAGAAGGAAATAATTTTTTTAAGATAGGGTGTGCAATGAGTATTTTTTAAAATACTTTTGTCTTTAAAGGTAATTTGATTAATGAATAATAAATAATAAGAAATCTTAAAAGATATATGAAAAGTAAAATGAGAGATGTCAATAAACCCACTTGAGATTCAATTTGCCTTGAATTGACCACCGTGCAGTTATAAAGTAATTATGTTTACCAAATTATCTTATCTAAAGCGTAGAAGAAATCGTTGAAGCCAGATCACATTCCTATCTATGCCTAGAGTTATATAGTCTGCAAACTGTCCTATTACATCTCCTACCTTGAAGGCTGTATAAAAACATCTTATGTATGTTAGAAAAAGCCTATAAATATTGAGGAAAGAGAGAAGGTGCCTAAGAAAATTAACAAACTTTTATACTCTTTACTAGAAACATTCTTCTATACTCTCTTGAAAACTAAATAGAACAATCAGTCTTTAGCAGCGTTATTGCAGTGCAACAGGTCGGGTTTCTTGATTGCAACATACTTTAGTCTAGCCATTTGCTTCCTATAATCTCTCCCTTTATTTTCATTATTACTTACGTTGTAAATAAATTAGTGTGGATACCACCGCTTGATATTCTATAACCTCTACGTATTGTCTCTCATTTAGACTCGTTATCTCTCTATTTTTCCCCTCATAGTATTATGCATGATCGACCCATAATTCCCCTCTTAATTTATGTGTAACTATGTAACTCTTATCTTTTTTTCTTTAGCTTATAAACAGAGCTTATGTGAGCTTGTATTTGATACCTCTTATAAGTGAACGAGAGAGAGAGAGAAAAAAAAAAAAAAAACTTATTATAGTCTATCATATTTCTCGTGTTTTTCTCCCTTGTTTTATTTAGTTTCTTGTAATACTTTAGATTTTGTAATTGTTTATAACAAGTTATCATCACCAGTCTCTAATAGTTTTTCTAAGAGTGATTTAATTCTTAGATTGACTCCTTTTCATCTTTTGAAGCTTGGAGGTTTATATATTTGGAGAGTACGTGCCATATGGTGATGAGGTATTTCTCATACGTTGCTACAGTCACAAACTCCACTCTTGCGATATCTTTGTATTGATTGTAAGATGTTTTGCTTTTGTTTTTTTTAGGATTTTTCTTTTACAATAATAATGTAATCATCTAGTATAATCATTGGTTTTAAATTATTGGGTGCTATGGTGGATTTTTGACTTCACATGCCCACTTTTGTTTCATTTTTCTTATGGATAAGAATATACATAATTATGTAACATTTATTATTTATAATTTCGTGATTGATGGTTTATATCCATATCGACATAGTAGTGATATATAAATAATGATATATGTTTATCAGTTTATTAATTATCATATTCTTTCTCTCTATATGTTATATATTATATATTATATGGTATTTTCTTATACCTTGTTTTCCCATGGTGGTAACTTACAATCATCATTTTGTTCATTTCATTTGATACGGCAGATTGACATATGTAATCATGCTACAATAAATATTTTCGCTCTTTATATGATTATCATCCTTTATCTCTGAAGATCAAGTTTTTATAATTATTAAAGAATATCACGCTAGGTAATATTACGATTTTTAGTTATTGAATTCAATCGGACTTTAATTGTTCATGCTCGTGATTTTAGCTTTTGTTTTAGCATTTATGTTCTAAAATTTTAATGGTTGATAATGCTATTAATACAATGGTTCTTTCTAATCATTTTATTTTGTTTAGTATTTTGGACAATATAAACTCTATGGATCTTATTTGCCACTAGTTAAAGACATCCTTAGACTTCTGAAAATTTATTGTATCAACCTTGATGTAATTTTTGTAATATATTAGCATATACTTTTAAGCTCATAATTTTAAACCTGTTAATTTTTTTTATTTGGTTAGAAAAGATCATAAAAAAAAAATACATTAAAATATTAATTTATACTCCGATCTCTACGAAGAAAAAAATGTAACCACTAGAATTTGAATCCTAGTGGATACACACATGCACGCACTTGTGCACCTAACCACTTGAGTTAACCTTAAGATAATCCCTAGTGGCTTTATTTCTCATCTCAATTCTGTCTTTTCTATCTAAACAAGGGCTTGTTACATGATGCACTTTTGCTTGGTTCTTCCTTCTTTGTTAGTCGTAACATTACAAAAAGGAAACCTCATTTATCTGTGTATTTATTCATAGGATACATTCTTTTTTGTGTCCTTTGTTTTAGATTTATATAGGGATTTTTGCATTATAGGTCCCAAACTTTGTAACTTTTGGCATTTGGGTCTCCATTTTAAGAATTTGGACACTTAAGTCCTAAAACTCTTGATCTCATGGCACATTAGTCCTTATTTTAAGAATTTGGACTCTTAGGTCTCAAAACTTTTAATTTGTTAACACCTTAGTCCCTATCTTATTTTTACCATTAAATAACATAATAAATATCAATATTTTGAGGCTTTTTTGCTCCTTAGGTTTCAAAAATGTTTTTTTTTAGTAGAAAAGTCCCCAAAAGCTACCTTTTTTCTTAAGTACAACTCATTGTTTTTTGTCCAAAAATAATATTTTAATACCCTAGCATAAAGTTAATGACAATTAATTGAGAGCTTGATTATAAAAAAAAAAAAAAAATTCATAAATATCCATTCTATTTTATTTTTAGTAAGTTTGTATCAAATTGCAATAATGTAATTAAATAATTGTAACACGAGAATATTTAGTTGTTTAAATACACTTTTCTTTCCTAAATATCTTTAATATAATGGAGGATAATAAAAAGCATGTAATCAAATAGTATATAATTGGATAATTAATTGTTGTGTTTGTCCTTAGTTATATCGTTATAATTTGAACCAACTTAATGAAAATATAATGGAATGGATGACTAATTTTCTCAATGACATTTGTGAGTTTTTTCGGTTTATAATTAATTACTTGTTAATAATCATCATAATTAACTTTTTTCTTCTAGGGCATTCAAGCATTATTTTAGACAAAAAAATAAATTATACTTCAAAAACAAGCATTTGCGGACATTTCTATCAAAATTATATACTATTTTAGGACTCAAAAACAAAAAAAGACTCAAAATATTGATATCTCTTATGTTATTTAACAGCAAAAAGAATATGAGCACCAACAATGCCAACAAATGGACAGTTTAAGAATTTGAATGTCCAAATTCTTAAAATGGGGACTTACGATGTCAATAAATTAAAAGTTTAGGAACCTTGGTGTCTAAATTCTTAAAATGAAAAGACAAGTGCCAAATTTTTTAAAATTTAAAAACCTACAATGCAAAAATCTTATTTATTTAAGAATTATACCTTCGATTTTTTATTTCATTAAACATATATCTTTAAATTTATACCTTAGGTTAATCAACAATTGATTAACCTTTAAAATAATTAAATTATCTTTCAAGTAAAAGGTTAAAAAGTAAAACTTTCAGAAAATAACAAGACACCCAAAGAGAGAGAGAGAGAGAGAAACCCCATCTTCGATTTCATGGATAGTATAGACACCTTTGAGGTCAACTCTTGTTTTCTTGGATCCATTCCCATAGGGGGCGTTTGGTATGCAGTAATCCTGAGATGGAAATAGGAATCTATAAGATTCCCATGTTTGGTATACAGTAATCTAAGTTTTGGATTCCTGGGAACTAATTCCCGTGGGATTCAGATTACCTCATTTTGGGGTAATATGAAGCCCACCCACAAGGTGATATTCATATTCTTGGGAATCTCAAAACTATAGAAATATCATCTTTGTTTCCATGATGATGATGATAATAATTATATTATTATTAAATTATTATAATAATATTATTATTGTAAATTAATATTTCTATGCAATATAAATATAAAAATTATATTCATATAAAATAATAATTTGATAATAATGATAATAATAACATTAACAATAATAATAAACATATATAATATATTACATATACAATATCTAAATATAATATATATAAATACTATAATAATAAAATAAAATAATGTTGTACTATTATTATAAATTAATATTAATATATGATATACATATAAATATTATATCAATATAAAATTGTAATTTAATAATAAGAATAATAATAACAATAATAATAAAAACATAATAATATAACATCAATATGAATAGTATAATATTAATATTAATATGCATAGCAATATCAATATTAAACTCTATAAATACTATTATAATAATTATAAATATAAAATATAGCTAAATATGTTTAATATTTTCTATAACAATATGTTTATTTAATGTTAATATTAATATAAATATTAATATATTATTAAGAATTGTATTTTTATTATTATTTATATTCATATCAATATATTTTATATTATATACAACATTTTAATATTAATATATAGTTAAATAATAATTCTATGATTATTATAAATTAATATTTTTATATAAGATAAAGAAAGTATTATATTAATATAAAATAATTATTATTTAATAATAATGATAATAATAACATTAATATTCATAGTAATATTAATGTTAAATTATATATAATATTATTTTATTATTTATATTTATATTATTATTATTTAATATTAGTTCTAATATATTATATTGATACATTTAATGGTAATACAATAAATTATTTTGTCAATTATACAAGATTCCTATGTATAACCAAACACAGTAATATATTATTCCTAGAAATCTAATAGAAGATTCCTATGCGCAACTAAACGTAATAATCTTAGTTCCTGGGAATCATATTCCCTACAATCATTTTTCCGGGAATATGATTCCTACTGATTACTGCAAACCAAACGCCCCCATAGTGATGCCGTTAGATCAACGTCATGACAACCAATCCAATGTCATATTAAGCTGGAGTATATGCTAGAATTGCCCTTTTTTTCGTCCACTAAAAGTTTATTTTTCTCCTCTCAATCAATATCAGCGCTCTATTGGTATGCCTCCTCGTGCACAACGATAATAAAATAAAAGCATATGAAACGACTTTTTAAGTGTCGTAAATTTAAACATGGCAAAGGTAAGCTTGCACATGGAAAACCACGAGACAAAAATGAACCTTGTAGTCAGAGAGAGAGAGAGAGGGATAGAGAGAGAGCTATTCTTTGAAGTAACCACCGTGGATTTCATTCTCCAAAACTGAAAAAGAACCAATTTTACTTTTACGGAAGATTTGGGTCAAAGAGAAACGACCTCACTTGGTGGATTATCCTTTTTTTTATTATTTCCTTCTATGGGATGCACTGGAAAGCAAAGTTTACACACGAGAAAATCACATACAATAGAAAAAATACAAGAAACAAATTGCAACATATAACATAGTCAACTCATCATTCAAGCCGTGAAAATAAAAAATAAAAAATAAAAAGGGAAAGAAGCTGCACCAAAAGTCAATCCACTGATACACATGAACATAATACATAGCATTTTTCCTGCAATCATTTGTCTTCTTGGATCATCACCACCAAAGCTTAAAAACACAACAAACTGATTCCAGCAGGACCAATCATGGCTTTGAACACAGCTCCAGTCGTCTGGAATTATATGGGCACGGAGCATAGATACAAAACAATATCCTATTAAATCTACCGTAAAGTAGGCGTTGGTTCCTCATGATTCAGCACGCAAGCAGCAAAACCATTTCTTCTGCAAATCAAAGCAGTTGCAAATATCAAAAGAAAGCATTTATAGGGCCACCAGTATCATCATTCACAGGCCAATAAGATGATAATCCTATCTAAAAATTCCAACACTTCAGTTCACATTGTACAAATCAGTTTGCTTGTCTCCCCTAAAGTCTAAAGGTGACTAACCAGCTATCACTGACTCTTCATACTACCATACGTAGGGATTAGTGGCCATAAAAAATCAATAAACTAGTAGCGTGTTTGGTTCATAGGTTTGTACATAAAGTTTTTATTTAAATTTAAATTTTTTTGAGAGGAAATGCTGGTGGAACATTTCTGATCACGGATGTGAAATTATAGAAAGTAATAAAATGCACGTCTGAAAAATATGAGGCTGTACAGAGCAAGAAAAACCAACACGTTTTGCTAGTATGGATAAAAGCTGTTGATTCATTTTTTCTAAATTGGACAAAAAAAGGGGGAGCTCAAGAAGAGCAGACGTTGCGACATTATGTAAAAAGGGACAGCATTTCAAAAAAAGATACGATTTTCAAACAGAGGTTCTTTGAGTAAAACTAAAGCAACCAATACCAAAAGGATTAGGGAAACAGGTTCTTTGAGTTAAAAATGGAGGTAAATTATAGTTCACTTGATTGAATGAAAAAGAGTCTGCACAATGACAAACCATTAGTTATTTATAAGAAGGAACCCATTAATGTTTACAATCATAATAATATAAATTCCACATAGAACCACATACGTTAGACTCAGAAGGCACCTGTAAGAAGTGAATGAATAACCAGAGAGATTCAAACCATCTTGGACATATTATGGCGTCCAACAAAATGGGACAGGTTTATTTTCTAGTGCAAATTATAATCTTATGAGTGATTAAGAATAAAGCTAAAGTACAACTACTTTTCATCATAAAAAGTTCGACTAACTTTTTTATTGTTAAGACAAACCAGTTCTCTCATGTAACACGCATTAGAACAGTTGCAAAATATAGTCCTTGAAAAAAAAAAGGGCATGTGAACACGAGAACAAGGAAAAAGCAAGTAACAACTTACAGTTGGAGGCTTTCCAAGAACTGCTTCATGCTTGAAGGTTGGGTCCTCCTTTGCTGGTGATTCAGGTTTTCCACCTGTTTTTTTTTCATTCCTAGCTTTGTTAAAGATTACTGTGAATCCCTCAGCTGATGCTGGATCATTGACATCCCATTCCCCAAACTTTGGCAGTGGTCTACCTTTCTCCTACAGTAAATAAAACTTCACTTGAGAAAGACAAGCACAAAAAGCATGAATTAACACGTACAAAAACCAAAATGTTCTTTGAGGCGCCATTCTTGCAATGTTTACACTCAAAATAGAGGTGGAACTTACGTAGATAAGTAGATGAAAAAATGGTGCAGCATTCAGATCACTGGAGGATTTTTTTTTTTATTGGGAGGGGGGCGGAATGTGCAGCACAGATGCAGATACGAAAAAGTTTTGACGGAGAAGCAGGAAGGGAAAATGAAGAATAGAGCAGATATAATACAGTATTAGAGCACACACAAAATTCTCAAGACTACAGACCAAGATAGGGCACTAATCTGCAACATTCACGAAGAAAATCTCATCATTTATTAGTTCTATTTTTTCAAGCTTCTCATTCCCATCCTCTCCCTTGTACTAGAAGAAGCATTTGTGTGATTAAACCAACTAAACATCCTAAATCTTCTGCTTTCATGGATTCAAGATATATGCATATGTTATGCCCTCATTTTTTATTATTTTTTTTAAAGACACATTTTTTTGTTACAGTGGAGGATCGAACCTCCTTCCCTCCAAACCAATACCGACCCCACCCTTTTCCCAATACCAATTAGACCAACATGTCTTGGACACGTACTCATTTTTTATCATAGACAATCATTCTCAACATTACTGAGGACATTGATATGCATCCTTTACATGAGAAAGTAATAGTAATTCAATATCTGTGGAGTAGAGATCTATTTCAAGCAGTTTCATTAGAAGATCAAGTCATAATATATCTAACAGACCCAAATCAATAATAATTACTTGCTTTGCCAAGAGTATTACTTAAGAAATGAACTAGAACAACAACATTCAAAACCAATTTGTTCTTGAAATATTTAATACAACCACAAGCTCAGATAATTCTGTAATTTTTATTCTACAAGAAGGCATACGCAAAAGGAGAAAAGGGAGAAAGAACATCTATCCAATTGCTATTGCAGCTTCTCAACCACAACCAGTTTAGGTTTTACAAAAGACTCTACCTAAAAAACACGCACCTCAGTGAAATTCACAACAAAATTCTTGTACGAATTTCAAAACTGCATAATACAAGGGGAAAAAAAGTATAGAAAATATGGAACCTTTACTCAGAAACCTCTCTGTCAATAAGCAACACCACATCAAAGTGACCACAAACAAAAAGCATTTGGTAAAGTATTAAAAAAATAAAAAACCAAACGCTTATTATCCAGAACCTAAACCCACAAGAATCGGATCAAATAAATCGAATTAAATCCAATCAAATTTCAATCTACTAAGCAATGAAACCTAAATCGCTTTCCAGAAAACAGGAAGAAAGCCCAGACCCAAGGGCCCATCTCTGTCATATTGTCAAGCCAAAGAAGAGAGAAAGCCTAGCCCTTAAAGGAAGCCTGCTTCACCTTCACTTCCTTCCGTACCTGATTCTTAGCCTGCTCTAAAGGCAGCCAGTGACTCGAGGTCTTCTGGAGTGAAATCACTCTCGGGTAATTCAATGGTTCAGCTCTGGTTCAATGGTATCTGGGGTATATCTCTTATCTGCGGAAAGCCTAGGTTTACTATTATATATACCCCAGAGTAACGGAACAAAATTTCATCTAGAATGGGTTAGGATTATAGAGGCTCTATTTGAGGATTTTTCAAGTCTTCTTCCACAAAGAACCAAGTGAATTCAAAAGCTGAGAAACAAGTGATTTTTTTACTCAAAACACAACAAATACACAAATAGAAACGGCGATTAACACCATAGATTAACATGAAATGCGGCAAGAATTCAGAAAGGATCGGAAAGGCAGATAAACGCAAAGGAGAACGATGTTCAAAGCAAATTCACAAATCGCAAGCCCAAAAAAAAAAAAAAAAAAAGGTCACCGAAAAACCGGAAATTTGGTCAAAATTTAGTCTCAGATCACACACAACACAGGTAAACAAACAACATATAGATACAGATACAGAGAGAATTCGTATAAGCATGAAAGGACAAGATTTGGGAAGCGTACCGCCATGGATTTCTTCGCTTTTTCACTTTGGAATTTTTGCCCCCGAGAAACAAAAGCCGCCTCTTTTCCTTTTCCTGTTGCGGTGTCGTTGAACTTCTGCCTATCGATTATTCTCCTTTCTCAGAGAAAGCTCAGTTAGAGAGACAAGGAGAGAGAAAGAGGAGAGCCGAGAAGTGGGTAAGTGTGGGCCCACTGGGCCAGACAAGGCCATGCCAATGTTAATAAAATAGCCGGGCCCACAGTTTTGAATCGCTTAACGGTGCTGGGAAGTGCCAGCGATGAATCACCAAAAGAGTGCGGCCAATTTCTTTAGCCAATTGAAAGTTTGAATCTTCCAATAATGTGCATCAGAGAGGGCAAAAATTCCGTGGGATCAGTCACATGCTACTTGCGGACGTCTTATATCATTTTGAAGCTGCGGAGTTGGGAATGATAGATTTTGTCTGCCAAACCTGAAATTCATGATGAGACTTAGGTTTCGTTCAGTTTATATTGCTGGAATGGTCATAAAATGGTAGTGGTAATAGGAATAAAATAAGAATAGAAATAGAATAGAAAGGAAAGAAAGTTGATGGATTTGTATGGTTGTGATGTTGCAAATACCAAAAACGGAATCCAATTATTTTTGTGTGTACAAAATTATCCTTGTTAATAGGTTTTGTTTCAAAGCAATTCACATAAATGCCTTTTTTTAATTCATTTTTATTTATGCCATAAAATAGTAAAAGTTTTTTTATGACAAACTTAATGCATGTCCCTACGAGACATGTCGTATGTCCTTCCAAGACATTTTTCATGTCCCTCCAAAACATGTCACATGTACTTTCGAGACATGTTGTATGTCCGTTGGACATTTTTTGAATCCCTCTCATACATTTTTCGTATCCCTTTAAGACATATTATGTGTCCTTTCGAGACGTTTTTTGATGTCCTTTTAGGATATTTTTTGTCCCTTTAAACTTTCCACCGAGATATGTTTCATGTATCTCCAAAACATATTGCAGTGTCCTTCCAAAACACGTCTTGGTAGGACAAAAAAAAAGTCCCACCAGAACACTTTTTTTTCCTTTCTTTTTCTCTCTCCTTTCTTTTTCTCTCTCTCTTCCTCTCTCTCCTCACCAACATTGACGACGTCTCTGGCACCAGGGACATCACCAACGGCCAGTCTAACCTAAAAAAATTGAAGAAAAAAACTAACAACAACAACAACATCAATAACAATAACCAAAAGGAATGACGAAGCAGCAGCCGCCGATGCCGACTCTGCCACTCCTACGATCGTTGGCGATAATCCGAATTTGACAAGGATGGTGACACGAAGCTCTAAAGCATATCGAAATCGACAACGTGAGGTCAGATCTAACAGACAATGTAGCTCCAACATGATGGGCGATGACAAAAAAAACTGGGACGGATCTTGTCCTATAGGCAACGTGCAAAGGGTGACAACGAGTCTGGTCAAGGCTTCTCCATAGGTCCAGTGCGAGAGCAAAACTCTATCGGAGCAACCTCTTTTCCGGTGTGGGCGTCAATCGATGGGTGGAAACGCTGTGGATCTTAGTTGCCATATCTCGCCATGGAAAGGTTGGCTGTGAAATAGCTTCAAGAAATCCCACGCTAAGCTGTGCAAAGCCAAAGGCCGCGATGGCAGAAGCTTCGAAGGATCTAAGCTACCATTAACGGAGCTAGAGAAGCCAAATTTATGAGAGATTAAGCCTTAGGTTTCATCTTCACTAAGGAAACTAAATCGATCTTTGTCATCCTTAGAATTCGAGATGGATTTCTCTAGCAAAAAAGTCAGTGGCAAAGAATGTTTGGGAGGCTCTGCACTGTCAACAATGGTGAAGAGTTAGGGCTAGTGTTTTGAGGGAGTGAAGGTTTAGAGAAGAGGTTGGGAAAATTTTGTGGCATAAACTTTTTTTAAGTTTATTTTTGTGGTATAGTTAAAATGTAGTGAAAAAAAAATGTGACAGGATGTCTAGTTTTCTCTTTGTTTTATTCCTAAAAAAAAGTGTTGCTTTATGAAAATGTTTCTTCTGTATTGTTATTAAACGTTTTTATTGCAACAATTAGATTGTTCGGGCCATAACTTGGTACTAATTTCTTAAACTTAATCATACTTGCTTGTGAAATTGTGAAATATTTGAAAAAACAATATTTATATTTCTTAAGTTGTCAATGAAATATTTTTAGAACACTTTTTTTTACTTATAATTACAAAGCACACCCTCATGTCGTACCCTCATGTCGTCTTACCAAAAGCGGTATTAGTACACTAATAGATCATCATATACTATAATAAATTACAAGTTTTTCAAAAAGTGGAATGTAAAATAGCAGAATCCATTGTCCGACCTTTGCATCAGCCTACTGCTGAATTTATAAGTGATTATGCCTTAAGTTTCATCTTCGTTGAGGAAACTAAATCGATCTTTGTCATCCTCGGAATTCAAGATGGGTTTCTCCAGCAAAGAAGCCAGCAGCAGAGAATGTTTTGGAGGATCTGTGCAATTAACAATGGTGGAGAGTTAGGGCTAGTGTTTTGAGGGAGTGAAGGTTTAGAGAAGAGGTTGAGAAAATTTTGTGGCATAAACTTTTTTTAAGTTTATTTTTGTGGTATAAATAAAATATAGAGAAAAAAATGTGACAGGATGTCTAATTTTCTCTTTGTTGTATTCCTAAAAAAAAGAGTTACTTTATGAAAATGTTTCTTTTGCATTGTTATTAAACGTTTTTATTGCAACGACTTGATTGTTCGAGCCTTAACTTGGTACTAATTTCTTAAACTTAATTTTACTTGCTTGTAAAATTGTGAAATATTTGAAAAAACAATATTTATATTTCTTAGGTTGTCACCGAAATGTTTTTAGAACACTTGTTTTACTTATAATTACAAAGCACACCCTCATATCGTCTTATTAAAAGCGGTAGTAGTACACTACTAGATCATCACGTACTATAATAAATTATAAATTTTTCAAAAAGGGGAATTTAAAATAGCGGTATCCATTGCTGACCTTTGCATCAGCCTACCGCCGAATTTATGAGCGATTATGCCTTGGCTATCATCTTCGCTGAGGAAACTAAATCGATCTTTGTCATCCTCGAAATTCGAGATGGGTTTCCCCAACAAAGAAGCCAACAGTGGAGAATGTTTTGGAGGCTCTGTGCTGTTAACAATGGTGGAGAGTTAGGGCTAGTGTTTTGAGGGAGTGAAGGTTTAGAGAATAGGTTAGGAAAATTTTGTGGTATAAACTTTTTTAAGTTTAGTTTTATGGCATAAATAAAATGTAGAGAGAAAAAATGTGACAAGATGTCTAATTTTCTCTTTATTTTCTTCCTAAAAAAGTATTGCTTTTTGAAAATGTTTCTTTGCACTGTTACTAAAACGTTTTTATCATAACGACCTGATTGTTTGAGCCATAACTTGGTACTAATTTCTTAAACTTAATCTTACTTGCTTGTAAAATTATGAAATATTTTGAACAAAATAATATTTATACTTCTTAGGCTGCCGGTGAAATATTTTTAGAACACTTGTTTTTACTTATAATTACAAAGCACACCCTTGTATCGTCTTACCAAAAATGGTGTTAGTACATTACTAATCGTCACATACTATAATAAATTATGTCTTTCAAAAACAAAAAGTAAAATAGCAGTATCCATTACCCAATTTTTGCATAAGCCCACCGCCAACCTAACCTATCAATCATTCATATCGGCCTCTTGGCAGGATTTCCTATGACATGAAGGAACTAGATGAGCTTTTGCTCAGCAAGGGTAAACATTTCTCACAAAACATTTTTAAGGGAATACTAGCAATAAAACAATGTTTGATTCCAATTATGCTTATTATTATTATTATTATTAACTTGTTCAGAATTGTGAGTCCAAATATTCATACCAAGTGTGCATGATTATCAAACACTAAGATCGTAACTTAACTTAACATGGTGCTCCCCTTGGGTCTCGAGAAATCAGATCCCTCCCATAAAACCTTGTTACCAATGCATTTGTTTTTCAATGTTTCACATTTATTTATTGTTAAAGGGCATTCTAGATTTATCTTCCTTCTTTTTTTTCTTTTTGAAAGGAAACGAGTTTATGGAATAACAAACGAAAAAAAAAGGAACTTTACCATTATTTTGCCTTAAGAGCAAAGCCAGGATCAAGAAAATTGACCTATCACATCTTTGGGTCTAAAGAAAAAAGGTTTAAAATAAAAGAAAATAAAATCTTTTTGATGTTTGGGTTTGACATGCTATTATCTTATATACTTTCCCATTCCACTTAGAATAATCTCATTAATAACAATAGAAGACTTCTCTTTCTTTTGTCTCTCTTATTTATATAGGTAAGACAGGCTAAGTAGGAGAAAATGAAAATTTAGAGCAAAATAGGCATAAAAAAAAAAACAAATTCTAACTTTCATGTGTTCAAGAAATCACCATGTGTGACAAAAAGAGAGAAATTCACGTCACGTCCCTAGAAGATCGCACTCAAACTAGCTAGATTCAAATGTGCGTGTACAGCGGACAAAGGCACTTACATAGTAGAAGTAGCAAAACCCCACCCTCTTACCACTTGCCATGTGGCCCACTACATAGCCCACCCCTCCCGCGAGCCTAATCTGTACGACAAACTTCATTAGAAGCCTGTGGGCCTGCGAGTCTCACCTAGCCTAAAGCTACCACGTGTCCAGCTCCAAAGTTCGTCCAATTCAATGTTGCCATGTGTCAACCTAAAAAAATTATGCTATAGCTGGCACCTGTAGAAAGGAAGAAGAGAAAAAGAAAAAGAAAAAAAAAGAAAGAGAGTGAGGCGAGGGTTTTCATTGGCGGGGTGTCAGTGAACTGAAAGATGGGGGCGAAGAGAGAACCTGAAGAAAGGAAAAAAAAAATAGAGTTTAGATTTTTATTTGGTGAGAATTAGTTTATTTTAAAAGATTTTTGGTTTTGGCAATTCAAAAAGAAATCATTAAGGAGGCATGTAAGAGAAAGAGGAATGAGGTAAGAAATTTGGAGATTTCTTAACTAGTTTTCTGTTGATTTCTTTCATCTTTTAATTAATTTTGTTGTCTCAATAATGATGAAAATCTTGTGGAGTGTTGTGTTGCTTTTAATTATGAACCATTTTTTTTCCTTGTATTGCAATGATATCCATATATGTAGCTAGAATTTATCTTCTTTTTCTTTAATATATGATGATCATATTTGAATTGTTTGCTCAACTTTGTGTTTAATGCTCTTAATTACTTGGCCACTAATTAAGTGATTTAGTAACTTTAACGAACTTGGAAAAGAGATTTTTGTGTCATGCCATAAATAGAGTGACACATATAAGTGTGAGATAGAAATATATTTGTATTATGTGTAACCATTGATGAGAGCTTATACTTAAAGAATCTTTGCTTAATTTGATTCTCATGGAAATATAGTCAATTAGTTAAGTGGGATATATCTACATGAACATCGAAAGAGGTTTGTAGAGAAATTAGTACTACTTGGTTAACAATTTAATTTGGTTAATTAATCAAAGAGAGGGGGAGAGATTCAAGTGATGGAGGAAAATTGGAATCCCAAAGATTTTATTTCATTCTTATTTTGTAACTCTGTTTTTTGTTTTTATTCCTTGATTTATTTATTTTTGTTGTTTGGATAAAATTAGGGTAATACAATTTTAGTACTTGATAGTTTTATTGTCAAATTTTTATAGAAACAATCCTTACTCATCACTTTATTACTTATGGACTGTGTATACTTGCACATTTTTGTTAGTTTAATTATGTTTTGAAAACCCAA
This sequence comes from Artocarpus heterophyllus, assembly GCA_025403435.1. Lineage (NCBI taxonomy): Eukaryota > Viridiplantae > Streptophyta > Magnoliopsida > Rosales > Moraceae > Artocarpus > Artocarpus heterophyllus. The sequence continues at coordinate 18,166,811 of CM046348.1, read as the reverse complement.
CATTGGCTTTTGGCTGGCTATCAGAGCTTTGGCGCCTTGATGCTATGGTGTTCGGTTGTGGAGAGACTTCAAACAAGAAAGCGTTCAAAGGTAGCTTGGGGAGCTGTTTGGCAAGGCATGGAGATGCTCAATAGGATGTTAGGGTGCGTTGGTGTTGTGGCAGGGTTGGGAGGATGGGCAACCACCTTAGGTGAGGCAACTGTTGGTTGGTATGCCACTTGGGTTAGGTATAGATCCAAGTGGTAAGGGTTAGTTGGGCTGGTTTTGGTGCTAAGGTAGAGGTGAAGGATTAATGGTGGCCAATAGGATGAGGTGTGGGAAGCGGCTAGAAGGATGGTGGGGCAAGAGGTTCTCCCCCAGTGAGGTGGTGATCCCTCAAGTTGGGCTCCATGTATAGAGTTGACTTCTGTGTTTGGTGGTCGTTGTCTAGTAACTGGTTGGTCTTCTAGATTGTTGAGGCTGCTTATGGCTTTTGTTATTATTTTCTTAATATGTATTTGTTTTTAATAAAGGCGATGATGTTTTATGTCTTGTTGGATTTTGTGTTTTATTTTTGGCCATTTTGTAATAATGGAGGTAATCTCCCTACCTTCGATCTTGGTTTGTATCCTACTGATTAGTATTATGTATGATAACTGGTGACTAGAATAGACTCTATGTTGGGTTGTATATGCTCTTATAAGAGTAGGTTTGATTTTGGTCGATTGGTTTTGTTTATTAAGAGTATTGGTATCTTGTAACGAGCAGTTGATAAGCTATAGTCTAGGTGTCAAGGGGGTTTTTCCTCTTTAGGTCTCTATGCCTGTATTATGTCCCTATACTTTACCTAATTTAACTGATGGATCCAGTCTTTTTCTAGGTCCAATTTGCCCGTAATTGGAAGCCATACGTAACTTTGTTTCTACTATTTTTTGTTTGAATGAAGTTTCATTTTCAAAAAAAAAAATGATGACAATGGAGCTGGTGCAATGTTCCATTCGCTAGACAGTTGTCGGTGTCGAAGATTTAATAGATGCTAAACCTGGGTTTTAAGGGGGGAGGGCAAGAAAACAAAGAGAGAGGCAGAGAGCAAAAAAAACAAAAAAAAGTTGGCCGGGGGGGGGAGGGTTTTTTAAATGTTGTGAACCTTGTCTGCGCGATGAGTTTACCTAACAATAGGATGATGACAAGCGATTACGTTTTATAGGATAGCAGTGAGAAGTTGGAAACTAATATATTTTTTTTAAGGTCTACTTTATTTTAGGGGTTTGAATTCTGATAGTTTGAAGCTTTTGAGTTTGAGATGAAAAGTTTGAAAAGTGTGGTTTGAAATTGGAATTCAAACTGATATTTGGATATAAAATTTATTTTGACTTTGAAAAGAGAATAAAGTTAAAATTGTATTTAGATATGAAAAATGATTCAAAATACAACCTAATCGGCTATAGCTAAGTTAAGCAGTCATGCCGTGCATGTGAGAGGAGCCGGGCAAGCCAGGCCAAGTTGCAAGCCATTGAGCCGCATGTCAGGGCTCTTTTTTTCTTTTTCCCTTGCACGTGTGCGCATCCCAGTGCACCCAACCCCTTAGTTGGAGAGTGTCTTTCACACAGCCTGGTTGGAGAATCCCCGCTTGTTAAACATGAGCTATTCCCTTATCTTTTTGTCTCACTGTGGGTCCAACATGTGCTAAAGGTGGGGGTGTGTGTGTGGGGAAGGGGGCGTTTAGGGTCTAATTTTGAGTTTAGTGGCTCTTTGGCTGAAGTAGTCTGGAAACATTTTTAAAGATGTATTTCAACTTTGCATATTTAAATACATGCTCAATCCCAAAAACAAATTCAAAGTCCCAAAACAAACACCCCGTAACTTCTTTGATTGATGTTGATAATAGTGAAGATAGAAAAATCTAAGGCGAGTAAGTATTAGGGACATATGTTGAAGGGATATGAAGAGTTGGGATAGAGAAAGAAAAAAGATTAAATTTGATTTGTTGCTTTAATGGGCCCCAACCTTTGAGTTTTAGACAAGTCGGAAAGAAAAACCTAAAAGGCTCAAGCGGAGCCTCCATGTCATGCAGTAAGGAACACCTCCAATGACCCTAGTTTTATTCCATCAATATTGGATGTTAAATAAGATGATAATTCACATCAATATGTAATTAGTTAAATAAAAATAGGAACAAAAATTACATTTATATTCCTTCGTTGGCTAAAACTAATTTCATCTTACAAAACAAAATGAGATGTATAATTACTCAATCGTTTGATGTCAATTATGCCACGGATGGGTAATAAGGTGTTAGGGAGTATTGGTTACTAACCAATAGTTTGAAGTAATTTTGATTGAAAACATTGTAGCATATGAGAGTTTTACACTATAGCATATGAGAGCTTTATACTGTAACAACCAAAAGTTTTAGTTCTAACTCACATTACCAAATACCATATAAGATTAACAGAAGGAACAATCCCAAGACATTTGAAGTTGTTATTACAAGAGTGATAATTCTTCGAAAGTGTTGCTAATGTTTTAAAAGAAAACTTTAAAGTAACAGTTTCCCAAATGCTCTGTAAGAAATTCAAAGTAAATTTACAACAAAATTTTTAGAAAAATTTACAGAGATGCCTCTTTATGAACCTACTTTTCAACATGGCTCTCTCTTTTTACACTTTTCAAAACAATCACTTTAATGTTTATTTTATTTTTAAATTGATTTATCAAAAGATTTTTTCCCTAGTTTCAAAAACAAATTAGATTCAGATCTGGTCTTACTCTTACCTCTTCTCTCTCCTATTTCTCTTTCTCACTTCCCTATTCTCTCTCTTCCCTATTTTCAGATCATTGCCGCCCCTCTCTTTATGCTTTTCTCCCCTCTTTCTTCCTCCTCTGCCTCCATCTCTTTCTGTCATTCTCAATTGCGGCCTTGTCATACTTCAACTCAGGAGTCAGACTCGGCTCTAACTCCCAATCTATGATACCAAGTTGCCAGCCTCAAGCCTCCGTATGATGTCATCCTCGCTGCCAACGTCGATGTACGGTGGGCCCGCTCAGCTAGACCATGGACTCCCTTTTGGCCGAAGACGGCATCGTTTTGCTTGAAGACCAGGTCAAGTCTCCACAGGCGCTCAAGCTATTATGGGAAATGTGCGAGACGGCTTCAAGATCGATAAGGTTCCACACCAAGATTTGCATCTCGATTGTGCTTATGAAGAGACTAACATTTATGTCTTGAGAAAGAAGAAAAAGAAAACTCAGAGCATGTGATTCCGAAGGCTGAGACGCCTTTTTGGTAAAGTTTTTGGAAGTATCCTTTTGTAACAAGATTTTTACATTTTTGATAATATTAGATATAATATTTGCTATTATCTTTAAAATAGGTGAGAGTGTTTTTAAATTTTTACCTCAAAAAATGAGAAATTTTAAAAATTATGCTGAGAGTGTTTTTAAATTTTTACCTCAAAAAACATACGAAAACATTTTCAAACATTTTGAGAATAAAAACAAACGAGCCAATAGATTTCAACATTGATTTTCCCAAGCTCGAAAGATTTTTATATGTTTGTTGTATAGTTTCGGTTTTTGTTACCTTGCATAATCAAGATGGTGAGATAAAAAATTGTATGATGATATTGAATGGAATTCTAGCATCTCATTATGATGAAATTAATTTTATCTCTCGTTTTCGTCCAATTTGTTTGCAAAAGTGTTTTTTTTTTCTTTTTACTTTGGAACCTAGTAGGTTTCAGAATGGAACCTGACGAGTTCCAGTGGGTTTCGGGTCAAACCTGGCGGGTTCTATGACAGATTCTGGCAGATTCTGTGACAGATTCTGTGACAGATTCTTACTGGTTCTGGGATAGAATCTAGCAGATTCTGTTTCGACATCCTTCATGAGGGAGTGAGAAGGGAAAATAATTTAAACTTTTAATAAATATGTTTTTTAATTAAAAGGATAGTTTTGAAAAGAGCCTTTTAAGAGGGCAATCTTAGAAAGATGATTCTTTAGAGGGGCATTGCCCAAATTTTTATGGTCACATGTTTACCATTTTTCATTCTCATTAACAAATCAAACACCATAGCAACATAAAGAGGAAATAACTCATAGCAACATCAAGGGGAAATAATTGCTAGACTAGGAGAGTTAACCCTTTTTTTTCTTTGGTAGAAAAGCATTCACAGTTGGAGCTTTTATTCAACTATATAAAAACAACTCCATTTTATCGAGATATTTATGTTATATGCCACTCATTTTACAATTGGATTCATTTATGTTACATGTTCGAAAACTATTTGAAAATATGCCACAATGGCATAAATAATATTTTATATGCAAACAAAAATACTCATAAACTAAATCTAATTTTTTCGTTCTTTCTTTCTTTCTTTCTTTCTTTGAATATTAGTAAATATGTTAAGGTTATACTGTTGGAAACAAAGTGTGCAGCGGAATTTTAAAAATTTTTTCCATCAGAGTAATTTTCAAAACACAAGTTTGACATATTATATGTATAAATTAGATAGATCTTACTAACCTCAGTGTGCCGAAGAACCTCCGCAATCCGTGTAGAGAAGTAACGTTCCAGAAGAGCCTCAACCAACTGGTCTTCTTTGCTATTCTCTATCCACAACCAGAGTGAGTGTGGGCTCACACGTATAGCTCTTCCACCGGTGACTGTCCTTCCAACCAATAGAGAGAACCCAAAGCTAGTGTTCGTGATTTGTGAACAAAAGCTCTCAGGGAGTTTTCAGATGCTCACTAGAAGAGTATCACCCTTAATCTCTCAAATTGATCTGAGTAAATCATGAGACACACTCCCTTTTTATACCTATTGGTCCTGGGATCAGTCCATATCAGATTAGGTCTCAAAAACTCGAAACAGAATCAAGTTCGGATCAATATCTGATAAGATCCGCGTGAAAACACGTAATCTTATGTACCGCTGATCGGCAGGCCGACCACGTCATTTGGCAGGCCGAACTCCTGAGAAAAAATCTTCGCGAATCTCTTATTTTCCACCCGAGATTCTAAAGGATAAAGTCTCAATTTTGATTCAAATAACCCAATAGAGAAGTTATCTGATCAAAACAAACTTTATCAAGATAATCTCTAAGAAAATAAATCAATTCACAATAATTCTACAAGTTTATCTTGTTCTAATTTGTCCAAAATTAAAACAACCAATAAACAGATAAGAATTATCTGATCCAATAATTCAACAAGTTTATCTTGAACTAATTTCTTACAAAATTAATTCAATCGATAAACAGACATGAATTATTTGATTCTTACAAATTTTAAACCAATCTGATAAATCCGACATAAGTCACCAATTATTGAAAAAGCACGCTGTGTCGTTACAGGACTTTGTGAGCTGGCAAAGGGGACCAAAATGGACCTATAAAGTTCAAGCTCATGATAATTATGAAACTCAATATCCCAGATATACATTTCACAATTATCAACTCCAACGCTACTCCACTAAAAGCTTGGAGCTGCACTCTCAAACTTTATAGAATTACGAAGCTCGTGTAGCTAAGTCTCCATGACATATCATAGTGCATCGTATCCCCATATGATAATCCATAATCGGCTTAAGGACAAGTTCTGTCTTACCTTCCCGATTATTTTTTATCTTACGTTCCATTGTCTCACCATTAGAAAACTTACCATCCAAAGATAGTATACCATTCGGTTACACCTATGTATCCAAATGGTTGAGCGCTCCAGTTTTCCAATTATAGGACAACGCATATAAGAGGATATCATTACTCCTAAAGAAGAGCCATGGATTCCATATCTATGAATAACAAGTCTACACTATCAAGAGTCATGCCTCCAACGTACCGGCATGCATACCACTATAGAGATGTGGGTGTCACCCTTTGGCACATCAAAAGACACAAGTCAAGACAACGGGCCCACTATTCATCTTAGGATTAAGATACAATACAAATGACTGTCTAAAGTGAATCGATTTGCCATGACAGAATTATTAATCCAAATCAATTCACTTTATGTCCCGATCCAAAACATCGTCACCTATGACAATGCGCCAATGTTTCTATTCACGGAGTCCAACTCCGATGGCCAAGACAAACCATCCCCATAAGGGATATAGACAACATAACAATCTTTACATGAATAAAGCGCCCAACTTTATTCCCTCGATTGCGGATCATATGTTTTAGACCGTCACCTTAAGAATCGTGTCTTCCGCATAATCAGTCCATCATATGCCCAATTCTTAAGGTTTAGGCTGACAGTCTCAGACTACTGTTTGCTTTTCATACATTCAACAAATATGAACGTAAAGAGGACAAGATTTCGTATATATATAAATGAATAAATTCTTTATTTATAAAAATGTCTCCAAAAACGTATTACATTTTTACTCCTTAGGGCATACATGTCTAACATATACTTGGGTATTTCTAATAGAAGTGATGACGTGGTTGAAGCATTCTCTGCAAATTTTTTTTCATAGTATAAAAATCAATCGAAACTTAAAATTTGTGGTATTTTTATAAAGAGCCCCATTTTATCTTCCATCAAAATAAACCAAAGGCTCACAATTTCATTCATTTCTCTTATTTCTGATCCCCACATTTAACATGCAATTGACTTATTGTTTTAATTTGAAAATCCTCCAAACCTTGATAGCGGACTCTGAAATTCGATTTCATACCTAACCTACAATGTTTGAGACACATGAAACTCATGGTTATGTTTTAGTGTCCATTTAACACTTCAATTTTAACTCATTAATTCTAATTATGAACAGTTTAAAGCTTTCAACAACTACATTAGAAATAAAAAAGTTATTATAGTGTAAAACTCTCTTATATTTTTCTTAAACTTAAAACTTCAGCTATAATTTAAATGATAAACAACCTATTAGAAATATGGAACTCATGGTTACTCACTAAGTTACGGGTGCAATAACTTAAAGAATACTACGAAGATTTTATAAACAATAATTCCAATTATCTAACAAACTTTTAGATCAATGGTTTATTATTTTTATATTTTTTTTGCCTTTTACCCTTTTAACGAATCTTTTTATTATTTTTTTGGTATAATCTTTTTGACAATAACAAGACAGGGTAGAACCAAAGATGCAAATTTTGGCAAAAATTTTGACAATAACAAGGCAGGGTAGGAAACTATTATGGTTATAAGATATTTAATTATCCTCGTCCGAGCATACCATCACCATACAAATGTGAGAATTTACATTTTCTCACCTATGGAAATATAATAGGAAAAAATCGACAAACCTACATGTAACATATTAATAAATATATTTAGCATTATTTAAATATCACATCCTAACATCAATATTATTTGAATCAACGTAAAATCCCAACCATGTTTTAGCCTCTCATAACTTCTTTTTAACATTGACAAATCTTATATATATATAAAGTTTATTAAGCAAATCATGTTTTTATTTATGTTTCTTTTTTAATGTTTATTGTATCTTAAAGTATTAGTGATATATATTTAATATCAAATTCTTATAATTTTAGCAATTTTTATTAAGATTCCCACCGCCATTCATATTTTCTCTAAAATTTTTATAAAATTAAAATATCGATATTCTCATTGTTAACGACATTTTTATCTTGGATAGACCCACTTTCGAGACTTCCATAGTTTGTTCGTCAACACATGCAATACCATCCGACAGGCGACAAGACGGGCAAAAGGAGAGGAGAACTTGTGGCAAACACTGTTGGAAATATATTACTTCTAAAATAGATAAACTGCAATACTTACTGAAAAAATAGGGAAAAATAGTTTCAGCCCGAAGAAAAAAAAAGGAGAAATAAAACAAAGATAAATAGTGAAACAGTTGCAAGAGAAGGAATATTGATGGCTACAAGAAATTTAACTGTCTCAGAAGATCTCTTAGCGTTAGGACTACCGAATTTACTCGCCACTGCAAGAGAAGCACACATCAGGCTAACCGAAGTCGAAGAAAAAGGCTTAGAGAAGCTCTACGACAAAGGCAGATGCACCGCCTCCACCATTGCAAACACCACCAACACCATATTTACCCTTCTTTTGCTTCAGTACCTACAATACCATTGATCTTTGGCTAAGAGTTTGAGAGAGAACATCACTGTAAACTGGATTTAAAATGGGAGTGGAAGCTAGAGAGAGACGGAGACAACAAAATTAGTAGTCAAAAAGAGAAACTAGCAAGATTTTTTTACCCCCAGAAGCGTGACCAAGATACGGGCTCCACTGCAACCTAGAGGATGTCCCAAGGATACAGCTCCACCATGAACGTTTACTTTTTCCTGAACAAGAAAATGGCAAAAAATAGTCAAGAAACGACTCTACTAGATACTTGTATTAACACACTCCGCTTCAAGCACACTAGCCTATTCACATGCATATACATTATGTACAAGTGTGTGCATGCGCGTGTCAAAAGAAAGGCATGGATGGAGAGAGGACGGGGAAGAACTTACAGGGTTAAGTCCAAGCAGTTTTTGATTTGCAAGAGCCACGACCTGCACAGAAACATAACCAAGTAGGAATTGGCATTTTCCACATGGAGAGTTAACTATTACATTTAAGTTAAGAAGGTAAAAAATCTTACAGCAAAGGCTTCATTGATTTCATAGAAATCAATTTGGGAAGCCACCAAGCCAGCATGTGAAATTGCTTTAGGAATTGCAAGAGCTGGAGCTGTGGTAAATAGTTCTGGTGCCTGCACCGTCAATCTCATGTGAGCATCAATTTTACGACATTAATAAACCCACGTGCAGGTTATAACCAAAAAAATGAATCTACTTTTGACATCAGCAGCAGCCTTCGATTCCACATATGAATGTGTAATACCTGAGCAGCATCAGCATATCCGCTGATCTTTGCAATAACTTGCAGCCCAAGCTTTATTGCGCTTTCTCCGCTCACTAAAACTAATGCAGCAGCACCATCACTGTCAGCCAGGGAAAAAAACCTCTGTCAAAAAGCCTGGGCTCATGTATTTCCAAGAAAAGTTAATGACATTTGTAATCTGTGGATGATTACTATGAACTGTGTGACAAAGTATCTGTGCTCAAATCCATAGTAAATATTCAAATAAAAACCACAGAAAGCACAAGCATGTGAATAATTTCTGTGGAAACAGATGATGAGATAAGTGCTCTGTTTCTATTCTCGTCTATATGAATACCAGATGAAAAAAAGAATAACCATTTGAATTTAGTGGGAAAAAAAAATGGACCTTATGCTAGAAGCATTTCCAGCAGTGACCGTACCGCCATTCTCCTTGAAACTTGGACGAAGCTTTCGTAGTTTGCCAGCTTCAAACTGAAAACAGAGGAAACACTTAGAGCAAGTCAAGGGACATCTATTGAAGTCCTGGTAAGAAACCAATGTATTTTGCAGTATGCAAATGTTGGAGTGAGTAATGGAAGCAAAAGTTCTTTTTACCTTTCCTAAACCTTCATCCTTGTCAACAATTATTGGCGGTTTACCCCTCCCCCCAGAAACTTCAACCTGCATTATACCAGATTATACATCAAAGTTAACATAAATGCAAAGATACATATCAGCTAACTTGTTTATAGGTTACCAACCGGAACAATTTCCCATGCAAAGGCACCACTGTCTTGGGCAGCAATGCCACGCTCAAAGCTTTGAATGGCATAGTCATCCTACAGAGACACACACACACACACACACAGATGAAGCTCTATCATGGTGGGTTTTGGTTGGTTGTTTTATTTATATATTTGAATTCTAAAGTGTTCTTAGTTCAGACCTGCTCCTCTCTCGATATTGTATGGTTTTCTGCACATATCTCAGCACATACTCCCATTCCAACATCATTGTAGACATCCCACAAACCATCCTTCAGCATTCCATCAACAAGAGAATCATGCCCAAGTCGAGATCCTTTCCTGCATTTTAGGATTGAATCAGTCAAATTTGAAAATCGGTCTGCACAAAGAGAACCATCAAGAAAAAGGGAGCACTAACCTTGCTTCTGCAAGATACTTGGGCGCATTAGACATGCTTTCCATGCCACCAGCCACAACAACATCATTAATTCCCAACTGAATGCTTTGTGCCGCAAGAATTGTTGCTGCATCAACCAAACAAAATACATATTAAGAAATCATAATTGCCGGTAAAAGAAACTTAAGAAAAAACAGGAAAAAAGGGACAAGAGAATGGATAAATGATGACAGTGCACCTTTCATCCCTGATGCACAAACTTTGTTAACAGTGGTACATATCACTGTATTGGGAATTCCTGCCCCTAATGCAGCCTGTCTAGCCGGAGCCTGACCCAAATTAGCACTGAGAACATTGCCAAAGAAAACTTCTTCTACAAGTGAAGGATCAACGCCAGCCCGTTTTAGAGCAGCTACAAGAGGAGAAAACGTCTGTCATAAAACAGATGGGCAAGTTTTTGAAACAACAAAGAGACATCATTTTAGGAAGTGGAGAATACAATCTATAATTACCTTCAATAGCTATTGATCCAAGTTTGGTGGCAGATAAAGAAGACAATGCGCCAAGAAACCCACCCAATGGTGTCCGTGCAACACCAACAATGCAAACATCTGCAAACAGCAATTATTAAGATTACATATGGCCAAATTTTTAAAGTGTTGAAAGGTTACTCTTCTTTTTGAACAATAAGTTTAATATATTCGTCAACAATTACATGTGAGCAAATAAAAGGGGAATAGATAATATATATATAGATAAATACATGCATATATAGGACTCTAGAAATTAAACTGTATGAGCAATAAAAAAAATCAGGACATCAAGAACCAAAAACTTAGAACTATCTCTATGAAATAAATAAAGCAAGTGAAGAACCAACTGAGCCAGTCTTTAAATATTTATTAATTTATGACAAACAGTTTACGTACTTATAAGTTAGCAAAGCACCTGCCCTGCAAATTCAATAAAGAATTCATGAATCTATGGAGATGGATTAAAACAGAACCAAAAGTAAACCTCTAGGCTTTATTAAATCTGCTGCCGGAGCCATGTGTGGTTGTGTATCGAATCTGCAGGATTTACAAAATTTTAGTTAGTGAAACAAATAAGTTAACTACTTCTCTGCTATCCCAAGCCTTTTTCTTTTTATTCCTTTTCACTATCTATCGACTCATCAAGAGTTATTACTCCACTAATGGCTACTGCAGCTTCTCAACTGGTTTAGGGATTTATTAAAGACCCTACCATTCCCTCAAAAATTAAAAAATAAAAAGATTAAGAAAAACCACTCCCGAGTGAAATTCACAAGAAAAATTATCGTTTAAATCTCAGAAAAGCAAAATATAAGAGAAAAAGAGTAAAGAAAATATGAAACCGCTACTCACAAACCTCTCTGCCAGTAAGCAACACCACATTAAAGTGACCACAAACAAGAGCATTTGGTAAGGCATGAAAAAAAAAAAAAAAATCACAATCATAAGCCAGACGAATCTAATCAAATTCATCAAATCCAAATAAATAAATAAACAAATAATCAAGCAATGAAACCTAAATCCATTTTCAGAAAACAATAATGTCTTCAAAAAAATTAAAGAATAGAAGCTCTATTTAATGAGTTTATTCTCTTCTTCCACAAAAAGTAGGAGTTAAGCGAATTCAAAGCTAAAAAAACAGTGATATTTTACTCAAATCACAACAAATACACAAATCAAAACTCCGATTAACACCATAGATTAACATAAAATCGCCAAGAATGCAGAAAGGATCAGAAAGGAAAAGAACGCAAAAGAGAATGACGTTAAAAGCAAATTCATAAGCGGAAAAAACGTAAAAAAGAAAAAGGAATTTGGTCAAAAATTTAGTCTCAGATCAAACACAATACAGATCAACAATCCAATATATAGATACAAATACAGAGAGAATTCATATGAGAATGAAAAGATTAGATTTCCAAAGCGAACTGCCATGGAAAATCCAGGAGAATCCAAAGAGGAATTTTACCTACGAGAGTCTTGTGATGTTGGAAGTTGGTGAACTCAAGTGTCGGATCACAGGATTTTCAGAGCTTGGAGCTCGTCAAAAAGAAATGGTTTTTTTTGTCGCCCCCATGTAGGAGGAGTCCACGAGGCACAAGCACGACAGAAGATTCTTTCGGGGTGTTGAATTGACTGAAAAGCCCTTTCAGAACTTGTTTAATTGCTACGGTGTTCCAAAATTGCATTGAGACCCCCACGTTTTGTTGATATTACAAAAAAAAAAAAAAAAAAAAAAAACCCGTTACGTGCACATGGTATATTAAGTGTTAATTGATAGAAAAAATTTTATCCTATTAGGCTAAAATCTTACTACTCATAAAGTAATAGTATCCTGTTTAATTTATAATATACTTTTTATATTAAGACCCACTGTTAGTTTGTAAATAGCAATGTTTTAACCTAATAAAATTAAATAAGAAAAAAATTACATATTATATTACACTTTTACAACATTATTTTTTTAATGCATAAAAAAGTAATGCCACAAACTTTTTTCCCTCTTTTCTCTTCGTGTTTTCTCTTCCAAGATTTTCCTTCTCTTTGTTCTCACTCTCTCTCTCCATTTCTCACCCTCTCACTCCTTGTTCTTCATCTCTCTCTCTCCCACTCTCTCTTCTCTCTCTTTCTCCTTTGATTTTTTCACCTTACAAAGACAATTAACACTGATGCAGGGCTCAACAAGGTCATATATCCATATTTTTCTTCTTGTCAGGCAATGCTGCCTTAGAATCCTGGCGCCATGGCCCTAGAACAATAACCAGCAAAGAAGCAAATACGAGAGGAGAGCCCTGCAGCGCCAAATTTTGGGCACCACAAAGCTAGTCATTGGGGGATGCAAAACGCATAAAATTTTGGCACCGCGGCACTATGACATGAAGTTACTAAATTTTTGGTCTAAAAGAGCTCCAAACTTTCATGTTTTGGCCCCAACTTTGGAAGCATATGAATACATATTATATGACAAAACAAAACAACTTTCTCATCAATTTTTCTTAGTTTAGGAGAGGAGAGACGAGAAAAAAAGCTCCTGTAGTAGCTCAAGGAGAACCATCTGCTTAGAAGACTATTTGACATTATAATTATAATTCTTATTCTTCTTCTTCTTTCTCTTCTTCTTCTATGTTGTTAGTTTAGATTTATGTTTGGTGAAGAGTGATTTCAAAACTCACCTAGATATGACTATATAATTGATTTTCAAAATTATTTTTCAATTTTCAAATTGAAGTTGTTTATGTTGTTCTATAATTATTGTCTATGATTATTTTCTTGTTTTATTTGAGTGCACAACTAAATAGGATTTGAGAATTTTTTATTGGTACATTAAAACTTTTGATCTATAATTGTCTTGTTTTTCTAATCATTAGTAGTAAAATTATGATCAATAATTGTAGGAGGCTTTTGTTTGATTGCGATGTGGAACATAACCTAGATTAAATGAACCGAGCTTGTGTTTTTGTTGCATAAATCAATCTTTCTCACTCATCTTCATGCTTCTATTAGGTTAAATATAGAGTGCTTGTTTTAGGTTATTTAATAGAAAGACATTTAATAAAGAGCTTGTTTTATTGAATAGAGCTTATTTTATTAAACAATACGGTAGGAAAAAATTGGATAACAACACTTGTTGTTATTTAATGTTGGTAGTTTCAATAGAAAATTGCAAATAATTATGTGATTAATTGCATAGCTATTGTCTAGCAACGAAGAATGATCTTTTAACATTATTGTCATTGTGTTGCATTTTGTTGGTTTTATTTAATTTAGTAACTTATTTCAATTTGCGCTTAGCGTTATTGTGTTTTAAGTTTTAGAGTCGATAACCAATTAATTAGAACCAATCACACCTATACCTAATAATTATAATATTTTTTATGACGTTTAATTTGATACTCTCTCCAAAACCTATCAAATTTTGACTCCCTTGCCAATGAATACCATTTTTTAGTTAAATTTCATTAAAATCAATTTGACAAAATCTAATACAGTTCTAAGAGTCTAAAACGAAACCTCCAAACCTACCACAAAAATCTCATTCTTCTTAATTTTTAGTCTACTCTCTCGTCAGACTAATCTCTCGTCCCCTCTCTAACCAGTGACTCGTGGAAGTAGGCAAAGTTCACAAGCCTCAACTTTGATAAAAAATGACGCTCAGAAAGTGACGTTTCGTGATGTTCATCCATCACAAGTAGGTTGCTTCTAGACTTTCATGACAACCAATAAAGTCGTTTTTACTTATTTTTCTTTTAATTTAAATCCAGCGTAGATATATTAATCCATGCTGGGTACTTAATCAAAAGCCAAAGAGAAAATGAACTCTCGCTGCAGCCTGCATGTCACATTATTGATAGGTATTTTGGTTTTGCGTGGAAGAAATAAAGTGAAAGAATGGTAGTGCATGGGTACTGTTGTATTATTATTCATCAATTAATAGGGTGTTTAAAAAACTCAGTTCTAACTTAATCAGTGTAAAGCTTTTACATGTTACAATATAAAGTAAAAATATGTTATAGTGTAAAGCTCTCACATGCTACAGTATTTTTGGTTTTAACTCTTAATTCTAATTCACTTCCCAAACACCCTATTAGAATCAATGAAATGACTTATTGTGTAAAAAATTATTGAGGTTTGGTTAAATCCTTAAAAATATTATATTCTAGGATATTCAGAAGGTGTGATTAAAACTAATAATTTGAACCAATTTTGATTAAGAATATTATATTATACGAGTCTTTTACACTGTAATAACTTTTTGATTTTTACTATAATTTCTAAATATTTTATATTATTTGTTGATTAAAACCAATTACACTAAAGCCAAACGCCCTAGTTCCATTTCCAACTTGTTATCTTCCCAGCAACCAAAGGTAAAGACGGGAACTAAAGGACATTGACTTCTTTAAGCAAAAATAGGTACTGATGTGGACCGAATGAAAGATAAATTCATGTTGATCGCATATCACGTCATAGAGAAGCAAATTCTTCTACAAGGTCATATGTACAAATTCCTGAAACAGAAATAAACGAATCCATATTGATTTTGCAAACACTTATTTATTTTTTAGGAAAAATATTCAAAAGGTTTTATGTATTTCACTTAAATATCTTTTTTTATTTTTTATTTAATTATATGAATATCTAAAATATCTCATTTGTTTATGAAATGAAGCGCAAAATACCTGCTTAAGCCATTAAATTTTTCAAAATAACAAGATTACACTTTTCAACCTTTATTAAATCCAATTTAAAAGATTATTAAACCAAAAAATTAAATAAAATCAATCTTAACAAATTAGAGATTAAAATATTACCCAAAACAATAATTAACATGTTGGATTGACCGAAATATTTATATGAATATTTTATTTTTAATTTTAAGTTCTTTAGTTAAGTTATATCTAAAATAATATTTTACTATAAACTGAGAAGAGCAATGTTGATATTTTAGAAAATATAATTACTTGAGGGGTTATTTTAAATCTGATTTTATAAACAAAGAAAGTGTTTTAGACAATTTACATGATAGAAAGAACAAAAAAAATGTTTATACAAAATACATAACGTGTTTTGAGTACATTTCGATCGTATTATTTATTACATTTTGGTTGCCATATCTTGCATGGCATGACATTATACAGTTAAGGCAACTAGACATTGTATAAATGAAAAGCATAAACGTGTTTTCTTCGTAATCAAACTCACGTGATTCACTAGAGAGAAAGAAAGAAAACGATTCTTTCTTGTTCAGACTCAGTGCTATCGCTGTCAAGGCGATGTTAACAATGCGAAGTCCTTATTACATTGCACATGAGATATTGAAAATTTCCAACCTATGTTATTCATGGTAGTTTACGGTTGGTTAAAGACTAGGGTGACGTTTCTGGTGTAAAGCTGGAGCATTTTAAAAAATGCTTTAAGAAAAAATTATTTTGGGCAAATAATTTTTTTTTGGCAGTTTTTTGAAGCAAAAAAACATACTTTTTGGGCATCAAAACAGCTCCAGTCTTTTTTTCTTTTCACTCTGTTGAGGTTCCTCTCCTAAAACAATTATTTTCATCTTTTTTTTGAAAAAAACTAGGACAGTTTACCTGCCTAAAAAAGCGTATTTTTTTTGTGCAAAAAAAAAAGATCATTTCCTTAATTAAGAATTTTTTTTGGCCCTTTTTTCAAATTCTTCCTGTAAAGCCTTCTAGATCGAGCAATGTGCTTTTTTAAAATACCAAAAAAACCTAAACAGGTTTTAAAAAAACTCCTAAATATCAGAGGTAGAATAAGAAAAGTAGTAGATTTTTGAAATTAACAAAAGTAAATAGCAGGTTTTGATAATATTTATAATGAATAATAATTACAATGTAAATAACTTTTTTATTATATAAATAAGAATTATTTATATTGTGAATAACGGGATAATTAAATTATTTGTACCTTAAATTTATTTAAGGTGTGAATAAAAATTATTTGTATTGTAAATAAGGGGTACATAATTTATTTACACCATAAATTTTAAGGGTGTTTAAAGCATGGTTATAACCAATTTTTTGGTTTAAAATATTGTAGCATGTAAAAACTTTACACAACAACAATTTTTTGCTTGTTACTATAGCATGTGAAAGCTTTACACTACTTGATAACCTAAAAGTTGGTTTTAACCATGCTTACTAAATACCTTATTTATATCTAGTATAAATATTTTCAAAATCTGTTATTTCCCATAACTAGTTTTGAAAAGTATTGTGTACAATTTCCGCCTAAAAAATAATAAAGGTAGAAGTCCACTGTTTGAACCAAATAAAAGCAAAAATTTATGGAGCATAATGGATGCAACGTGTAGAATCATTTTAATAATAATACCGCAAGAAAACAAACATCAATTTCTTCCTAACTGATATAACAAGTAGCATCTTTGCTATCATGATCATAGAGTTAAGAGTAACATTTTCACATGTTTTAGTTATCTTTGCCAACATTTGTCTTGTTAATATGAATAAATCAATTATCCTCTACGGGGGGAGGGAATTAACCAAATTATCATAAAAGGATTGAAACAAAAAATAAAAAATATATAATGCGCGATTTTCTTCTTGGGAGATCAGCCAAAAAATTAAAATATATTTCATATTTTTAAGCAAATGAATTTGTACAACCTATTAATGGACAACCCATCAACCAGTAGACTTGCAGGCTTGCAGCAATTGAATTGACTTCATCGATTAATCCGTTACACCATGTGATGAAGGTCCAAAGTAGAAAATTTAAGAAAATAAATAGAAAAGAGAGAATCAATAAGAAAATTAATCAAAAGGAGCAAACAAAAACCTTAGTATTTATTTATTAATCATCAACCTCGAAAATAAACTTAACATCGTTGCCTATTTATAGCGACCAGAATTTTAAAGCAAATCTTTTCTGTAAGGGAATTTTAAAGCAAATCTAATTCTTAACATTTTAAATAATTCTTACAAATTAACATAATTTTACGTAAATTTAAAAGATCCAAATTAAATATTAAAACTAACTTAATCCTATTCTCCATCACCAGTTAATTTAATTAATACCAATTACGAATACTGCCTAGTATGAGTGTTCATAGAATTCACCAATTTGTGTAGATTAGAATGGATTATGAAAAATACGGATTGGTTTTAAAATGATAGTTTCTTAATCTGATATGTATGGATTAAATTACGAATTGAGTACCTCACAATCTGTGTAATGTAATTTGTGAATCTAAACCATATATGTATAAATTATGTATACATATACATGTATACACACCTAAAATTTTAATAAATATATAAAATTGTACTCCTGTGGCAGTGTGTTAAAAGTTTATATGTTTAAAAAAGAAAAGTGTTGGAGGTGTGCTCGATGCCGTCCCCGAGAAACACCTCCTCGGCATATCGGCAACTATACTCGGCAAAAGTCATTGGGAAGGCAATCCGCAACATTTTGACCTCGGCCTTTCCTCACAAGATGCTTTACAGGGCCCCTGCTGGCTGAGACGTAAGTCCTTGCCCCCTCAGGAAGGACATGTGTTTTGGTCGGATTATCAGAGTCTGCAACTAAGCAGTCATTCGCCACACAAGGTTGACATATGGCCTCATTTCGCCGTCAGATAGAGACCAATCTACCAGCAAAAGCCATGACACATGTCACCTATTCTTTGATAGAACTTGATGTGACACACGGGTTGTGGATCAAACCCACCTAACACCCGGCCAAGTAGTAGTCTATAAATAAAGCGCATTTACTGCAGCTCGAGGCCAACGTGCTCCTTTCCAACTACTTAGCTCCCATACTCTGTCAAGCAGGCCCTGAGTGTTGGAGAGCCCTTGTTCGGTACCATACCGGTGTCTCCCATTACCTCTGAAGCGTCCCTCCTTTTGTTGCAGGTACGTCCAAGCAGGCCGAGACGAGCAGGGAAGAGCCGTTCAAGCACTGTGCACAGCTGCACGTGGTATTGATCAGTAGCCATCTATTGGTATGCATCAACAAGAAGGTTAGTCCAATTATAAAGATTAACATTATTTATTCATGTCTAAAGTTTATTTAAGTTTGTTAGTTGTAATGTTTTGTAATGCTACAATTTTGTTTTTGTCAAAGACTCACATTCTAGTGGGTTGTAATATGTTGAATTTTATTAAATTATGTTATTTTATTTTATGCTAATTTTAATGGCTAGTTTTTAATAAATTTAAAGGCTCAATATGTGAATCACAAATCCGTAGTTTTCGGATTAGAGTAGATTGGATTATAGGTGTTCACAGATTAGTTTTAGATTAGGATTTTTTCAATCCAATATGTACAGATTGGATTATGAATTGGCCCTTACTGCCCAGTTCATTTCTTTTTCTAACATCTCACTATTTCTTAAGCAAATAAAACTAAGTTGGTTGATATACAATTATAGGGTCAGTCTATTGTCCTTTCGCAAGTAAATTAAAATAAAATCCCTATTATAAATATTGTTGGAACTAGCAAAAAAATATTATTTCAAAGAGGTTAATAATTTATTGATAAATAAATAATTTATTAATTTATCGGTATATGAATTTTATTAATTTACTAAAAGTTTTATGTTTTAATTACTTTTGTACATGCACCTTTTATTTTACCAAGATTCATGCATGAATTATAAATAAGAAAAATAATGATATGCAGTCAAAAATTAATATGTGTACATAGACAATTGCAAAAGTTATCATTTACATTATTTTAAAAAAATTAATTATTGTTATGTATATGCATAAAGACCCAAAATTAATGTATATGTACGTACACTTAACATGAAGGTTAATAAGTACTTGGACATATAATAATTGTATTTTTCAAATTTAATACCATGGAAGATTATGTGTTTTAAGATGTTTCAAGTACATAGTAGAACATCAACTCTATAAATAGTCATTAGTTTTTTTTTTTAGACTCTAAATCATTAAATTTTCATATTTTTCCTTTATGGCTTCTCATTTGAAAGGAGTAAAAAAAAAAAAAAAAAACTACATTGAGCGATGATATAAGGAAAGCATTATACGGGTATAAAAATTAGCATCCCTCTTCAAGTCAAAAAGATTTGCAACAATGGCTTCAACAAAAGTTTCAGTTCTCCGTCAGCCAATCAACAATATCAAATACTCTTAAAAGAGCATAATATTTGTCAAATGAGATGAAGAATAGCAATGTTAACAGACACAAATCTGAAAAATATCAGGACTTAGAAAAGTATTATACGAGTGGTTTCTCCAATATCAAGAGAGTGAATATGACTGAAGAAATGATCCAAACCAAGGCAAAAGATTTTCTATAGAAAATATATGGCAACAGTGATCCAGAATTTAACCTCTCAAGTGGTTGGCTAGAACGGTTCAAGGCAAGACATGGAATTAAGTCTTGTCACAGATTTGGTGAAAGTGGTTCAATTGTCATTGGAAAATATTGGAGCTGCTTTACCAAGTATACGGGCTAAACTAGACCCATTTCATTGGAAAGATATCTACGATACGGATGAATGTAACATCCATTATTATTTTTAACGGGTATAATTGTGTATAGTATAATCATTAGTGTTCCAATTTAAATTTTGTAAAATTTCATTGCATCTAAAATTTATTTCATAGTATTTATTCTACTTATTTTTAATTTTTCCTAAACCTATTTAGAATATCTACTAAAATACACTTGGAACGTTTACTTAATTACGAAAATACCATGTTGCATTTTGTGCTAAAAAGTCTCCGAAGGAGACATTAGACACCTAATCCTACCTACTTTGTCCCCCTCAATCATAACCCCTTCTTTATATTATGATCATCTCTCTCTTTTCCTCATTTGTCACTCACCTATACTTTCCTTACTTCCTTTTTCTCTTTTCTCTTTTTTTTTTCTTCTTCCTTCACAACAAACAAGGTAGTCATTTCGGCTCCACTATGTGAGGAGGGAGTCAAAACTTAGGGACATCCTAGCAAAACTCGCCAGTTTCTCAAGCTCTAGTTACTTAACCTCGAGGGTTCCAGCCCCAGTACAACTATCAGTAGCAACCACAGGGTTCTAGTTTCTATCCAAATCAGAATATCCAATCGACTCCTCAAGCTTTTGTAAATCAAAGACCATACTTTCTTGGGAAGAATAATAATGTTAGTAGTAGCCAAGGAAATCAAGGGAAGGGTAACAATGATAAGGGGAAAGCAACAGCACAGGCTTATGTTGTTACAGCCACGACTGGACAAACAAGACAGGTAGACAACTCTATTGTAGATGGTATGATTCACATCTCTCACTCTTGGGCTCATGTATTATTTGATACCGGTGATACTCATTTGTTTATATCTATGTTATTTGCTTCCATACTACAACTAAAAATTGAAACATATAGCTCACCGTTAACTCTTAGTACACCAATGGGTGGAATAGCTAAAGTCTTTATGATTTGTAAATCAATGTGTATTGTCATAGGGGAACATAGATTATCAACTGACTTGTATGTAATAACCATGATAGAGTTTGACCTAATCCTAGGAATGGATTGGTTAACTAGATATCAGGCTATAGTAGATTGTCACCAAAAACATGTCTCTTTGTTCACAAAGAATGGACAAGTTATCAATTTTCAAGCAAAGACAGAGACAGTGACATCAGCCCCTATGCTAAAAGGCTTGCATTGGAGAACGAAGAAATTTCACTAGTCTTGGAATGATCTTTGCTTCGAAAGGAGAATCAAAGAGGAATGACTCATCTTTTCACACTCCTGTGATTTTCACGCTCAAGATTTGGAGATGTTACTTATATGGCGCAAGGTTTGAGCTTTATACAGAACACGAAAGTTTGAAGTATTTATTTACTCAAAAGAATCTCAACCTAAGGCAATAGAGATGGACCGAATACATGGTGGATTACAACTTTAGCATTAAACATCATCCTGGTAAAGCAAATGCAATGGCGGATGCTTTGGGTCGTAAAAACAATGGGATTATGGCTAGCTTAGCATTGGAGGATTAGAGGCGAGCAATCACCATCGTCGAATTTGACTTGCAGTATTATGAGGACGATGAAAGAGCCTTCTTGTTCAATGTGATAGCTACCCCTACATTAATCCAGCAAGTGAAACAAGGACAATCGCATGATGAGGGATTACATATGATTTGGTAACAAATACAGAATGGTAAACAACAGGATGGATGGCAGATTGAACCAGAAGGGGCCTTACTTTATGAAGGAAGATTGATTATCCTAGAGGACCCTTATCTTAGGTATGCAATGTTGGATAAAGCACAACATTCTAAGTTCACAATTCATCCTGGAAGCTCTAAGATGTATATGAATTTGAAGCGACAGTATTGTTGGTGAGGAATGAAACGTGATGTAGCAACTTTTGTCTCCAAGTACATGACATGTTAACAAGTCAAAGCAAAACATCAAAAGCCTAAAGGTGAGCTAAAAAGCCTACCTATTCTTGAATGGAAGTGAGATCATGTGATGATAGATTTTGTTATTGGATTTCCTAGGACTTAAATGGGGCATGATGTCGTCTAGGTAATTGTGGATCGTTTAACTAAAACAGCCCACTTCATCCTAATCAAAACTAGCTATAATGTCTCAAAGCTATGTCAATTGTATGTGGAAAAGATAATGACATTACATGGTGTACCAATGTCGACAGTCTTTGATAGGGATACACGTTTTACATCAAAGTTCTGGAGAGGATTACAAAAAGCCTTAGGAACTCAACAAAGTTTTAGTACTACTTTTCATCCTTAAACAGATGGACAATATGAACGTGTCATTCAGATTCTTAAGGATATGCTTCGAACTTGTGTGTTAGACTATGGAACTAATCGGGCTACACTGTTGCCATATGTTGAGTTCGCATACAACAACAGCTACCGGGCAAGTATTGGAATGGCTCTGTATGAGGCTTTATATGGTAGGCCTTGTAGATCTCCATTATCTTGGGTTGAAAAGAAGAACGTCTTGATCTCAAACCTCAATCATTAGGGAAACAACAGATAAGATCTGGATTATTCGTGAATGCCTTAAGATAGCTCAAAGTTGACAAAAGAGCTATGCAGATAAGAGGAGACAACCATTAGAGTTCATGTCAGAGATTATGTCTTTCTGAAAGTGAAACCGAAGCATGGAATATCTCAATTTGGTGTTAGAGGAAAGCTAGCACCAAGGTATACGAGACCGCTCGAGATTATAGAACGAATTGGATCGCTTGCTTACCATTTAGACCTACCACCTCAATTATGCCATGTACACAATGTATTCTACGTGTCGATGTTGAGGAAGTATGAACTAGACCCTTCACATGTTATCATGTGGATAGATGTCCCAATCCAAGGAGACACGACTTATAAGGAAGTTCCAATTCAGATATTAGATTGTGAAATAAAAATTTTGCATCATTGTGAAATTCCTCTAGTGAAAGTGATATGAAAACATCATGATATTAAGGAAGCCAGTTAGGAACTTGAATCGGAAATGAGGGAGAAATACCTATATTTTTTTTTAATGATATATATAGTTGTATGAAAATTTCAGGGATGAAATTTCTTAAAGGAGGGGAGAGCTGTAACATCCGTTATTATTTTTAATAGGTACAATTGTGTATAGTTTAATTATTAGTGTGCAAATTTAAATTTTGTAAGATTTTGTTGCATCTAAAATTTATTTCATAGTGTTCATTCTATTAATTTTTAATTTTTCCTACACCTATTTAGAATATTTATTGAAATACCCTTGGAACTCTTACTTAATTTAGAAAATGCCATGTTGGCATTTTGTGCTAAAAAGTCTCTGAAGGAGACATTCGACATCTAATCCTACCTGCTTTGTCCCCCTTAATCATAATCCCTTCTTTATATTCAGATCATCTCTCTCTTTTCCTCACCCATGACTCACCTATACTTTCCTTGCTTCCCTTTTCTCTTTTCTCTCTCTCTTTTTTTTTTTCCTTCTTCTTTCACAACAAACCCATAAGCTGATAAAACTAAAGGAAAAACTAAAACAATCTCCAAGGCTTCTAAACTATTTTCTCCCAAATCTTCACACACAATTCCTTATAAACTCAAAGATCAAGAAGGCTAAGACACGACATGCACTTAGAGACAAAAGTTGTTACATCTCGTTTCATTCATCGCCACCAATATTGTCGTTTCAGATACATATACATTTTAGAGCTTCCAAGATGAATAGCGAACTTTGAATGGTGTGCTTCTGTTGGAAACAAAGTGCGCAGCGGAATTTTTTTAAAAAATTTCATCAGAGTATTTTCCAAAATACAAGTATGACATGTTATACGTATAAATTAAACAGATCTTACTAACCTCAGTATGCCGAAGAACCTCCGCGACCTGTGTAGAGAAGTAACGTTCCAGAAGAGCCTCAACCAACTGGTCTTCTTTGCTATTCTCTATCCACAACCGGAGTGAGTGTGGGCTCACACGTACAGCTCTTCCACCGGTGACTCTCCTTCCAACCAATAGAGAGAACCCAAAGCTAGTGTTCGTGATTTGTGAACAAAAGCTCTCAGGGAGTTTTTAGATGCTCACTAGAAGAGTATCACTCTTAATCTCTCAAATTGATCTGAGTAAATCATTAGACTCACTCCCTTTTTATACCTATTGGTCCTTGGGGTCAGTCCATATCAGATTAGGTCTCAAAAATCGAAATAGAATCAAGTTCGGATCAATATCTGATAAGATACGCGTGAAAAACGCGTAATCTTAGCTGTCGCGGTCGGCATGCCGAACTGTGAGATAGGCAGGCCGAACTGGCCAGTTCGGCAGGCCGAACACGTCATCCGGCATGCCGAACTGCCGAGAAAAAATCTCCGCGAATCTTTTATTTTCCACCCGAGATTCTAAAGGATAAAGTCTCAGTTTTGATTCAAATAGCCCAATAGAAAAGATATCTGATCAAAACAAACTTTATCAAGATAATCTCTAAGAAAATAAATCAATTCACAATAATTCTACAAGTTTATCTTGTTCTAATTGTCCAAAATTAAAACAACCGATAAACAGACAAGAATTATCCGAACGCCATAATTCAACAAGTTCATCTTGAACTAATTTCTTACATAATTAATTCAACCGATAAACAGACATGAATTATTTGATTCTTATAAATTTTAAACCAATCTGATAAATCCGACATAAGTCACCAATTATTGGAAAAGCACGCCGTGTCGTTACAGGACTTTGTGAGCTAGCAAAGGGGACCAAAATGGACCTATAAAGTTCAAGCTCATGATAATTATGAAACCCAATATCCCAGATATACATTTCACAATTATCAACTCCAACGCTACTCCACTAAAAGCTTGGAGCTGCACTCTCGAACTTTATAGAATTACGAAGCTCGTGTAGCTAAGTCTCCATGACATATCATAGTGTATCGCATCCCCATATGATCATCCATAATCGGCTTAAGGACAAGTTCTGTCTTACCTTCCCGATTATTTTTATCTTACGTTCCATTGTCTCACCATTAGAAAACTTACCATCCAAAGATAGTATACCATTCGGTTACACCTATGTATCCAAATGGTTGAGCGCTCCAGTTTTCCAATTACAGGACAACGCATATAAGAGGATATCATTACTCCTAAAGAGGAGCTATGGATTCCATATCTATGAATAACAAGTCTACGCTATCAAGAGTCATGCCTCCAACGTACCGGCATGCATGCCACTATAGAGATGTGGGAGTCACCCATTGGTACATCAAAAGACACAAGTCGAGACAACGGGCCCATTATTCATCTCAGGATTAAGATACAATACAAAAGACTGTCTAAAGTGAATCGATTTGCCAAGACAGAATTATTAATCCAAATCAATTCACTTTATGTCCCGATCCAACACATCGTCACCTATGACAACGCGCCAATGTTTCTATTCACGGAGTCCAACTCCGATGGCCAAGACAAACCATCTCCCAAAAGGGATATAGACAACATAACAATCTTTACATGAATAAAGCGCCCAACTTTATTCCCTCGATTGCGGATCATAAATTTTAGACCATCACCTTAAGAGTCGTGTCTACCGCATAATCATCCCATCATATGCCCAACTCTTAAGGTTTAGATTGACAGTCTCAGACTACTGTTTGCTTATCATACATTCAACAAATATGAACGTAAAGAGGACAATATTTGGTATATATATAAATGAATAAATTCTTTATTGATAAAAATGTCTCCAAAAACGTATTACATTTTTACTCCTTAGAGCATACATGTCTAACAATCTCCCACTTGCACTAAGTGAGTAAATACTGCAAATTTCGCATCCCCATAGCTTCCACATGCCTTTCGAAGACTCTCCCAGAAAGTGTCTTCGTAAATGGATCAGCTAAATTGTCCTCTGACGCGATCTTGCACACCGTGACATGCCCGCTCTCAACGAAGTCCTTTATCACATGATACTTCCGATCAATATGCTTACTCTTCTTGTGAAATCTTGGTTCCTTAGCATTAGCTACCGCCGCACTGTTATCACAGTACAGTGATACCGCTTTATCCATACCAGGAACTACCTCAAGATCCCCAAGGAACTTGCGGAGCCACACTGCTTCTTTCGAAGCATCACTAGCCGCCACATACTCGGCCTCCATCGTTGAATCCGAAGTGCAATCTTGCTTCGCACTTCTCCAACTGATGGCACCGCCACCCAGAGTAAACACAAACCCTGAAGTCGATTTCCTAGAATCCAGGCAGGATTGAAAATCCGAATCAGTGTATCCTAGAGGAGTTAAATCCTCACCCGAATACACAAGCATATACCCTCGAGTCCTTCTCAGGTACTTGAAAATATGCTTTACCCCAACCCAATGGTTTGGTCCTGGATCCGCCTGAAATCGACTCACAATCCCGACCGCATAGCTAATATCCGGTCGAGTGCAAAGCATGGCATACATGAGACTACCCACTGCCGAAGCATAAGGCACCTTCTTCATGTATTCTCTTTCTTCATAAGACTTTGGAGAGTCTTTCTTAGAAAGAGTAATTCCAGACCTAGATGGTTGCCCACCTTTCTTGGAATCCTGCATTGCAAACCTCCTGAGAATTTTATCTATGTAGCAGGCCTGTGACAAAGCTATCATTTTGTTCTTCCTATCCCGCAAGATCTGGATACCGAGAACAAAATTAGCCTCACCCAAGTCCTTCATGTCAAACTGCTTGGTCAACCATAATTTGACCGATGACAATGCCCCAACGTCATTGCCAATTAGCAGAATGTCATCTACATAGAGTAGTAGAAAAACCACCTTCCCATTCTTAATGTGTTTGTAAACACATGGTTCATCCACATTTTGTGAGAACCCATAAGTCTTGATCACTTGATCAAATCTTATGTTCCAAGAACGAGAAGCCTGCTTAAGTCCATAAATAGACTTTAGCAACTTACAAACCTTACCCTCTTGACCCGCGACCTTGAACCCGTCTGGTTGTTCCATATAAATGGACTCATCAAGATAGCCATTTAGAAAAGCCGTCTTGACATCCATCTGCCAAATCTCGTAGTCGAGAGCGGCAGCTATGGACAAGAGAATCCGGATGGACTTAAGCATGGCTACAGGCGAAAAGGTTTCCTCATAATCGATTCCTTCCTTTTGCGTATAACCCTTAGCTACCAGTCTAGCCTTAAAGGTTTCGACCTTTCCATCCACTCCTCTTTTCCTCTTGTAGATCCACTTACACCCTATGGGTTTTACCCCTTCGGGAAGATCCACAAGCTCCCAGACCCGATTAGTCTCCATAGACTTCATCTCAATGTTCATGGCCTCTGTCCAGAGTCTTGAATCAACATCCTCCATAGCTTCTGCGTAAGTATAAGGATCCCTGTCATGTTCATCCGGTTCAGCCAAAAAGACCTCCCCATTGAACATATACCTCTCAGGTTGACGCCCGATCCTCCCACTACGCCGAAGCCCCTGTGGTTGTTGTTCAGGTTTGTTTGGTTTTTCTACACCGATCGGAATGGTTTCGTTCGGAACCTCCGGAGTAAACGGATTACCCCTCAACTCCTCAAGCACCATTTTGCTTTGAGGTTTAAAGTCGTTCATGTAACTCTCCTCAAGGAAAGTTGCATTAGTTGAAACCACGACTTTATTTTCCTTTGGGTTATAAAAATAACCCCCTTTAGTCCCTTTTGGATATCCTACAAACACGCAAACTTCTGAACGTGCTTCCAACTTATTCGGATCCTTAAACAGGACATGAGCTGGACATCCCCATATGCGAATATGGTTTAAGGATGTCTTCCGTCTTGTCCACAACTCGTGAGGAGTTTTAGGGACCGATTTTGAAGGCACATTGTTCAAAAGATAACATGCGGTTTGTAGTGCATATCCCCAAAAGGATAAAGGCAATGATGAATAACTCATCATGGACCAAATCATGTCCAACAAAGTCCTATTCCTTCTCTCTGCTACGCCATTCTGCTGCGGAGTGCCCGGCGCAGTCAAATGGGATAAAATCCCATTCTCTAACAAGTGTCCCAAGAACTCATCAGAAAGGTATTCCCCACCTCGATCAGATCGAAGTGCCTTTATGGGTCTACCCAATTGCTTTTCCACTTCAGCCCGAAACTCCCTGAACTTATCATAAGTTTCGCTTTTGTGGTGCATTAGGTACACATACCCATATCTTGAGTAATCGTCAATAAAAGTAACGAAGTACTCATACCCTCCTCGTGCCCGGATGTTCATCGGTCCGCAAACATCACTATGCACAAGTTCTAGAACCCCTTCGGCCCTATTGCCCTTAGACCCGTATGGTCTTTTGGTCATTTTACCCTCCAAACAAGACTCACATTGAGGTATAGATTCCACCTTTAAGTGACTTAAAGGTCCATCCCTTACCAACCTTTGAATCCTATTCAGGTTAATATGGCCAAGGCGCAAATGCCAAAGATAAGTCTTATTAGAGTGAGAAGTTTTAAGTCTTTTTGAGTCATTATCATTTATCTCAGCATTAAGCAATAAGTCCATCTTAGGTTTGATAAAATATAGATTATTTTGCATCCATCCAGAACAGATAAAAGATTTGTTTTTACGAATCACCACTTTTTCATTAAAAGATACCACGTAGGAGTCTTTAAATAAAGAAGATACAGAAATTAAATTCCTTTTAAATTTAGGAACATAAAAACAATCTCGCAAAATTAAATTCCTATAATTATCAAAATAAAGATGGACATCTCCCACTGCTTCCGCTGAGACCAAGGATCCATCGCCCATCCGAAGCGTTAAGTCTTCACGAAGTAGACTTCTCGTTTCTTTGAATCCCTGCAGAGAAACACAAACATGATTAGTTGCACCGGAATCTATGACCCAAATGTCACTGGATTCCTCAACCAAACAAGTTTCTAAATATAGAAGATCACACCTACCTCCCTTGGAAAGGAAGTCCTTGCAATGCTTCTTTATATGCCCGACCTTACCACAGAAGAAGCACTTAAGCTTCTTTGGGTTCTTCTTCTTTTTCTTCTTGCTCTTGGTAGCAATAGGAATAGAAGACTTACCACTCTTGGCCCGTTGCTTCTTTCCATTCCCAGAGTTAGGATTGGAACCAGAAGCAGCTACCATATTGGCCTCTCCACCAGCAGGAGACTCCCTGATCAGCAGTTCAAACTCCTGTAACTGTTTCATCAGTTCTGTCAAGGTCATATCCCGCCTATTGCTCAAATTAAAAGTAGCTCTAAACGGAATAAATTCCTTAGACAGAGTCTCAAAGACCATAGTCATCTGAGTTTCAGCATCGATGTCGGCTCCATTGGTTTGAGCCTCAGCGAGGTAACCCATGACCAACATCATGTGCTCCTTTACAGATGTCCCCGGTCTCTGTCTACAGTTTAAGAGTTTCCGAAGCGCCCCTTGCCGCTTTGTTATGGCCTGGCCTCCAAACATATCCTCAAGATTATCCAAGATCTGCTTCGCAGTCTCATAATCCTGATGTTGAGCCTGCAGCACGTTGTTCATGCTAGCCATAACATAGCAGCGGGCCTGATCATTAGCATCTTTCCAGCGTTCGAACGCTTGGAATTGCTCATTACTTGAGTCTCCCGTAGGCTCGGGAGGACAAGGAGTTGTCAGTACATATTTCAGTTTCTCAAAGGATAGGACGATGTCCAGGTTCCGTTTCCAATCATTATAGTTCTCACCGGTTAATTGGTTTTTGTCAAGTATCGATGATAAAGCGTTTTTAGACATTTTCAATCTACAATAAAGAATCATATACCAAACATAAGCAAACATATTTAATAATTTAGTAAGATAACACAATCATGTAAAATCATACAAATGTGTTTATGTGTCAAAACCTTGAAAATATCACAACCTTACAACGATAATTCCCAACTCAGAATTCGACAAGCTCCTAGGGGAGTCATGCCAAATTCAATCAGGAACACGGATCCCCTCCTGATTAATATATGCCATCCAGGACCCGTATGATCCAGCATATACTAATAATCGTTTCTTT
Source organism: Artocarpus heterophyllus (assembly GCA_025403435.1). NCBI lineage: Eukaryota > Viridiplantae > Streptophyta > Magnoliopsida > Rosales > Moraceae > Artocarpus > Artocarpus heterophyllus. Next base: position 18,136,831 of record CM046348.1, on the reverse strand, counting down.
GGCCATTAATTTTATTAACAGAGCTCCTAGGGGAGGTTAATAATAAAATTAACGTGAGTGTATAACCACCGTTTCAATATTTTATCCATGATTTATAATCACCACCTAGGGGTGTGCAACCATAAATCATACTAAAATACCTTATCCTTTTAGAGATCCAATCTGGTACATAATAGAAATCCCTTCCTAGGGGTTGGGACCATCATGTTCTTCCTATGGACCAACGATGGAGGCCTTAGGTTCTCTCTTCGAAAACCTTCTCCCACTCAATCTTTTGAAATCAAGGTTTTATTTTAAAATTATGCATGAATAATTTTAATATGAGCGGCACTCCCTATTCTATATGACATGTTATCAATATACATGGTAAATCATATTATAATGCAGACAAGCAAAGCAATCAAGCAAAGCTACAAGCATAATAATAATAACCGTAATATTATGGTTCCACCCTAGAGAATAGAAAAACTAAGATTACAAGAGAATAATCGAGACATTTATCGATTCTTCAACCTTGAATCCTCAAGCTGTATCCTTCTTCATGTAATATCCATCTTCAAGTCCTCAATCCCGTATGAATCGAACACTTCATATTTCCGGTCATATCCAAATTTAATGTTTCTCAGAATCGTCCCAAAAATAAAATTAAAACTGCACCAAAAATTGCACCTTTTCTGGACACCTGGATGCTCTCTGTCGGCAGGCCGATCTAGATGATCGGTCTGCCGATCATGGTGGTTCGGCCTGCCGAACATGAAGGTTCGGCCTGCCGGCAGAGCACCAAAATTTCTGCCCCACTGTCGGCCTGCCGGACCGTACGTCCGGCCTGCCGATCTGTGACCTTCGGCCTGCCGAACTGTGAGGTCCGGCATGCCGACCGAGCAGAAAACACTCAATCCAGAAAATACAATTTTAATGCAATTCATCAATTTTATTTTCAACAATTCAAAAACATAAAATTAGAGACTCAGGAAATACCTGGAGGCGCCATCATCTATCTTCAAGATCCGACTTCTCGTTCCGTCTTCTCCGAATAATTATTTAATTACAAAATTCTTACAAATTAAAAATTAAATAATAATTCCTAGACGGAGATGATAGTCCGCCATCTAATTACATGAAAAACTTAGATACACATTCTAACCTCTAAGGAACCATAACCGGTATTAATTAATTAATAAATAATTAAACAACAATTTAATCAACCATAATTAATTAATAAACATTCACCACATAATCCATGACAACATATATATTATATAGAAACCTAGAGTGCCATCTCTCTATAAAATTCAATTCAAGCATAGGAGAGATTAAGATCACAAAATTTATGCATATAACATGATCACAAACTTGCAAATTTATGTAAAAACCTCGGCTCTGATACCAATTGTTGGAAACAAAGTGCGCAGCGGAATTTTTTTAAAAAATTTCATCAGAGTATTTTCCAAAATACAAGTATGACATGTTATACGTATAAATTAAACAGATCTTACTAACCTCAGTATGCCGAAGAACCTCCGCGACCTGTGTAGAGAAGTAACGTTCCAGAAGAGCCTCAACCAACTGGTCTTCTTTGCTATTCTCTATCCACAACCGGAGTGAGTGTGGGCTCACACGTACAGCTCTTCCACCGGTGACTCTCCTTCCAACCAATAGAGAGAACCCAAAGCTAGTGTTCGTGATTTGTGAACAAAAGCTCTCAGGGAGTTTTTAGATGCTCACTAGAAGAGTATCACTCTTAATCTCTCAAATTGATCTGAGTAAATCATTAGACTCACTCCCTTTTTATACCTATTGGTCCTTGGGGTCAGTCCATATCAGATTAGGTCTCAAAAATCGAAATAGAATCAAGTTCGGATCAATATCTGATAAGATACGCGTGAAAAACGCGTAATCTTAGCTGTCGCGGTCGGCATGCCGAACTGTGAGATAGGCAGGCCGAACTGGCCAGTTCGGCAGGCCGAACACGTCATCCGGCATGCCGAACTGCCGAGAAAAAATCTCCGCGAATCTTTTATTTTCCACCCGAGATTCTAAAGGATAAAGTCTCAGTTTTGATTCAAATAGCCCAATAGAAAAGATATCTGATCAAAACAAACTTTATCAAGATAATCTCTAAGAAAATAAATCAATTCACAATAATTCTACAAGTTTATCTTGTTCTAATTGTCCAAAATTAAAACAACCGATAAACAGACAAGAATTATCCGAACGCCATAATTCAACAAGTTCATCTTGAACTAATTTCTTACATAATTAATTCAACCGATAAACAGACATGAATTATTTGATTCTTATAAATTTTAAACCAATCTGATAAATCCGACATAAGTCACCAATTATTGGAAAAGCACGCCGTGTCGTTACAGGACTTTGTGAGCTAGCAAAGGGGACCAAAATGGACCTATAAAGTTCAAGCTCATGATAATTATGAAACCCAATATCCCAGATATACATTTCACAATTATCAACTCCAACGCTACTCCACTAAAAGCTTGGAGCTGCACTCTCGAACTTTATAGAATTACGAAGCTCGTGTAGCTAAGTCTCCATGACATATCATAGTGTATCGCATCCCCATATGATCATCCATAATCGGCTTAAGGACAAGTTCTGTCTTACCTTCCCGATTATTTTTATCTTACGTTCCATTGTCTCACCATTAGAAAACTTACCATCCAAAGATAGTATACCATTCGGTTACACCTATGTATCCAAATGGTTGAGCGCTCCAGTTTTCCAATTACAGGACAACGCATATAAGAGGATATCATTACTCCTAAAGAGGAGCTATGGATTCCATATCTATGAATAACAAGTCTACGCTATCAAGAGTCATGCCTCCAACGTACCGGCATGCATGCCACTATAGAGATGTGGGAGTCACCCATTGGTACATCAAAAGACACAAGTCGAGACAACGGGCCCATTATTCATCTCAGGATTAAGATACAATACAAAAGACTGTCTAAAGTGAATCGATTTGCCAAGACAGAATTATTAATCCAAATCAATTCACTTTATGTCCCGATCCAACACATCGTCACCTATGACAACGCGCCAATGTTTCTATTCACGGAGTCCAACTCCGATGGCCAAGACAAACCATCTCCCAAAAGGGATATAGACAACATAACAATCTTTACATGAATAAAGCGCCCAACTTTATTCCCTCGATTGCGGATCATAAATTTTAGACCATCACCTTAAGAGTCGTGTCTACCGCATAATCATCCCATCATATGCCCAACTCTTAAGGTTTAGATTGACAGTCTCAGACTACTGTTTGCTTATCATACATTCAACAAATATGAACGTAAAGAGGACAATATTTGGTATATATATAAATGAATAAATTCTTTATTGATAAAAATGTCTCCAAAAACGTATTACATTTTTACTCCTTAGAGCATACATGTCTAACAGCTTCATCCAACACTACATGTCTGAGATAAAGATCCTCTAGAACAACTAATCTCCCTTTATAAAGTAGGAACCCTTCTGGCTCAATGTGCGATCCATCCAGTTGTTCCCCATTTTGTATTTGTTCCCAAACCATATGTAATTCTTCATCATGCCATTGTCCTTGTTTAACTTACTAGATTAACGTATGAGTTGCTATCATATTGAATAAAAGGCTCTTTCATCATCTTCATAAAAGTCAACGATGGTGACTACTCGCCTCCAATACTCCAATGCTAGACTAGCCATGATTCTGTTTTTCTTACGACTTAAAGCATCCGCCACTGCATTCGCTTTTTCAGGATGGTATTGAATGCTAAAGTTGTAATCCACCATGTACTCAGTCCATCTCCATTGCCTTAGGTTGAGATCTTTTTGAGTAAATAAATACTTCAAAGTTTGATGATCTATACAGGGCTCAAACCTTGCTCCATATAGATAACATCTTCTAATCTTAAGCGTGAAAACCACAGCAGCTAACTCAAGATCATATGCAGTGTAGCTCCTCTCGTGGGGTTTCAGTTGGCATAAGGCATAGGCAACTACTCTTTCATACTGCATTAGCACACAACCCAAACCATTTCCTGAGGTGTCAGGTACATAGTGAATGGCTTCTTGTTGTTGGGTATGATAAGCACAGGTGCACTAGTGAGTCTTTGCTTTAGTTCCACAAATGCTTCTTCACATTTATCGTCCCATACAAACTTGACATTCTTCCTTGTAAATCCTATCAATGGATAAGCAATCTTTGAAAAGTTTTCCACGAAACATTGATACTATTCAGCTAATCCAAGGAAACTTTAGATCTTCGATACGTTCTATAGTCGTTCCCAATTTAGCATCGCTTCAATCTTAGAAGGGTCCACTGAGGTGCTTTCTTTGGAGACAACGTGTCCAAAAAACTTGACCTTTGTCATCCAGAAGTCACACTTCTCTTTCTTTGCATATAGTCCATGTTCCCTTAACATTTGTAGAGCAATCCTCAAATGCTAAGCATGCTCTTCTTTAGTTTTAGAATAATCAAGATATTATCTATGAAAACAATGATAAATTGATTCAAGTACAGTTAGAAAACATCGATAGTATTCAGCTAATCCAAGGAAACTTCAGATCTCCGATACGCTCTTTGGTCGTTCCCAATTTAGCATCACTTCAATCTTAGAAGGGTCCACTGAGGTGCTTTCTTCAAAGACAACGTGTCTAAGGAACTTGACCTTTGTCACCCAGAAGTCACACTTCTCTTTCTTTGCATATAGTCTGTGTTCCCTTAACATTTGTAGAGCAATCCTCAAATGCTCAGCATGCTCTTCTTTAGTTTTGGAATAATCAAGATATTATCTATGAAAATAATGATAAATTGATTCAAGTACGTTCGAAAAACACGGTTCATCAAGTCCATAAAAGCCGTTGGTGCATTGGTCAACCCGAAAGGCATGACAAGGAATTCAAATGACTGTAGCAAGTTCGAAAAGCCTTCTTTAGAATGTCTTCTTCCCTTATCTTCAGTTAGTGATATCCAGATTGCAAGTTAACCTTTGAGAAGTATCAAGATCCTCCCAACTGATCGAACAACTCGTCAATTCGAGGCAGAGGATACTTGTTCTTGATAGTCAGTTGATTAAGCTGGCGATAATCGACATAGAGCCTCAACGATCCATCGTGTTTCTTCACAAATAACACTGGAGTTCCCCAAGGTGATGTACTTAGTCGAATAAATTCTTTCTCCAGTAGTTCGTCCAACTGCTTCCTTAATTCCACCTTCTCAGCAGGTGCCATTCGGTACAGAGCAATAGAAACAGGCGTTGCACCTAGAACTAGATCGATGGCAAACTCAATTTCTCTATCAGGTGGAAGTCTAGGCAATTCATCTGGAAAGACATTTGAAAATTTGTTCACCATTGGAATGTGAGAAGATGAATCATTTCTCTTTGATTCTCCCTTCAAAGCAAAGTTCGTCCCAAGATTGGTGAAATTCCTTCGTCCTCTAATACAAGCCTTTAGTACATGGGCTGGCATCACTGTCCCTATCTTCTCTTGAAATTCGATGACTTATCTATTCTTGGTGAATAAAGAAACATGTTTTCTATAACAATCTACTATCGCCTAATATTTAGTTAGCCAATACATTCCTAAGATTGCATCAAACTCCGTCATAGTTATTACATACAGATCAGCTGATAGTTTATGTTCCTCTATAACTATACACACTGATTTACAAATTATGAAAACTTCAGCTATCCCACTCATTGGTGTACTAATGATTAGCGGCGAGCTACATGTTTCTGTTTTCAGTTGTAATATAGAAGCAAACAGCATGGATATAAATGAATGTGAAGTGCCGGTGTCAAACAATACATAAGCCCAAGAATAAGACACGTGTGTCATACCATCAACAACAGAGTGTTCAACCTGCTTTGCTTGTTCAGTTGTAGCCGTAACAGCGTAAGCCTGAGCCAGTGCTTTTCCTTTATAATTCTTCCCTCAATTTCCTTGGCTGCTACTAGCATTATTATTATTCATCCTAGGAAAATATGGTCTTTGATTCACTAAACCCTATGCAGTTGGCTGGAAATTCTCGTCGGGATAGAAATTGGAACGTTGTGGCTGTGATTGATAGTTGTATTAGGGTTGGAATCCTCGTAGTTGAGTAACTAAAACTTAGGAAGCTGACTGGTTTTGTTGGGATACTCCTCGGTTTTGACTCCCTCCCATAGAGTAGAGCCAAAATGACTTTCTTGTGGTCTTGGGGCAAATGATGAATGTGCAGGGGGTTAGGGCAATTCCTTCTTAGATGTCCTACTTGTCCACAATTATGACAAGCATAGGGTTGGAAATGATCGCTACCTAATAATCCACCTCCAATACTCTCTCCACTTTGCTGTGTGACCTGCCCTTGAGACCTCTCCTTTTTATTTGTTTTCTTCATTCACCCACTAGAACCCTTGTACTATCCATAGGAGTTGTTAAATTCTGTCTCTGCCCGTTGAGCAGCAGCTACAAGTTCAAGAAAGTTTGTTGATGGGATAGCAGCTATCATCTGTCTGATTTTTGGTCTTAGATTATTTTAGAATTTCTCGCACCTTGTCATTGGATCTGACACAGCTCAAGGATTGTAGCAAGAGAATTCTATAAATCGAGCATGATATTCAGCTACTGTTATATCTCCTTACATCAAGTTTTTGAATTCTTGCATCATCGGTTGCCTATGGCTCTAGGGAATATAAGTGTTGCGAAATATGGTCTCGAACTGATCCCATGTGAGGTTTGACATATCATAGTCATTTTTTTGTAGATCCCACCATTCTTCAACTTTACCCTCAAATATATACGTTGCAAAGCTAACCCAATATTCTTGCAGGATCCTCAAGGTATCTAACTTCTTTTTGACCGCCTTAAGCCATTGTTCGGCCACAACAAAATTAGGTTCTCCGCTAAATGTAGGGGGTTTTTGTTTTATAAACTCCTTCAATAGAGTTAAATGTCGCTGCTTGAGATCACGAGTTTCCGCAGGTCTTTGCATTTTATGCAAAGCTTGAAGTATTTGTCCCAAATGATTTACTTCCTACGTAGCTAGCGGGGGTTGTACTGCCCGTCAGCGTTGCTCATCTCCCTGAGTTTGTTCCATTGGCTTAGGTTGCTCAACTTCTTGAGCATGTTCAGCTGGTTGTGATTGTTCAGACGATTGTACTTGATGTTTTGACGACATAACTTTCTATTGACTACGTAAATTTAACCAGAATTAGTACTCAATGATGATGACATTAACATTTAACTTTCAAACTATTTCAAAAGATTGATTTTTTAAGGTGGTATTATAACCCCTAAGTTAACCGAACCTAGGCCTTGATACCAAAAAAATCTATAACGCCCCTATATGGGGTTAACAGTAATGAATAAATAAGAAAAAACTAAAATACAATATCATTTTAAAACATTAAAACAATGCCCATGGGTCTTGAAATAAACAGAGAATAAAAATAAACTGTAAATACAAACCACAGTTTTAGTGTAGCATCAAATATTAAAATACAGTCATCATCATCATAGTATAATTTTCAATCACATATAACTTAACACAGCTACCACAAAGGTATTACAAATCTTACATGATTTAAACGAGTTACAATTAAACAAGGATCTTCCAACACGTAACCAACGGTGTTGTCACTTATTTCTCGTCAGACAAGTTGTATTGAGTTCCACCTAAGAGATGTAAATACGATAGAGATGAGCATCGACATGTCCAGTAGGGAAAACCATTACTCACCTTAAGGTTTTAATCATTACCACATTAAAAATGCATGGTTAGTTAGTGCTCATCATTATCCAAATTATGAGATTTATTATGATCATATTCCATGATACCATAGTTAATCATTACTGAGCTTCATACATATACATATATACAAATATTACAATTCATCATTATTTCTAGGTATTCACGTTCAATAGAGTATCACTAAACTCATCGAAGGCCAAATGGGTGTGCTTGACCACCCTCTAATCATTCCAAGGGTGTTCTAGTGAGGGGACATCAAGGCTTGAATCCTCATTAAGTCAATTCATGTACAGTACGTTCTAGAACTTTCGACCCAAGGGAGCGTCATCACCTCCCCCTATTTTACCTTTTAGGGTATTCGTGCTTAAGAACGTAACCGCCGCCCTCTTCACATCTCACTATTCCTCTATAATCAAATTTTATTTATTTATAGAGTTAGTTTTCCTAACCATGCTTCTTAATTTATAACAACAGGTGTCAAATCATTATGTTTCCTCGCTGTACAATACATGATAAGTTCCACATCATCATGCTATGGTATAATCATATTCAAAATATCATACATATCTTGCAACGTAAAACAATCAAATTTTAATTTATCAAAACCTCACAAAAGATAAATAATAGAATCCCTACCTCTTCAATAATTTCCAGCTTACGAAATCAAATTCGCCACGTAAGCTCCAAATACGTCGTTATGCTAAAACGTATGAAATAACCATACTTTAATTTAAATCTTAATTTTTAATTATATAAATTTATCATTAATTTATTAATTTTTTATTAGTGTGCAATAGTTATTAATGTACTAAAATTGTGAATATCAATGTTTTTCCAATTTAATTTTAGTAAATTATAAAATAACAATAAAATAAAAATATATGAATTTTATTTTGGTATGAAATGTGTTAAAATGAATTTTTAAAATAAATAATACGATTTTAAAATATTTAGAAATAAAATAATTAAAAAGTTTGATATTCATTAAAATAAAATTATTTGAAATTACAAACTTTATAGAAAACTATCTATTATTTTCGAAACATAAATTGATAGATAATTGTCCTTATCCTAGTGGTTTCGTCTCTATTACTTGTTCCTGAGGTTAAAGGTTTAAACCTTATCTAAGCATAAAATCCACCTTTGATTTTACTAAGTCTTTTTTTTGTAAAACGATATATCATTTTTAAGAAAACAACACGTCATTTTTCGCTGTGACACCCGCTATTTTAATGGGTATAATTCTGTAAAATTTAATGTATAAAACATGACAATTAAAATTTTTGTTATTACCAAGTTACCTTTGTTGTTCCACTTATATACGAAAACGTCACTTTAGCATTTTTTTACAAAAAATCTCTGAAAAAGACAAAGCAAGGGAAGCACTCCCTTGTTCCTTTCTTCCAATTGCTCCCATAATTCACTCATTTATGTCCCCTTAATCATTCTCTCCTCTATTTAATCCATAATTTCTCTCGTCCTTCTCTCACGTCTTACTCATCTCTCCCTCTTTCTCAAGACTTCCTCTTCCTTTCTTTGCATCACTCTTTCCTCTCTTATCTTTTCTTTCTTTTCTTTTCTTCTCTTTCACAGAGAAATAAACTAGAAAACTAAAAGAAAGTACTAAAACATTTTTTGAGATTTTTGAGTTAAGTTCTCATAAATCTCCATAAACAACTTCTCACAAACTCAAGAATTGAGGAGGCTTGGATGTTTTTAAGATCAAAACTCTACTTTTGAGCTAAGTTTGAGGTTAGATTCCTAAAACTTTAACTTTAATTTTAAGTTGTATTTTGGTATGAAAATTTTGAGAAATGTGTTTTTGATGTTTATAGATGATTATATATTGTTTATATATAGTTCTTATACTTAGAAAGCTATTAGGAAATCAAGATTTTGAAAAAAAAAACTCAAAAATTCAGATTTGGGGTCCTCTTAAGAGTTTTTTTGGGTCATTTTTCACAAAACTACATGTTTTTCCCCCAAAAACTACGTGTCTTTTTCTTAAAAACAACATGTCAGTTTTTCAAAAAATAGACTTAGTAAAATCATAAGCGGATTTTATGCCTCTGGTGGGGTTTGAACCCTTAAACTCAAGAACAAATAAAGGAGACCAAGTCACTAGGATAAAGATAGTTATTTGACAATTTATGTTTCGGAAATAATAAATAGTTTTCTATAAAGTTTGTAATTTCAAATAATTTTATTTTAATGAATATCAAATTTTTTAATTATTTTATTTTTAAACATTTTAAAATTCGTATTATTTATTTTAAAAATTCATCTTAATACATTTCGTACCAAAATAAAATTCGTATATTTTTATTTTATTGTTATTTTATAATTTACTAAAATTAAATTGGAAAAACATTGATATTCACCATTTTAGTACATTAATAACTATGGCACACTAATAAAAAATTAATAAATGATAAATTTATATAATTAAAATTAGGATTTAAATCAAAGTATGGTTATTTTATACATTTTAGGATAACAACGTATTTAGAGCTTACGTGCGACAAATTTGATTTCGTAAGCTGAAAATTATCGAAGAGGTAGGGATTCTATTACTCATCTTTTGTGAGGTTTTGATGAATTAAAATTTGATTGTTTTACATTGTAAGATATGTATGATATTTTGAATGCATATGATTATACCACAACACGATGATGTGGAACTCGTCCTTGCATTATATAGCGACGAAACATAATAATTTGACACCTGTTGTTGTAAATTCAGAAGCATGGTTTGCAAAAACTAACTCTATAAATAAATAAAAATTGATTATAGAGGAATTACGAGATGTGAAGAGAGCGGCGGTTATGTCCTTGGTACGAATACCTTAAGGTTTAAATGTGGTAATGATTAAAACCTTAAGGTGAATAATGGTTTTCCCTACTGAGCATGTTGATGCTCATCCCTATCGTATTTACATCTCTCAGGTTGAACTCAGTGCAACTTGTCTGACGAGGAATAAGTGACAACACCGTTGGTTACAGTGTTAGAAGATCCTAGTTTAATTGTAACTCGTCTAAATCATGTAAGATTTATAATACCTTTTGTGATGGCTATGTTAAGTTATATGTGTGATTGGGAATTGTACTATGATGATGATGACTGTATTTTAATATTTGGTGCTACACTAAAACTGTGGTTTGTATTTACAGTTTATTTTTATTCTCTATTTATTTCAAGACCCAGGGGCATTGTTTTAATGTTTTAAAATGATATTGTATTTAAGTTTATTCTTATTTATTCAACACTACTAACCCCCACATCGAGGTGTTATAGATTTTTTTGGTATCAGATCCTAGGTTTGGTTAACCTAGGGGGTGTAGCACCACCCTAAAAGTCAATCTTTTGAAATGGTTTTTGAGTTAAATGTTAATCTCATCATCATTAGGTACTAATCCGCAGTCAGTAGAAACTATGCCGCCAAGACGTCAAGTACAATCGTCTAAGCAATCACCACCAGCTAAACACGCTCAAGAAGTTGAGCAACTTGAGCTAATGGAACAAGCTTAGGGAGATGAGCAACCTCGACGGGCAACACAACCCCCGCTAGCTGCGCTGGAAGTAAATCATTTGGGACAAATACTTCAAGCTTTGCAAAATGTGCAAAGACCTACGGAGACTCGTGGTCCCAAGCAATGACATATAACTTTGTTGAAGGAGTTTATGAAACGAAAACCCCCTACATTTAGTGGAAAACCTAATTCTGTCATGGTAGAACAATGGCTTAAGGTGGTCAAAAAGAAGTTAGATACCTTGAGGATCCTACAAGAATAGCTTTGCAACGTATATATTTAAGGGTAAAGCCGAAGAATGGTGGGATCTACAAAAAGATGACTATGATGTGGCAAACCTCACATGAGATCAATTCGAGACCATATTTTGCAATACTTGTATTCCTTAGAGCCATAGGCAAGCGATGATGCGAGAATTTGAAAACTTGGTGCAAGAAGATATCACAGTAGCTGAATATCATGCTCGATTTATAGAATTGTCTTACTACAATCCTAGAGCTGTATCGGATCTAATGGCGAGGTGCAAAAAATTCTGAAATAATCTGAGATTGAAAGTCAGACAGATGATAGCTGCTATCCTATCAACAGACTTTCTTGAACTTGTAGCTGCTGCTCAACGGCAGAGACATAACTAAACAACTTCTTTGGAGAGTACAAGGGTTCTGGTGGGCATATGAAGAAAATAAATAAAAAGGAGAGGTCTCAAGCGCAGGTCACACAACAAGGTAAAGTAAGTATTGGAGGTGGATCATCAAGTAGCGGTCGTTTCCAACCCTACGCTTGTCATAATTGTGGACAAATAGGACATCTAAGAAGGAATTGCCCTAACAGCCCTACACCATCATCTTTTGCCCCACTACCACAAGGAAGTCATTTTGGCTCTACTGCATAGGAGGGAGTCAAAACCGAGAAGCATCCCAGCAAAACCAGTCGGCTTCCCAAGTTTCAGTTACTCAACCACGAGGATTCCAGCCCCAATACAACTATCAACCACAGCCACAAGGTTCCAATTTCTATCCCAACAAGAATTTCTAGCCAACTCCACAGGGTTCAGTGAATCAAAGACCATATTTTCCTAGGAGGAATAATAATAATGCTAGTAGCAGCCAGGGAAATTGAGGGAAGAATGATAAAGGAAAAGCACCAACTCAGGCTTACACTGTTACGGCTACAACTAAACAAGCAAAGCAGGTTGACCACTCCGTTGTTGACGGTATGATCCACATGTCTCATTCTTGGGCTCATGTATTGTTTGACACCGGCGCTTCACATTCATTTATATCCATGTTATTTGCTTCTATATTACAACTAAAAATAGAAACATGTAGCTCGCCGTTAACCATTAGTACACCAATGGATGAGATAGTTGAAGTTTTCATAATTTATAAATCAGTGTGTATAGTTATAGGGAAATATAAACTATCAACTGATCTGTATGTAATAACTATAACAGAGTTTGATGTAATCTTAGGAATGGATTGGCTAACTAAATATTAGGCGATAATAGATGGTCATAGAAAACATGTTTCTCTGTTCACCAAGAATAGACAAGTCATCGAATTTCAAAAGAAGACAGGGACAGTGACGCCAGCCCCTGTACTAAAGGCTTGTATTGGAAGACGAAAGAATTTCACAATTCTTGGGACGATCTTTGCTTCAAAGGGAGAATCAAAGGGAAATGATTCATCTTCTCACATTCCAATGGTGGACGAATTTCCAAATGTCTTTCTAGATGAATTGCCTGGACTTCCACCTGATAGAGAAATTGAGTTCGTCATCGATCTAGTTCTAGGTGCAACGCTTGTTTCTATTGCTCCGTACCGAATGGCACCTGCTGAGAAGGTGGAATTAAGGAAGCAGTTGGATGAACTACTAGAGAAAGGATTTATTCGACCAAGTACGTCACCTTGGAGAGCTCCAGTGTTATTTGTGAAGAAACACGATGGATCGTTGAGGCTCTATGTCGATTATCGCCAGCTTAATCGACTAACTATCAAGAACAAGTATCCTCTGCCTTGATTAACGAGTTGTTCGATCAGTTGGGAGGATCTTGATATTTCTCAAAGATTGACTTGCGATCTGGATATCACCAACTGAAGATAAGAGAAGAGGACATTCCAAAGAAGGCTTTCCGAACTCGCTACAGTCATTTGAATTCCTTGTCATGCCTTTTCGGGTTGACCAATGCACTAGCGGCTTTCATGGACTTAATGAATCGTGTTTTTCGACCGTACTTGAATCAATTTATCATTGTTTTCATAGATGATATCTTGATTATTCCAAAACTAAAGAAAACCATGCTAAGCATTTAAGGATTGCTCTACAAATGTTAAGGGAACACGGACTATATGCAAAGAGGGAGAAGTGTGACTTCTGGATGACAAAGGTCAAGTTCTTTAGACACGTTGTCTCCGAAGAAGGCACCTCAATGGACACTTTTAAGATTGAAGCAATGCTAAATTGGGAATGACCAAAGAACGTATCGAGATCCGAAGTTTCCTCAGATTAGCTAATACTATATACGTTTCGTGGAAAACTTTTTGAAGATTTCTTATCTGTTGACAAGACTTATAAGGAAGAATGTCAAGCTCATATGGGACGATAAATGTGAAGAAGCATTTGTGAAACTAAGGCATAGACTCATTAGTGCACTTGTGCTTATCATACCCAACAACGAGGAGCCATATACTGTATGCACTGACTCCTCAAGAAATGGTTTGGATTGTGTACTAATGCAACATAGAAGAGTAGTTGCCTATGCCTTATGCCAACTAAAACGCCACAAGAGGAACTACCCCACACATGATCTTGAGTTAGCTGCTGTGGTTTTCGTGCTCAAGATTTAAAGATGTTATCTATATGGCGTAAGGTTCGAGCTCTATACAGATCATCAAAGTTTGAAGTATTTATTTACTCAAAAAGATCTCAACCTAAGGCAACAAAGATGGACTGATTTTATGGTGGATTACGACTTTAGCATTCAATACCATCTTAGAAAAATGAATGCAGTGATGGATGCTTTAAGTCATAAGAACAACAGAATCATGGCCAATCTAGCATTGGAGAATTGGAGGCAAGTAGTCACCATCATCGACTTTTATGAAGATGACAAAAGAGCCTTTTTATTTAATGTGATAGCAACTCCTACGTTAATTCAGCAAGCAACACAAGGACAATGGCATGATGAATGATTACGTATGGTTTGGGAATAAATATAAAATTGTGAACAACTGGATGGATGGCACATTGAGCCGGAAGGGTTCCTACTTTATAAAGGGAGATTAGTTGTTTCAGAAGATCCTTATCTCAGACATGCAGTGTTGGATGAAACACGTCGTTTCAAGTTCGCTATTCATCCTAAAAGCTCTAAAATGTATATAGATCTAAAACGACAATACTGGTGGTGAGGAATGAAACGAGATATAGCAACTTTTGTCTCCAAGTGCATGACGTGTCAACAGGTTAAGGTGGAACATCAAAAGCCTAGAGGTGAGCTGAGGAGTCTACCTATCCCAGAATGAAAGTGGGACCATGTGACAATGGATTTTGTAACTGGATTCCGTAGAACTCAAGTGGGACATGATGTCGTTTGGGTAATTGTAGATTGTTTAACTAAAACACCCATTAAATGACACGTCGTTTTTCACCTGGAAAAACTCTTGTAGAGAACCCAAATATGAATTTTTGAGTTTTTCTTCAAAATCTTGATTTCCTAACAGCTTTCTAACTATAAGAACTATATATAAACAATATATAATCATCTATAAACATCAAAAACACATTTCTCAAAATTTTCATACCAAAATACAACTTCAAATTAAAGTTAAAGTTTTAGGAATTTAACCTCAAACTTAGCTCAAAAGTAAAGTTTTGATCTTGGAAACATCCACGCCTCCTCAATCCTTGAGTTTGTGAGAAGTTGTTTATGGAGATTTATGAAAACTTAACTCAAAAATCTTGAAAAATGTTTGAGTATGTCTTTTAGTTTTCTAGTTTGTTTCGCTGTAAAAGATAAGCAAAGAAAAGAGAGGAAAGAGTGATGTAGAGAAAGGAAGAGGAAGTCGTGAGAAAGAGGGAGTGATGAATGAGACGTGAGAGAAGGAAGAGAGAAATTATGGATTAAAAAGAAGAGAGAATGATTAAGGGGACATAATTGAGTGAATTATAGGAAGAAAGGAACAAGGGAATGGTTCCCTCGCTTTGTCTTTTTCAGAGATTTTTTGTAAGAAAATGCCAAAGTAGCGTTTTCGTAAATAAGTGGAACAACAAAGGTAACTTGATATTAGCAAAATTTTAAATTGTTATGTTTTATACATTAAATTTTACAGAATTATACCCGTTAAAATAACGGGTGTCACAAATACTTGAGTGAGGCTTGTGTCTTTTGGCCAAGATGTACGCCTTGAGGTTGTTGAGATGTAAGCCTTAAATAAAAGCCTATTTGGCCGGCTTTCAACTAAGACTTTTTTTAGGTCAATTAGAGAAATACCATTTATGTGCTTTTTGTTTTTTAATCTTATCATTTCTTTCAGGAAGTTTGAAACATATCACTTTCAAAAAGTGTAAAGATATAATTAATCACATGTATTTTGATTTAGGGTTAGGCAAAAAAAAGTTATATACGGGTATTTTGGCCTTTTTGGTCAAAAGAAATGGTATGAACCAAAGAAAGAAAAAATAAAGAAAAAAACACAAAAATGCCCCCTTAAGGAGTATCCTTTCAAGATTGTCCTCTTAAAAGGTTCTTTCAAAACTGCTGTTTTAATTAGAAAAATTGATTTATTAAAAGTCTAAGTTACCCTTCATTTTTTAATTAAAAAAGGTAATTTATTAAGGCCCAAATTATCCTCCCTTCTCACTCCTTGACGTGGTAAATTACTCCGGTCGCCAGCGCAGGATAGGTTCTAGAGCTAGAACCTACCAAGTTGCAATATATTTTCTTTAAAACAAAGACACGCTAACCAACACGGGGTGTCGGAGTATTACCTAGTAGGTTCTAAAGCTAAAACGTACCATGTTTCAACGTATTTTCTTTGTTTCAAAGAATTGTTTGATAAATTCCTACCTCTCTATCTATCTCTGAGGTGTTTAGATTTTCAAAACTCCATGGGCATGCAGAAAAGGTATGCTATCCCCACTCGAATCAAGACATAACTTTTATTTATTTAAAGAATAATTAAGGTGAAGCAGGGTCAGGAACAATGGATCTCTTTATCATAAAGAGATTTATTTTGCAAGTTCGTTATTATGAGTAGTTCCTACAAAGCAAAGGATCAAACTAATGACATATACAATACTTAAATTCTTGATGTAGATGATACATAGTTGGTTTTCATCTTTTGGAAACTTCGAGTATAATAGGAGCATCCGTCAACAAAAGAATCACCCTAAGATGATGATCTCATGGCTACAAAACCCACCACGTTCCAAAGCGGAACCTTGGCAAATAAGAAAAAAAAAAATCCAGATCTACAAACTAACCAAACTACATTCAAGCAAAAAATTCAGATTTGTAACCAATCAACAATATACAACCACAAAATCTCAACACAAATTCACAGCCAATCCTAAAACGCAAACCACAGAAAGCCTGAAAACAAGTATATAATCCCAATCACACTGCCACAAAAGGAAGTAGAAATACACCTCTAATTTGAATCCTAAATCTAAAAAGCATAGAAGAAATAGCAATTGAACAATGGAAAGAAGCAAAGAGATATCATACCAAATCCAAACTGCTGCTCTAACCGAATTCCAATGAAGACCAGGCTAGGCATGTTTAAGAAGAGACGAATAACACTAGCGTGCAACCAAATGCAAGTGACAAGCCTCCATCCTTAATGCCTATAAACTACTTTGGTCCACTCAAGAGCTCCTAACTTCTCCAACCTTCAAAAAGTTAAATAAAAGCTTAAAATTTCCATGCATAACTCGTTACTTCCCAACTTTTAAACAACATATTATAACTTACACTCAAGTGCTCCAAGCATGTGAAAAAACCAAATATATAGACCAAAATCAACAACAAAGCTACATGTGAAGATAATTAAAACTGCCATATCACCGTTACGATCAACAAGAATTATGATTCTGATGTCCAATTGACGAAATCCTAACAAACCAATTCAGATCTCGGGGAAAAAAACCCCATCCAATTGATGAAAGCATCAGATCTACAATTGCATAATTAGACAAAAGTTAGTTTTTAAGCATCAAATGACAAAATCAACAAGAATATAAACTAGAAAAGATCCTACGTTTATGAACAAACAAAATACTAACAAAATACAATCCAATAAATTAAATGAAAAAAATAAAAAGAAAAAGAAAAGGCGTTATGATTCTCCGTTGGTGATGACGACGGGGACGAGGGCGGCATAGATGTGCCAAGCCTCTCTCTTGAAGGTGGAGAGGTAAGCGAAGAGGGCGGTGAAGAAGGGCGTGGTGGCGCCGACAGCTTGGTTGATGGAGACGGCAAGGTATCGGAGAGAGATGTCAAACAAAGACGAAGAAGAAGAAGAAGAAGCTCACATTTTTGCCAAATCTCATGGACTTCGTCACATATCCGATTGAGAAGACAGGGCCGAGCTCTGCCGGAATAATCCACACCGTCGCACTTGGACGAACGCGCCGTTATCAGTTTGGGAGTAAAGAGGAGGAGGCAAGAGAGATAGTAGAGAAACATGGAGTGAACGAAGCATAGAGAGAGAGATCTACAAGGAGAAGAGGAGAGTATTTCAGGGGTGTTTGTTTGTTTGTCTCAGAGTAAACAGGGTCAAAAATAAAAAACCAATTAAAAAGAAAGTAGTTTAGAAAAAAGCACGTTGAAAAGTGAAAAAGAGGATGACATCATCGATAAGATGTGCTTTTATGGTGATGTTTTGTGCATTTTTCTCAAAAATAAATGGTTAAAGACAACAATCATTGCCAAAAAGGGCTGCATCACTTAAGTCACTTTTTTTTTTATTTGAAAGATAAAATCTCCTAGAAGGAGCATCTTTCATGAGATCATCTTTTTAAAAGACTCTTTTTAAAATAATTTTTTTAATGAAAAAATATAATTTATTAAAAATTTAAGTTATTATTTATTCTTTAATTAAAAAAATAATTTACTAAAATTTTAAATTATTTTTTATTTTCACTCCCTTATATGATAGATTACTTCAGTAGTCGAAAGGGGTTGACGGATTATAACTTAGTAGGTTTTAAAGTTGAAATCTATCAAATTTTAATACATTATTTTTGAACAAAGAAATGTTAACCACTCTTGGTCGTCGACGCAGGATGCTAGATTATAATCTAGCAGGTTTTAGAGTTAGAATCAATCAGATTCCAATATTTATTTTTTTGAAACAAAGAAGCACCAACTACTTCCAATCGCTAGCGCGGGTGACTGATTGTAATAAGTTCCAGAGTTTGAGCCTATCAGATTTTATATTTTCTTTGAAACAAAAAAATACCAACCGCCTCCGATCATGGACATGAGGTGTCGGATTGTAACTTGATAGGTTTTAAGGTTTCAAATTTCAACATATTTTATTTGAAACCACTAAATGCCTCTAGTCGTTAGCTTAAGATAGGTTTTAAAATTGAAACTTAGCAAATTCTAATATATTTTCTTTGAAATAAAAAAGCATTAACTGCTTCCAATCCAATCGTCGACGCAAGATGCTGGATTGTAACCTGGTCTAGTTGATAATAAACATGTTTCTTACCGTTCTATGCCATTTTCATACGTTTCAGTATGCAGGATCCTAACTGATGGGAAAAAAATACATGAGCATATTTCAATGACCCTCATTTTCTCTAATGACATTCAGAACACTTCATAAGTTGCTCATTAAAGACCACACGACAATTTGCAGTAGAAAATGATTGATGATTTCGGTTATATAGGCTAGTATGGTAACATAGCCAAAGCAGTCTTGCTCGGTTTCTAACTTCCAGTATGACCTCTGAGTTCCTCTGAATTGCCATTCCAGAAAAGACAATCAATTTGTAAAACCACAATCAATTTGGATCCAAGAAAAAAACAATGCCATATCCTAAAGCAAATTAACAAATTAAGAATTTGAACTCCTTCACTCAATTTGTAAAACTTCATTAACAATTTTTTTGTTCCCAAAATAACAAAATAAAGCAAATTAAATACCAATTGAATAAGTTGGCTCGTTCTCGGTACATTTGCTTCTCCATTACAAAATTTTTGCAACCTCAACCAGTGAGCCCAGGCCCATTCCATGCACGAAATATGCATCTCCGCTCAAACGTCGACTTGGCGGCAGCAAAGGGGAGCGAAACAGATGCGCTTCGGGGCACGTCTCCTATGGTGGCCGGTCGTCTTGGTGGTCGAAGCAGAGGAGGTCGTCGAGGTCGGAGGGCAGGGTAGAGACCATGGAGTTGTTAAGGGAGAGAGAGGAAGGCGCACGAATCTACTTCTCCACTCAAACACCAACCTGGCGGCAGCAACAGGGAGCAAAACGAATGCGCTTCAGGAGACTTCTCTTGTGACGGCCAATCATCTTCGTGGTCAAAGTAGAGGAGGTCGTCGAGGTGGGAGGACGTTGTAGACACCATGGAGCTAGAAAGGGAGAGAGAGGGAGGCATAGAGAGAAGCGATAAATCTGATTTGTTGGGGTTGGTTTGTTTGTTTGGACGAGGGTAAATAGTTAAATATAATAATAGGGAAAACTACGGTAAGACTCACTAAAAAATTCTTATTGGTAAGACTTGTTTTTAGTCACTTGATCAACATCTAGTGGTAAAAAACAAATAGACTCACCATAAGCTAAATAAGCTATACAACACCAATATATAAAATAAAAACCAAAAATTAAAAAAATAAAACAAAAACAAAAACTACAATGGTGTTTAAAAGGTAATGGGAACTGTTAGTTAAAACCATTTTTATTGTAACATGTAAGAGCTTTATTCTGTAGTAATTTTTTTATTGTTATTGTAATATATAAAAGCTTTATACTATTTATAACTGAGTTTATAGTAAAAATTATAGTTCCATCGCTATAGCAAACAGGGTAAAATAAAAACTAAAAATGAAGAATCCAAAGCCATGTTGGCGGGTGATCTGGACAAAAAAAACCCACCACTATTCCGTCGAGCTTTCCTCCACTGCACCCAAGACGCGACAACGCCACCAACATTGCTAGTTAAGGAAAAACTACTCTCGGTGACTGAGTCCTGATCGCCCCCTCCTCCTCACCAGCTCTCTCGAGGAGACCGTCAAGCTCTGCAAGCCCGACGACGTAATTCTTCAATGCACCAACACCGGCCACTACCTTGGCGTCGTCCCTGTCGGCACCCACCCCTCTGGCCACTTCGCTGCCTCCGCCTCCCTGGACAAGTTCGTTGGGGTCTTTGACGTCCACACCAATCTCTAAGAAGCCTTGAGGACCAACACATTATCAAAGGTTGGTGTTCAATTTGAACCTCAATCTCAATTGCATTCCCAACTCATGACTAGAAAATCAGAAAATCCAATAATGTAGATCTAAATCTGGCCAGTTAAGACCTTTGAAAATCTAACCAATGCAGTCAAGATATGTACTGAAGTTCGATACAGGGAGCTAGTACCAGACTCGCCAGAAAGTTTGAAATAATGTCAGAAATGAAATATGACATGGTTAAACTTCGTATGTCACACTTCTCTACAATTAATTTCTTTTACTGGAGCTTCTCGATTATTATTTTCTCTCCTCCCTTCTATACCACTTACGCATTCCCTCCCTCATAGGAGTCACAGGCACATCTCAAAGAAATGCAAGTACAACAGTTAACAAACATAGCATTAAGGAAGTACAAACCGTACCATTTCCTGGATGGTTCGTCTTGCCACCAAATTATGCATTTCCAAGCAAATAAATAAAATTATAAAGTAATGAATGAGTTGAACTCATAGGACAATAACTATTGTTATTATAACAATGACTAAGATAGTTTGATATAAACAAACTCATAAAATAAACCTTTAAGAAACTCTTACCTAAAATAACAAAAGAAACTTTTGGAACATGATGCAAATGAATCGGACGCATGCCCAGTAACACTACTGAATATTGAGGAAAACTTTCATGGTCTACACGAGCCACTTTTAGTCCTGAAGGGACTAGACTTTGATCATAAGTTAAGGACTCCAAGTCCGTAAAATTAGTAGTTGCAATATCCAAAGATATTGTAACGTTCTTCCCTGTTCTTTGCCATCTACCTTGGCATGTTGCCTTATTTGTGGACAATTTAACTACATCAAAACCTGTTCTGCAGTGCCCACCGGATGTATGTGACCATGGAAAAGGTGGCAAGCTCTGCAAGCCTGACAACCTCATTCTCCAACCCACCCCTCCGGCCACTTCGCTGCCTCCGCCTCCCACGACAGCTTCGCCAAGGTCTTCGACGTCGACACCAACAACACCATCGCCACCCTCGAGGCCCCTCCTTCTGACGTTAGATCACACCGAAGTCACGAATCATCGCTATTCTTCGCGAGCCCATCGCTACAGAGGTCATTTGCCCATCTTGATTCTTTATCCGCCAATGGAAGATGCCATAGATGTTAGACATGTATGCCATAAGGAGTAAAAATGTAATATGTTTTTGGAGACATTTTTATCAATAAAGAATTTATTATTTATATACCAAATCTTGTCCTCTTTATGTTTATATTTGTTGAACGTATGTTAAGTAAACAATAGTCTAAAACTGTCGGTCTAAACCTTTAAGAATTTGGCATATGATGAACAGATTATGTGAAAGACACGATTCTTAAGGTGACAGTCTAAATCATAAGATCCGCAATTGAGGGAATAAAGTTGGGCGCTTTATTCATGCAAAGATTGTTATGTTGTCTATATCCCTATTAGGAGATGGTCTGTCTTGGCCATCGGAGGTGGACTCTGTGAATAAAAACATTGGTACATTGTCATAGGTGACGATGTGTTGGATCGAAACATAAAGTGCATTGATTTGGATTAATAATTCTGCCTCAACAAATCGATTCACTTTAGACAATCATTTGTATTGTATCTTAATCTTGAAATAAATAGTGGGCCCGTTGTCTTGACTTGTATCTTTTGATATATCAAAGGGTGACACCTACATTTTAATAGTGGTATGCATGCTAGTACGTTGGAGACATGACTCTTGATAGCGTAAACCTGTTATTCATATATATGAAATCCATAGCTCATCTTTAGGAGTAATGATATCCTCTTATATGCGTTATCCTGTAATTGAAAAACTGGAATACTCAACCATTTAAATACATAGGTGTAACCGAATGGTATACCGTCTTTGGATGGTAAGTTGCCTGATAGTGAGATAATAAAACGTAAGATAAAAATAATCGGGGAAGGTAAGGCAGAACCTGTCCTTAAACCAATTATGGATAATCCTATGGGGATACGATACACTATGATATGTCATGGAGACTTAGCTACACGGGCTTCGTAATTCTATATAGTTCGAGAGTGCAGCTCCAGGCTTTTAGTGAAGTAGCATTAGAGTTGATAATTATGAAATGTATATCTGGGATATTGGGTTTCATAATTATCGGGAGCTTGAACTATGTAGGTTTATTTGGCCCTCTTTGCTAGCTCACAAAATCTTGTAACGATACAACGTATTTTTTCAATAATTGGTGACTTATGTCAGATTTATCAGATTGGCTAAAATTTGAAAGAATTAAATAATTCATGTCTGTTTATCATTTGAATTAATTTTGTGACAAAATTGATTCAAGATAAACTTGTTGAATTATCCGGATCAGATAATTCATGTCTGTTTATCGGTTGAATTAATTTCAAATTAATTCAAAATAAACTTGTTGAATTATCAGGAATTCATTTATTTTCATAGAGATTATCTAGATAAAGTTGTTTTAATTAGATAACTTCTCTATTGGGTTATTTAAATTAAAAATGAGACTTTATCCTATAGAATCTCGGGTAAAACATAAAAGATTCGTTGAGATTTTTATCGGCAATTTGACATGCCGATCCTTAGGTTCGGCCTGCTGATGGGGCAAGTTCGGCATGCCAATCGCGCGTTAAAAAGATCACGCATTTTTATGCGGATCTCATCAGATATTGATCTGAATTTGATTCTGATTCGAATTTTGAGGCATCATTTGATAAGGACTGACTCCTGGACCTAACCTCTATAAAAAGGGAGTGAGTCTCATTATTATTTAGATTAATTGAGAGATTAAGAGTGAAACTCTGATAATAAGATTTTGAAACTCCTGGAGAGCTCTTGTTCATAAATCACGAACACTAGCTTTGGGTTCTCTCAATTGGTTGGAAGGAGTGTCACCTAGTGGAAGAGCTATACATGTGAGCCTACACTCACTTCGATCATAGATAGAGAATAGCAAAAAAGGCCAGTTGTTTGAGGTCCTTTTGGAACGTTACTTCTCTTCGCTAATTAAGGAAGCTTTTTGGCATTCAAAGGTTAGCAAGATCTAGTTAATTTATGCATATAGTATGTCAAACTTGTGTTTTGAAAAATACTTTGATATTAAAATTTTTTAAATTTCGATGTGTACTTTTTTTCTAACAATTGGTATAAGAGCCATGGTTTTTACGTAAATTTACAAGTTTGTGATCATGCTATATGTATAAAATATGTTATCTTGATCTCTTCTATGCTTGAATTTAATTTTATAAAGAGTTGGCACTCTAGGTTTCTATATATCATTATATGTCATGGATTATATGGTGAATGTTTATTAATTAATTATAGTTGATTAAATTATTATTTAATTATTAATTAATTAATTAATTTATACTGGTTATGGTTTCTTAGAGGTTAGAATGTGTATTTAGATTTTTCATGTAATTAGATGACGGACTATCATCTTCATCTATGAATTATTATTTAATTTTAAATTTATAAGAATTTTGTAATTAAATCATCATTCGGAGAAGACGGACCTAGAAGCGGATCTAGAAGATGGATGATGGCGTCCCCAGCTATTTCCTGAGTCTCTAATTTTTTTTTTGAATTGTTGAGAATAAAATTGATAAATTGCATTAGAAACTATATTTTATGAAAAGGGTGATCTCTCCTTGGTCGGCATGCTGAGCTTTTTAGTTCGGCGGGCCGATGGTCGCAAGATTGGCAGGCCGAACTTCAGGTTCGGTAGGCTGTCAACGGGGTAGAAATTAGGTGGCTCTGGTGGCAGGCCGAACTTTTAGTTCAACAGGGCGATTTGTCATGAATTGGTAGGCCGATCTGCAAAGATCAACAGGCCAGTGGGTCATGATAGGCAGACCAATCACCCAGATCGATTTGCCGAAAGAGAGCTAAAAAATTTTTCAAAAAAGGTGCAGTTTTCGATGGAGTTTTAATTTTATTTTTGGGACAATTTTGAGAAATATTAAATTTTGATATGATCGAGAATATGGAGTATTTAATCTATACGGGATTAAAGATTTAAAGATGGACATTACATGAAGAAAGATACAGCGTGAGGATTCAAGGATGAAGAATCGATAAATTGTTTCGATTATTCTCTTGTAATCTTTATTTTCTATTCTCTAGGGTAGAACCATAATATTACGGTTTTTTATTATTATTTTGCTTGTAGCTTTGTTTGATTGCTTTGCTTGTTTGCATTATAATATGATTTGCTATATATATTGATAATATATCACATAGAATAGGGAGTGTCGCTCATATTAAAATTGTCCATGCATGTCTTTTTAAAATAAAGCCTTGATTTCAAAAGATTGAGTGAGAGAAGGTTTTCGAAGAAATGACCTAAAGCCTCCATCGTTGGTCCATAGGGAGAACATGGTAGTCGCGACCCATAGGAAGGGATTTCTATCATGTATCAGATTGGATCTCTGAGAGGATAAGATAGTTTAGCATAATTTATGGTTGTACACCCCTAGGTGGTGATTATAAATCATAGATAAAATATTGAAATGATGGTTATACACTTATGTTAATTTTATTATTAACCTCTCTTAGGAGCTCTGTTAATAAAATTAATGGTCAAAGAAATGATTATTAATATATGTTAGATTTTACTGGTCCTGGATGGCATATATTAATCAGGAGGAGATCCGTGTTTCTAATTGAATTTGGCGTGACTCCCTAGGAGCTTGTTGAATTCTGAGTTGGGAATTATCGTTGTAAGGTTGTGATATTTTCAAGGTTTTGACACATAAACTCATTTAGATGATTGTGTTATCTTACTAAATTATTATTGTATGTTTGTTTATGTTTGGTATATGATTCTTTATTAAAGATTAAAAATGTCTAAAAACGCTTTATTTTCAATACTTGACAAAAACTAATTAACCGGAGAGAATTATAATGATTGAAAACGGAACCTGAATATCGTCATTTCCTTTGAAAGACTGAAATTTGTACTGACAACCTCTTGTCATCCCGATATACATTCAACAAATTTGTGCTGAAATTTGTTACTGAAATTTGTGGAATTGGAAATCTTGATCAGGCTAATGATTTTGTCTTGGCAATGATTTCGTATGGATTGACGCCGAACTGTGTTTCCTACTGCACCCTTGTTTTAGCTCATCTAAAAGAAGGTAAAGTAGAAGAAGCTAGAAGGATTTTAGATAGGATGAGGGATCGTGGAATCTCACCGGATGTGTTTTGCTACAATTCCTTTATGATTGGTCTCGGCAGACAAAATGAGTTGGATGCCTCAAGGAATTACTTTGATGAAATGTTGGCAAAGGGATTACAGCCAAATGCTTACACTTATGGAGCATTTGTACGTGCATATAGTAAGGTTGGGGACATGAAGATGGCTGACAGGTACTTCAATGAGATGTATCTTATGGTCTCATGCCTAATGTTGTTCTTTACACAACCTTGGTTGATGGGCACTGCCAAGTAGGAAACTTAGAAGAAGCCTTCTCGGCATTTAGGTGTATGCTTGTGCGTGGAGCTGTCCCAGATGTCCGAACTTATAGTGTTCTTAAGAATGGGCTTTCAAGGAATCGGAAAATGCAAGAAGCCCTGGGGATCTTGTCTGAGCATTGTGAGAAGGCTTGATTCCTGATGTTTACATTTACAGCTCTCTCATCACCGGTTTCTGCAAACAAGGTGATTTGGACGAGGCCGTTCAGCTTCATAAGAATATGTGCATAAAGGGCACAGGTCCTAACATTGTGACTTATATTTTGATTAATGGGCTATGCAAGGCAGCTGATGTTGAAGACGCTAAGAACTTATTCCATGACATTTTGAAAATCGGTTTGACTCCCAACAGTGTGACATATGCTACAATGATAGACGGATACTGCAAATCTGGAGATTTAACTGAGGCGTTCAAATTATTGGATGAGATGCCACTGAGGGGAGTCATGGCAGATGGTTTGTTTACAATGCTCTTCTTGATGGATGCTCCAAAGAAGGAAAGTTGGAAGAAGCAAAAGGTCTATTCCAAGATATCTTGACTAAAGGTTTTGCCTCTACACGGTCTTTTAACACATTGATTGACGGGCTCTGCAAAGGCAAAAGGCTGCTAGAAGCCAACCATTTGCTGGAAGAAATGTTGGATAAAATGATCTTGCTTGATCAAGTTACTTACACAAGCGTGATTGATCATCATTGTGAGGCTCAAAATATGAGGGAAGCGAAACGACTTTTCTTGGAGATGAAAGCAATGAATTTTATACCAACCATTGTAACCTTCACGTCGCTTCTACATGGATATAACATGGCAGGAACAACGTGTGAAGTTTTTGCTCTGTTTGAGGAGATGCTAGCCACAGGGATTGAACCTGATAACGTTGCCTATTGTGCTATAATTGATGCTCAATTTAAAGAAGGAAATTTAACAGAAGCATTGAAAATGAGGGATGAGATATTAAAGAAGTGTTTTCCCACGAGATTAGGTACTTATAATACTCCAACACAGGCCCTATGTGGAAAGGAAGATTTTCCACAAGTACTGAAGTTCCTCAATGAAATTGGAAAAGCTGGCTTGAGTCTCAGTTTTTCTGCATGTAGTGCCATAGCTTCTGGTTTCCAAAGCACTAGGAACATGGATAAAGCCACAGAGGTATTGGATCGTATGGTGTCATTTGGATGGGTTTCAAACTCCGCAAGCTTAGCTGACTTAATTGATGGAAGCCAGAAGATACAATATTCTGAGCACTCTAGTGATCTAACCAAGCAAATCGCATAGGAAGAATGCTCTTTGGTTCTTTGTTACTGGGGTCTGTATTCTCTTTTGAACAAATAATGACCAGCGGCAAGGCAAAATCGGGATACTTGGTTTCTCTATTTGCAGGCACTATATTTCTTGCAATCATTAACACCAACATTCTGTAAAAAGCAAGCTGCCAGCTGAGAAGTGGCAAGGACAAGGGTTGGGAGGATTTGGAGCTCCTCTACTTGGCTTCACAGGGTAAAAATTGATCTCTTATTTTTTTGATATCCCTGGAATTCCTCAAACCTACCTGGCGGGCTCGAGTTCAAATTTGGAGCTTTAATGGGACCTATATTCTTTGAGAAGGACGAAAATTTTTATTACAAACCAGGTAGGTGGCACTGAGGAATTGATTTTTAAACCATGTATGTGGGAGCAAACTATAGACTTGGCCGCACAACTTACTGGTTATTTCAGCGGTTGACACTTAAAAATAAGAAAATTCTTGCCGTCCATAAAATTTCCAAGAGATCTTTGGAGTTTGACCCCACAATAGCTATGTGTTATTCTGACTGCAGAGCTCGATGGCTAACCTAGAAACTAAAACCAGGGGCAAATCCTTTGTAGGTGTGTTCATAACTTGTACACAACCTTTTCAGGCTGTGAATTTTGGCATTGACAGTTTTAGATCTCTTGTTCCATTTGTATACATTGTCAAATAAACAATAAATTACAGTGGATGTATGTTTTGTTCGCTGTAGGGCTCCAACAAAGAACTTTGACAACCCAGAAATTGGGTCGCACTGATTCCTTTTATCATTTGATAGGTGCAGGCTTTTGTAACATGATACAGAAAGATATGTTGTTTTATTTTAGTGTCAAAGATGATAGCTTCCTCATGTCACTTGTCATTCAATCTCCAAACTTTGACTGTGTTGATGATAATTTTTGCTAAGAATAAAGAAGGCGTTGATGATAATTCATTCTTGAATCTTGGTGTCCCTTGCTCTATTTGTGTGTGTGTGTGTGTGTGTCTAGAGGCTTGTTACCTTTGCGAAACAAGAATTTCGAAGGAATTAAAATGTTGATTTGTAACCTTTTATTATGTCATATATGAAAACCCCACATCCCCCCCAAACCACCCCCACCCCAAACCCGTTATTGTTCTTATTATTTGTATTTGTGTACGATAGAAAAAAAAAATGTTCTTTTTGTGTCCAACAGTAAAAAAAAAGTATTTCCTCTTGCATGTTTTGTATGAAATGGAGATGTATTATATGCAGGTAAAAGAATTGGAATATATATTTCTTTTATGTTTGACTTGTATAGTGAGAGATCATATCATCTTCTCGAATTTATCAAGTGTCTTCACCCTCTGCATAGACCTAGCAAACAATGCCAAGAAGACTCCTGCACGAGGGCAAAAACATTGGTGATTAGAACTCGAGAGTCCTAATGATAAAAAAAATGGAGGATATCTTTACGCTATAGTCTCAAGGATTAACATGTCACCTGCACCAACAAATGATCCATTTGCAACAACTTGGCTGCCTTGGCTGCTGAAAGTGACCCCAAGGTTTAGCAACGTACCTCCAATGACTGTGTACATTGTCGCCATCTGCAGTATCGTCGCTTTTCGTGCCGCTCTTTCAGACTGCCAAATGAAGGTATTGTATTCATCTTTTTCATAAGTAGTGTTACAACTAAAGAACAAGAAATTATTATTTTTTCCCGGAAAATTAATTTTCTGAGATCACTTGGCCGCTGATGCAGGTGTCATAGACTCCTTGCCATCCAAGGAACTTTGCAAAAACGTGTTTGCCAAAAGATAATATCAGCAGAGCTTTTGACCAAATCATATCTTTGAGGGATGCTTTCAAAGTTGGTAATTACCCCTTGAACTTAATAAAATGTTGTAGAGTGTCTCTAAATCGATGCCTGACTATTAAAATTTGGAGAAAAACTCCTTCGTGCACGTCACCTAAGCTTGTTTGAAGACCAAATATTGGAATTGCATATGGCAATAGAGCACGTCATGTCATATGCACGATGGCGTTTCCTTTCAAATTTAATAGCCTTAATAAATTGAGGACACTTTGCAAGACTTTATCAAGTCCAGGAGTAATTTGTCAAAATCAAAAGTTCAGGGTGGCAGCATGCCATTCCAATAAAAGTTTAGAGAGAAAAAAGGGCAAGAATCCTATTTTTGGATTAATGACGCAGAGTACCTCAAGTACTCGCACTCGAAGTTTTAAATCTCCAGCCTCAAGTTGGTTCACAAACTCTTCTATTTTCTGAACTCTGTATGGCATGGACATGGTGTAGGTTCGAGCCTGCGTACAGAAGTGAATGGCTTAGTACAAAAGCTAATGGAATTTCTGTCTTCTTTTTTGCTAAGATTGATGTAAATATAGATTGTATGAATTTGTTTGATTAAACACTTTCCACTCAATGAAGCGTAATCATTCCCTTCAAAAAAAAAAAAAAAGCATTGTCATTTACTTTAAAAAAAGAATTAGAAACTGAAGCAAAGAAAGACTATGCCATACATCATCAGCTTGTTTCCTTATTTCCTGCACAAGTTGTGTCCCAGTTCGCTGCTTCTGTTTTAAATCCAACAGCTCCTGTTTATAGTGAATGATATCAGTGCCACGCTTAATGCATTGTCAATATATAAGGCACACGTGCTAGGAAAAACTTGAAACTAATAACAGTTCATGAAAAAAAAAAAAAGAAGGAACCTGAGCATATGGTGCAGCAATCTTCACAAAGGAAAAATCTGGATCAAGGATGTAGCCTATGCCTGAAATGGAAAAAAAAACTATAATAGGTGATCGCTGGTAATTTAAGAATTATTATCACAAGAAACTCAAGTTTATGTTGTTGTTGCTTTTTTTTTTTTTTTTTTTTCAGGGACAGCTCTGCTAAGTTTATGCATCAAACCCAATTCACACACAACATTAGTGGTGACTTTGGATGCTAGTCATGGATGTGTGCTTAGACAGTTATATACTGAGAAAGAAAGAAAACCTTCAAGGGTTGAAAACGCCCTCATGACGAAAGTAAATGTGGAGGGAAACCGAAACGGTTGATCATGTGCGATCGCAAATAAGTCCTGCCATATAGAAAAAAAAGGTTATTTACAGGTAAAAAAGTAGGGTTAGAGCAGTGCTGATTTTCCCACTATAGGCCCTTCATAAAACCCAATAAAACCTCTCTTCTTTAGAAGCACTTATACATGTAGTGCCCTTCATAAAACCCAACAAAACCTCTCTCCTCTTTAGAAGCACGTATACATGTAGTTGAATACACATAAGTCATAAGAAGCTTCTGCAGTCTTGAAATAACATATTACTGCTTCAAAATTTCACGTAAAAAGGTCAAATAATTGCTTAATGAGTCACCAAGTTTTCATACCTCACCAATGGCAGCCAAAGTCTGCTGCTGATCTGGTGTCTGGCTCAACAAGTTGTCCAGAAAGAATTGCACTGATCTTCTCACCTATAATAAGATACAAAATAATCCAGACAATTAAGCAAACAAAAGTAATCTCCAAAACCATTCATGACTCATGAATATCAGAATGCAAATTCTTTTTTTTTCTTTCACAAAGTGTTTATGAGAACTTGCATAACGCATACCGATGACATATCTCCTGTTGGCTGTAGTGCTCCAAGATCTATAAGACTTCTCATGACCTACAAGGATCAGTTTGTCAGGTAAGTTCAATCCAAAGAAAAAGTTAACAGCTTAGTGTTTTTAATCACTAGTTGCATAATTCTGATTCATGCAAGTTTTGGAATTGAAGGAACCTAATATGAATGGCAAATAAAGTCTCTAGCAAACACAGGAAAAAAAAAATTACATATAACGTTAAGGCTAAGTTTGGGATTGTTGTGCTTTTAAAAGAAGTAAAAAGTAGAAGAAGAAACCCATGCCAAAAGCTAAAAAACTAGTTCCTCAAATTAATTAAAATAAGTGCATTGGTGTATTTGCAGAGTATATTTATCCACTTTTTATCAAACATACTAGTCTGCTACAAAAATTCGAAAACAACACGTGATGAGGACAAGGTAGAATAGGATCAAAAGATGAAAAAGAAAACCTTTTTTGCATCTTTTTCATAAATGGCATAGAAAAGGTCAAGTAACCGCTCTCTGGTGAAAGTCTTGATCTCCCCCATCATACCAAAATCATAGTAGATAATTGCTTCATCCACGTCAATGGCAAGATTTCCAGGATGAGGATCAGCATGGAAAAAACCAGTTCTTAGTATCTGAATGAATAGGGGAAAAAATAGTGAGTCAATCAAACGTTTCTATTAACAAATTTTTGCTTTCACTCACAAAAAGAGGCCAGCAAAAGTTCATCTTTAATGTCAAGCATGTTAACCAAGTGTCAGAGAGAGATTTTCTGACCTGAATCAAGTATGCTTCAATGGCACGTGAAGAAATTCTAGAACGACTATAACCCCGTGAATCTAGTGTATTTAGTTCGTTTATCTTAATGCCTGCCACCAAGTTAAGGTATGTTAATGACCGACATAAAATTAATTGTCAAAACTCATACTATGAAACAAATTTTTAATACAAAATACAAGGACAGCATTTGAGTATGGGGTGAAACCTGGTACATACTCCAAGGTCAGCACCTTTGAGGCAGTGTAATCCCAAAAGACCAACTACAAAGAGGAACATAATTTGTTGATATGATATTCATTAAGACAGTTCAGATAATAGCTTTTTTTTTTTTCTCCCCAAAATAAGAAAATTGTTTTAGGTTAAAGGATCTGGTGAAAAAAAAAGAAAAAGAAAAGAAAAGATGCACATACAGGTACTCGGACCCACTTTATATTCCGAAAATCTCGCCGGAACCTATCAGCATTTTTCCCTTCGTTTATATAATCGATTTCTTGATACAAAATCCTGCAGTCAAAGAAATGCAAGTATAGTCATTGAAGAGCACACGGAATGCACTCGACTTTTACAAGATATACTTTGTGAAGCGCAAAATTTCATAGTACTAACATGTCTAATTTATCAGCATCTCAGAATTTTATACAAACTGGTTATCATTTAGAGATAAGAGACTGCCCTTTCCAAGTAAAAAGATTAGCACTCCCTTTTTTCCAATTATATTCTACCAAATCCAGCATAAGTTTAACATGATGGATATGATGAATATCAGGTCTCTGGCTCAATAATAGCAAAACATAGGTCAAGCATATAAACAAATATATGCGCTTAACTTTTTTTCTTACATTTCTATGGAACATTAAAAGAAGAAAAAGAGACGGAGAGAGAAGAAAAGATCAAGATAATATACGTGGAACATTCTTCATATATACCAATCCAGTCTCTGGTTGGACCCCCAAAAGTTTCACTTCTCTGAAAGTACTCGGCAATTAGCTTCAAATTTCCTGCATGGAAGAAGCATAAGGAGCGAAGTAGCAGCTAAAATTTCTGAGTTTCAACAAGAAACCCTGTGAAATCTGTACATTTAGAAAAGGCAAAATGCATGCCATATACACATCACGGTATTTGTTAATATTCTCATTTTTATGTCATGTACGCATCTTTTACGTGGTTAAAGCGAGTTAAAATCAGGTTGACAGTAATCTGTCTTGGCTCGCGAACCTTCATACAAATGACTCAAGCCTCTTCCTTATATCAGAATGTGAATTATGCGAATGACATTGTACAAATATGGAAATTCCTTTTTCCGACAATAGCATACAGTTCTATAATGCTCTATCCAGAATGGAGATGACTTTGGCCTATGCATCTAACATAACCAAAACGTCACTGGGAAGTGTTAAAAACCAGAAACCAGGAACCATGAGAAGGAAAAGCAAGCATAACTGTTAATTGTAAGGTCTAATTACATCAATCAAATAAATATCCATCCTTCAGAAATGACGAAAAGTACATTGCTTACGTAGATCAATGTCGAAAAGCTTTTTGAGGCCGGGCCTTTGGACTTTTACGACTACTTTCTCTCCATTATGCAGGATAGCCCGATGAACCTGTAGCAAAAACAAAACCAAAAAAAAAATAAAAAAACTATCTCAAAGTAAAAAATTCAGCAACTTTATTTATCCTTTAGAGTAGATCTCGAAAAGGAAAAACTTTAGGTAACTCATAAGTTCATTATTCACCACTAAGAGAGCATATTGAACATGACTCTCCTCAATATAGTCCAAATCAAAATTTTGTATCTTAGAAGGTAATGAAAGTTGATCATTTGTGTACATATATATAAATGAAAGTAAAGCTTCAGTAAATACCTGACCAAGACTTGCAGCAGCAATTGGTTGGTCCGTGAATTCCTTAAACAACATGTTGATTGGAGCTCCTAGTTCACTCTCAATAAAGTGTTGTGCTTTAGCCGGTGAGAAGGCTGGCACCCGATCCTGAATTACATTCAATGGGAATCATAAGAATTGATAACATTAAATCTATCAGCGTTGAAATATCAAAAATACTAACAAAAAACACCAAGCATATCCAAAACATAAGCACTCCATAGTCTTCAATGTCGGAACAAAATACTCTAACTCGAGAATTCTTCACTGAAATTACTGCAACGCAAGCTAAGAATTACCTGCAACTTGGCAAGCTCGTCCACAAACTCCCGCGGAAACAGATCTGACCTTGTTGAAGATAACTGCCCAAGTTTGATAAATGTTGGGCCAAGCTGCAGCACTTTTTCTCTAAGCCATGAAGCGGTCTTTCGCCTTCTATTTTTCTGAATGAGAAATTTCCCAATAAGAACTTAAGGCTGAGAAATAGAAACAGGGTGAGAAAACGAAGACCCACCTGCTTATCTTCTGTGAAGCCTCCCAAATAGGCCCATCTCGCATTGTTGAATAGAACACGAATTCGGAATGAGATAACAAAAGACCAAACATCTATACTCCTTTGCAAGGAGTTGTAGTTCTCATTGGCCCAACTGAAGCCTTCATCTGAGGGCAAAACCTTTAGCTCCTCCAACGGTGGTTCTTTAGAGACTCTAACCTTTTGTGCCATAACAAGCGATGATGATGATGCAGGACTGGTTTTAACTAGACTGGCTCCATTAACAGCTGAACCATTCACTTTTGCTTT
Organism: Artocarpus heterophyllus; assembly: GCA_025403435.1. Taxonomy (NCBI): domain Eukaryota; kingdom Viridiplantae; phylum Streptophyta; class Magnoliopsida; order Rosales; family Moraceae; genus Artocarpus; species Artocarpus heterophyllus. Next base: position 18,102,306 of record CM046348.1, on the reverse strand, counting down.
CTCTACCTTGCTTGTGAAACCATTCACTTTCTCCACTTTTTCTTTAGATTGTGTTCTCCTTTTCACTACCTCACTTGCTGGCACCATCTTTACAGCTCTTCCATTGACACCCAACTTCGATGTCGATTCTGTCTGCTGCACTCTCACTTGAAGCCGAAAACTTTCGTTGCGTGGTGGATAATTACACCTTGATTTTACTGAGTTTGGGAATTTTGAGACTGAAATTGAGCCCGAGAAACTGAGATTCTCTTGATTTACCAACTCCACATTATGGCAACAGTAACTACTTGACGCCAGTATTGCTGCCATCTATTAATATTCACGCCCCTGCAAAATATTGGAGAAGTTGTAACAAGGTCCAATATTACTAGCAAACATAAGATCACTCAACTAGAAAAACTTGAAATTAGCGTAAAACTCGGCAAAGCGAAGCACTCTATATAATTATTTTACTTGTAGTAAGTCAATCCTAAAATTAGATGATAAATCGTCACGTTCCCACATAGTGTTATTCAAGGATGGTCAACGTCGAATTTGGACTTACACTTGGATGCACTTATATGCAAAGAGGAATTCAAATGGAAGCATGAAGATTGAGATACATGATTACAAGGACGAACCCATATCTAGATAGTGTAATTGACAACAGAAAGCGGCAGATATATATATATATATATATATATATATGCACAAATATGTATCTATTGGGTCCAAATCGTTCTGGGCTTTACAAACGAATCGAAAAGAAAACTTGAGTTAACGAAGTTCCCTACTAGAAAAAGAATCCAAGAATAAGAACAGTTAAAAAAAAAAAAAAAAACAGAAAGGAGTACTGAAATCCCATGTCTTCCCCTTCTATTCCTCAGAAGAAATGATGCAAGTTCCAAAAAGAAAAATAAATTTTTTTAAAAAATACCCTTTACATTTATAAAGAAATCATCAGAACCCAGATGAAGACCTGTGTCAAGATACTCACTTGGTCAGAAAGATTCAAGATTGAAAAGGTTCGTTATTTAATGGTGTTCAATCTGAGGGGACTGGTGAAGCTTGAGAAGTCAAATATATAGAGTGATAAATAACAACGATTCAAGTAGTAACGTGCAAAAAATAACATGACCGAACTAGAGTAGGCGTAGCTTGTCGGAGTTTCTAACTGTATATATCGGTTAGGCAATCAAAAGAAAACGAAAGAGAACTACTATAGATCGTGTATGACACGTTTGGCAGTAATGCTTGTGTCAAAGACAAAAGCCAGGGAATGGGATGTTCAACCATCACCACAAGCTTTGCATTGGTAGTTTTTGGGCTGTGAGTCGTGGCAAGACCACGAGTTCAATCTGGGCCTTTCTCTCTGTTTTTTTTTTTTTTTTTGATAATTAATCTGACCATTTATTGATTGGCTGTTCTCTTACTTGCCTTGGCAGGCTCCTCTTTTGGGTTGGTTGGGACATTTTTGTTTTCTTTTTCTCTAGTTGTGAGGATATTTTTCATGTAAAATATGATATTATTCAAGTGTCCTTGGTAAGTTTTTAGTATACATTTCCTAGATATGGTCAAAATGTCATTAAAAATGAAAAAAAAAAAGATATATACTGATACAAAATAGTCTTTTGGAAAACTTTATGGGACAAAAATTCTTACAATCTCATGTCTTGCTTACAAAATGGAATTAAATTTTGATTCCATCTTATAAATAAAATTTACCTTAAACTCTAAAGAAACGCTGAAAAGTGTAGATCACTCACAAAAATTAGCACATAGATTCAGAATTTTCAAATGACATACAGTTTATATTGAAGATGCAACACAAAAACCAGTCACCAATAAAATTAAAAGAAATTAGGTTGGATGGTCTTTTTATAGCACCTTTAAAATAAATGTTCATAACTTTATCAAACTAAACAAAAGTTTGTTTATTAGTAATAGTGATAAACCCGATTAATCTTGATAAACTCGAATTTATTATAGAGTTTATCATATAAACTCAAATTTGTTAATAAAAAACTATTAGCTTAATTTAAAAAAAATTATAAACATTTATTTTAAAAGTATTTTTAAAAACACCATTTATTAAGAAAAATATTATAAATACTTATTTTAAAAATACTTTTAAAAACATCATTTACTAAGAAAAACTTGAAAAGATATACAATGAATTCGGCTTGGCATTGTGTAAAGCTAAGTGGAAAGGAAAGAGCAACACGATATCTTGTTCTCATGTGGACTTTCTGGTACACGACATGTTTGAAAACTGACCACTAGCATAATCGTGTAACGTGGCCAGCCCTATGTCAGTAAAATTCGGAAATACTAAATAGGATCGTGTTCTATTTGGCCGCTAGAAACAACATAAATAGACGCGCGTTTTTCTTTCTTTCTTTCCTTTTTTTTTCCTCCTCTTTTTGGGTTTTTGACGTGTTAATCCTTTAAACTTTTGGCATTTTTTAACGTAGCCTTTAAACTTTTTTCTTAGTAATTGAGTCATTAAACTTAGCTAAGTGTAACAATTAAATTTCTAATCATTAATATTTGTCAAAATTAAGATAAAAATTGATCACGTAAAACACACATTACCCATTTAGAAGGGAAGGGATAGAATTTCGAGCATTACAATTATTAAAATATACATATAAACCAATAAAATTTTTAAGAACATCGTTAACAATGATATAATTTTTTTGTTTTCTTTTTCTGTTTTTTATAAAATTGAATAATTTGACTTTTATTATAAGTAAATAAGATGTATAGGCGTTCTAAATTGGTCATGTGGTCATGTGTGTCTCACGTGATTGTTTCCATCCTAATTTTGAAAAAAGTTTATGATTAGAACTTAATCATCACACTCTGCAAAGTTTAGAGACTCGGTTGTTATAAAAAAAAATTTAAGGATCATATTACAAAAATGTGTAAAGTTTAAGAGGTAAATGTGTCAAAAACCTTTTGCTTTTTTACCTTATTTTTTGAGATATAAATATATATATATATATATATATATATATATATTATGTTTTAGATTATGTTACTGATACTTTTGCACTTTAAATTTTTGTTGAATCCTTATCTTTTCAAGTAGGTTGATTTTGTCTTTGAAAAAACCCTGAAAATACCCTTCATGTTTTAGATTTTTCTAAAGGCCTTTATTTTATATATATATAAAAAAAAAAAAAGAATTTAGCAAGGTTCAAAAGTTTAAGGTATACACTTGTATGATTTTTTTAATGACCTCAAAACATATCATATAAAAATGACAAAAAAAAAAACTTTACTATTAGTGATCATCACTACTTTTTCAATCAATCATAAATTGGTTATCAAATACCATAACATAATGTTGTGCCATCTTCCAATATTTTAAAAACTAACGGTGACAAATATTTTCCATATTTTTCTTACATAAACTTGAGTGAAAAGTATTGTGGCTCGAGCTTCTTTATAAAAACCTAAAACTTTTCTTTTTTTTTCTTTACTCAAAATATAGGTGTAGCTTTATTTTTGTCTCTTATTTTTGGAATGTATAAAGTGTTTGGGAAAAAAAAAGTTTAAACCACAATAGTTTGAAACTCAGACTATAGCATGTGGGAGCTTTATATTATAGAATATTTGTGATTTATATTAAAGAGTGTGAGATCTTTACACTATATAAGTATACGGTTGAAACTTTAAAATTTAAATCACTTTTCAAATATCTAATAGTCCTAATCTATCAAATCATCCCGTGTTAGTTCCTCCGTCTATAAAATTTTAAAATTTTAACTGAAAACGGCTTGTGAGTGCCATGTGAGAATTTGTTGGAACATTAGATGCATAGTTACTACCCTTGGCACCCAATAATCCAATTTTAAAAGTAAAATTCCTAGAGATTTGAAGGTGAGAAGGTGGATCTTAGGGCTCTAGAGGTTGTAGACATGACATTTTTATCTATGGCTTTTAAAATGTCACAAAACGTGATTCTGATTTATCAATTTGTCCCAAGTTAGTCTCTTCATCCATAACTTATCAAAATTTCAACCAAAATGACGAATGTCATATGAGAGCTAGTTCAAACATCAAAGAGTATAGTTACTACGTTAGCATCCAATACTGGTCTAATTTTGGGAGTATAACCCTAGAGATTTGAAAGCGAGGAGGCTGAAAAAAGAAGGATTAGAGAGCTAGGAGGAGAATCTCATGGCTTCAAAGGTTGCAAGCATGAGGGTGTCTTCAAGTAGCCCAAGGTACCAAATCAACCATGGAGAAGAATATCGGTTGGAAATGGTTTAGTGAGGTGTAATTTGATTGGTAATTTAAGGACCTAATGAAAGGAAAAACAAAGGTTGATTTTTAGCACTAAAAAGTGTTTCAAGGATACCTTGCTTTTCGATTTTTTTTTTTTAATAACTGTCATCCACATTCTTCTAGTAATAAAAGTAATTATCGACACTCAAAATATTTCACTCTATAATTATTTTCAGTAATTCTAGTACAGGAACTTAGGTTAGGTAGCCTTTTTTATGACCTTTTTAAAATAAATGGTCATAACTTTTTAAAATTAGGTAAATAACCTATTTATCAATGATAAACTAAGTTTAACTAATAAACTCTCTGAGTTCATCAGTGTTAAACTCAATAAACTGATTTTAACTGATAAATTTTTTGAGTTTATTAGTGTTAAACTCGATAAACTCAAATTTATCACTGATAAACAACCATTTGTTCAATTTTAAAAAGTTACGGTCATTTATGTTAAAAATATTTTAAAAAAGGCCCTCTATATCCCTTCGAGTAATTAATTGTGATATTTGATGTAAAAGCTATTGTTATTCTTAGTGCAATAGAATCACCCCAAAAGATAACTACTATGTTTAATTTAATCTATTCCAATATGGGTTTTGTTGGTTATGAAAACATAGTACATAGCAGAATGGGATTCTAGAAATCTTTACAAACAAATGTCATGATCTATAAAATACTTATGTGACATAATTAGAACCTAGTGACAAACAATTTTTGGGTGATTAAAACATTCTCAATCTTTCCATCTTTCTTGCTTGCTATCCTCCTTGAATTAATTAGCGTTTGGGCTTCAAAAACAGGTCACCAATTAATTATTTATTTATGTATTTACTTTTTGAAATGACCAAGAGTATATTTATAGTGACAAGATTTAATCAAATTAGAGAACTTATTCACTTCCAAAAAAAATAGAGAACTTATCAATTCCATGATCTGCCACATGGTATTCAATAATAACAAAGTTCCGATTTTTCTGCGGCAAAAAATGGACTTAAGAAACTGAGTTTTTTTTAGATTTGTTTAAACAGTTAAAACAAATACTTTAACATGCTATTAAATATGTTTATTATATTACTAAAATAATTATTTATCACATACCATGCTTACATTAACACTTATCATAAATATTTAATATGCAAGTGATACTTATTTTTACACAATAAATCACAAATAATTTTATATTTCTAAATTAAACCAATATCCTTTAACTCAACACAAACTGTGTGCAAATTGTTTATTTTTCTAAATATATATCCAATTAATCCTTAGTTTTATCCTTAATAACATAAGCAGGGTAGAAAATTCTACAATAATAATCCTCGTCCTTAAAACTAAACCAACATTAGCAGAATGCATACAACAAAATCTTAAAAAAAAATAATAGCAATAACAAATTCGACGTTATAAGAATTAGAACACTAATAAAACCTAGAAAACTTCTTTTTTTTTTTAAAAAAAAGAAGGAATTCTTGAAAACCAAACCAACATTATCAAAATTCATATAAACTAAACCCATTAGAATAAAATTGCAATAAGAGGAGAATAGTAATTGGCTTAAGGCAGCACTCGTTGCAACAATAATGTTGATGGTTGAAAATAATAAACTTTATAATGCTTAGAAATCACTCATGGTTCTTAAGGACTAATGCGATAAAGATGAAAAAAGATGAGAGTAAGGGGCAGACACATGGATTTATAGTGGTTTACTCTTTAATGAGCTACGTCACTGTGTTTCTCTTATCAATACTTCGTATACAATGCACTCAGATTTCCAGAAACAAAAGAATGGAGATGGTGTTTTTGATATGGGGAGAGGAGATTTCCTCCTCCTTTTTTTCGCCCTTTCTCTTTTTCTCCATATCTTCCTTTTATAAGATGCTACATTATTATTAAAAATGATTAGAATATTGCTAACGAGGCAAGAATCTCCTTGTTTTGTACTAGCCTTTGCGCGTGGTGCCTCTGCACGTACAGAGAGTGTATCGAGTTTTGAGCTAGTGGTTTAATTTCAGGTGCACTGTCTCGACTGTTGGTCTTGCCCATTCTTGTATGTTCTTCTTGGAATGATGAGCACAATAATGGACAGAGGATGCAAAACTCATATAACCTTGACCTGAGCTTAGAGCGATGGGGTCAATTGATCATCTCGACTTCCATTCCATTTGAGAGTAATGGACCAAGTTGGGCTTTTGCATTGATCTTGCCTTCAGGCCTTAGGTTGTCAAGATCTCCTACAATAATTGCCCCCAAGCGTAAAATGAGTTAACAAGTTGCTTCATGCTTTGACAGTCAAAGATGTGGCAAGTCTCCTGTTGCTTAAGAGTTAGGGATGTGTCCTTTAGAATAGCTTACTGAAGAAGCTTTTGACTGGAGTCATGATTGTATCTGACATTCAGACTTTTTGGGTAGCGAAACAGTCATGTTTGCTGGGACACATGTCATATCCCTGCAGGAGGCATCGCATCATTTTGAGGAGATTTAGATTTGGGCCGTTGGATCATCAAAGAGTTTTCCTGCCTAAGTTTTGAGTCATTAGATGACGAGCTTTAGCTGCCTTAATCTTTAACCTGTTGGATCAAAGATTCCCTCGCTCGACGGCTCTAATCTCTCCCTCTCGAGAATATTTAAGGATTTTGAAACCCTTCTCGGCTCATTCGATTCAGATCTCAGAGGCCTTAAACTCCCTTCTCAAATTCCCTCTTCTTCTTTAAACTCCCTTGCTAGATTCTCTTCTTCTTCTTCTATCTCCAAAGCCAGATTCTCTTCACGAACCTACTGCAACTCTCTTGAATTCTAGCTATTGTAACTTGAAAATCTTAAGCATTCAAATCTCACACCTCAATAACCAGTAAGTTTTTGAACTTTAAACTTCTCTTTTAAGCTTTTCGAGTTCTTCCCTTTTTTTTTAGCATTCTTTCACATTTCTGGGTTTGTTCTTGCAAAACATAGGTTAGATTTAGGGCACAACACTAGAAAAGGATGAAAACATACAAGTTTAGGATATTTTGAGAGGCTTTGTTGCCATGTTCTAAGACTCTCAGACGACCATGGTTGATTCTGAGTTTTTAGTGATAAGTCGACTGTTAAACTCATAGGTGTTTTGTGTCGAAAATTTTGGTTCATAGTCAATTGTAGATTAAGGAGGCATATTTTAGCTATTAGGTCGACCTCTCGACATAGGGTATTCCTTTGACATTTCTTTCCTCTTTATCAAATCATGTCATCATTTAGTCATCGTCGAAAGGTCGAGTCTTCTACCTGAGCTCGCCCAGATGCCACCGAGACAGCTGAGACATCCCAACTACATGATGAGACTATCCCTGAGAATGATCCCATTTTCAAGGATATCGATGATTTTAGCGTTGTCCTTTCTATGGCCGGCCAAACCTTTTCCCTCCATCCCTTCGTTAAAAGGCTTGTTGTGAGTTCGAGATCTCGCCAACACAGCTATTGCCCAACTTCTGGTACATTTTTTCAAGGATATGGATCGTGTGGAATTTTCATTTCGACTCTCCACTTTGCATAGATGAGTTCTTATACTATTTTTGCATCAGTCAATTTCTGTCCAAAGGCTACTATTATGTGGGGGCCTATAGTCGAGCAAAGGATAAGATCCCCCTAATCATTTTGGATCTCTCTTTCTTCCAGCCATGACTGGAAGAAAATGTTCTTTATGCTAAAGGGGGACTTCAACACCTAGTCCTCGACAGGCAATAAGGGTATGGCCTTAGGAAGCATGAAGTTGACACCATCTGGAGAATCGCCAGCAAGTCCCTGAGACTTTATAACACCATGATTTAGGCTTCCATTGTCTTCCCTTAAACTTCAAAATTTAGGCTTCTATTAACTTAGCCTTTTTCTTGTAGAGCTCGTTGGTCGCCCTGTTCTTTCCCAATAGAGACAAGTTAGGGTTAGACAAATTGCAGCCCTTCTAGAGGGGGGAAAGGCAAATTGCCAACCTCTTTATGGAAGAGAATAAAAGGAGGTCAGGATTGATTTTAACTCTCCCTTTTGGTGGGGGCCTTAAAGATAGGCTCTTTTTTTTTTTTTGCTTCGCATTTATTTAATAAGCGATCGACTTATATGTTTGATAATATGCGGTCGACTTAACCTCACTGATATTTTCTTGTATAGAGATGTTGAACCTTAAGCTTCCTTAGGAGATTAGGAAGTCTTAGGCCCTACAGGGGGCTCCACTGATATTATGTTCAACGTTTAAATGCCAAGTTATAACATAAGGTATGTTTAGCATTGTATATGCTCATTAAAGATACAAGAAGGTAAATCAATGATGATAAGTAAAGTGTCATACTAACCACCTAGATGTGTGGTATACAAGTTATGTTAAAGTTATAACTTCGTTATTCGATAGTCTTAAGTCTTCCATAAGAGAAGCATTGTGTTTATGATCTTATAACTGATGATGTTGGTACGAATACTAAAGCCTGCAAGATAAAGAAGATAAAAACGATGATAAGAAGTTTAAGTTATGAATGATCATAAAAAGTTCATAAATGGATGTTCATAAATTAGCATAAATGGAATCATATATTTTTTGAAAAATATTTACAAGTTAGGTCCACAAGGAAAGTTTTGTGAGAAAAGTTTAAGTGTAATATTTTGCGATAAATGTTTTATGAGATTATGTTTGAGCTTACTGTACAAAAGCTCATTACAAGTTCCTTCATGCTATCAATAGTCCTGAAGGAGACAAATATGACTGGTTGAAGAGCTCGATGTTATGGTGACAGATGCGAAAGTTAGGTATGGATACTACTACGGTAGTTTTCCGCTGTCCTAAGAAAAAGTTTTCCACTATTTAAATAGTATATTAAAGTTTTAAGAAAGTAGATGTTTAAGGAAATGTTTTACCAAAAACATTTTAAAAGATATATATTACAAAATGTTTTAAATAATTATAAAGTTAAGTTTTAAGCTACGTTTTAGTTTACATTGCAACGGAAGTCATAACTGTTTTTAAGTATGTTAAAAAAAATTTAAAATATATACCCACTATTTTCTTACTAGTAAGTAAGAATAAGTTTAAGAAATCAAGTTTAAAAAAGCTAAGTGATGGCCTAAAAAGACGGGTCCTTATACATGTAAGTGCACGTGTTATTTTTCCATATGATTGTAACAAAAAATGAAACAAAGGGAGTAAGGGGGAGAAACTCAAACTTTATAATAGTAAAGTGAGAATATTTAAAATTTAAAAGGCAAAGTGCGGGCGATCTTTAAGTTCAAGAGACATTGGTATAAATAATCCAAGATAAAATCAAATGGTGGATGATTGTGGAGGTGCATATAAATTTTTGTACATTATTGAAGATAGAAAAAAATAGTATAAGAAAAGTGAGCCCCAAAATGTTTGTAAGAATCTCCTAAAAAATTGTCAACCAGATGAAACTTCTTATTTCTAGAGAGGGAATTTATTGGTTTTCTAACATCCTAAGTTAGTCATTTCCACTTTAGCTTCTAGGAGAGGGAATTCATTAAGCAACAAAATCTATAACCCAAAAACAATGCCCTTCCAAAAAAAAAAAAAAAAGGGAAGACCAGTGGGGGTAAATGAAAGTTCTTTTGCAGAAATACTCGGTTACAGTAGCACAGCACATCACAGGGAACAATCCATTAAAGATTATTTGGCTTGCTTCTCCTTCTCTTCTATAAATTTCAATGTTGAGTTTTGGGTTGCTAACATTCTATAGTAGGATGTGGTTTAATTATAAATTTCGCCTTTGAGTGCGTTTTCGATTTGGGAATTACAAAAAACTTTCTACCATTATCTTTTCTACCATTGTTGTTATTACGACCACGTCCACACTATAATAGATATAATGGGAGCTGGATGTTCATTGACATTGTGATTGTTATTGCTGCCGTCCATTATTGAGGCAAATCTAGCCGAGGAATAGATATCTCAACTTATCAAGAAGATAACATAGTGTTACAACCTTAAAAATAATAAATAATAAAGAATGAAAAACCAACATTGCTTTGTTCTTGTTCTTAATGGGAGGAAGCCTCAAGGAACTAAACTCTGAAGATTCTTCAGTTAGATAAAGCGACTTTTTCAAAGTCAAATTACGAATAGGCCCTCTTTTAGAGCATCTTTAATGCAATGCTAAATTGATGTGCTAATAACAAATTTGAATTTAAGTGTTAAAAAAAATTCTCTAATGCAATACCACTGTAATGCTAAATTTGTTATGTGTTAAACTTGGTGATAAATTTGCTACCAAATTTAGCATTGGATTCCTATTGGTTGATAGATTGATTATTTAATTTACTTTAACAATTATAATATTATCCCTTTTTAATAATTCTAATATTAAAAATTTATCTTTACAAGTTTAAAGGTTTAATAATTATGATAAATGTAAATATAGCATTTCAAATAGTATTATACATTGAAATACAAAATACAATAACACATCAAATATGTTATTTTAACACTTTTTAATGATAAATTTAACATTAACATTGGCATTTGCATTAGAGAAGGCCTTAACGTTTTTTTTTTTTTTCAAATCATGAAAGGATTTGTTGTCTCACTTATGAGTGCATTTGGCAATGCAATTAGAACTAAAAGAATGATTTTATTAGAGCATGTGAGAGCTACACTGTAGCCTACTTTTGCTATATGAGAGCTTTACACTTCAGCAGTTAGAACTATATAGTACGAACGACATTATCAAACGAAGCCTATATGTTTTCCATACTACCCAACCAATAGTTTTCACCTACACAAAAGTTATTGGCCATTGGATCGAGCATCATGTCAGTTTGCTTGGAAAATTTTCAATAAAATAGTGAAAGTGTAGTGGAATAGGGTTTTAAAATTTTTCTCAAACTTTCAGGATCCTTCTCATGATACTATATACGTTAATTAAATAAAACACAAAATTACAGGTTTGACAATAGCTCTGGACGATTAAACGTTCTAAAACCTTCAAATCGTCTTTGCTATCCTCTTCCTATTGAGTTAATTGGTGTGTGGGAATGATGAGAGTTCTTGAAAAATCTCCTTAATATCTCCTTCGAACTCTTCTTAGCAAAAATTCTTTATATCCCTAAAGGGGGGAGCAATAGGAACACAAGATAGAGGCCAGTGAAAAATCTGTAGAAATAAAACCTTTGAGTTCTATTTATAGATATACTAATGCTAGGTGCTTGGAACATAATCTCATTAAGATTCTCTTTGACAAAATCATGCCCAGTAGGAGAATGACATGTGTCCTAACTGCCTCCAACAGTATGATTCTGCATATGTCTAGTATCTGTCCAAGATCCGATTTTAGTTCAAACTCAAATATTATTTTTTTAACTTTTAAAATACATGTCTTACGTGATTTTCTTAATTATTGTTAATATATGATAAACAAATAATTACTATGCAATATCTATTTCAACTTTTGAAAAAGATATTTTTCTACATATAATTTAATCAACAATCTATGAAAACTCGCCACATACTCTCAGAGTACATAGTTCGTGCCACACGCATTACAAGTGATGCATTGTGCGAATTTTTAATTCTACTCCTACAGATTAGAAATAATCCAAGAAACATCCATTGACTCATCTGAAAAAATATTATGGAGCTAGCAAGATGATCTAATTGACATATATAATTTAAGCTCTACAAATTATTTATAATTTAATTATCACCTAATTAAATAAATAATAATTATTAACTCCAATTTACGCCACTATCAGAAATCAAAGTTACACTCTTAAACTATATACATAATTATATAGTACCTTAAACATTAAATGTAGACAATAAAATTATCCATTGATACAATCATTTATAATGTGATAAAATCCTCCACAATAATATTCGTAATTAGAGTTAGGTTTATAGTCTTCTGTGCAACCTCTCTAATTACTTCTTTGTCTATGAGTTCTAGTAATTCTCTAATGGATGACATTTTTATGAACAAATCATAAATGAGGATTTTTGGTAATGTTTGATATCCTATATAAAAAGCGAGATCTCTACATCGAAATTTCCCCGAAGTAATACTCATGAAAATATTATCTTAACATTCTATCTAGTAAGAGTTGTGGATTCCACATCTAGACTAAGATACGACCCATAAAATGATCAATGACGATAGAGTTCTAATTTCTTGTTACAGAATTTCACAAGAAATTAAATTCTATCTTGGTGCAGGTTTATTGTGTTCTAAACATACTAATGTTTCTACACAGTAATTACAACATTACTATAATATGCATGGAATTATTCCACAAAGTTAGGAATAGACAACATTACAATCTTACGTAAGATAAATTAGTGTCCAGCTTTATTTGTTGATTGTCAACCAAAATTTATACTTAGTACACATAAACATATCCACTATATTATGAACCTTTTATATACATGATTTTTAACTTTTATAAGTTTGGGAAACTTTATGATATTTGCATGCACGCGCATGCACATAAATATATATATATATCAAAACATACATATAGGCGAACAAATAGAATTTTATTTATCAATTATATAATACTTTAAATCTCATAATGTCTAGATGGAATTTCCAATATGCTATAGCAGCGTCAATTCCAACACACTATTCATAGTGCATCTCAGCGGTAACTATTGGTTTTGAAAACATTTTTAGATAAAAAATTATAGAAGCATGGTTGGGATATTTATCGTGTACAATAAAAATTTTCAATGCAACGCTCTAAATTATATTAATTTAATGCCAAAAAAATATGTAAACAACATTTACTCGGTTGAAGCAATTAGGTTTTGATAATTTTAACGGCGATAAACACTCTGACACCAAAGTCTTCATCGCCTAATTGTTATCACCGATCAGACGAATGTGTCGGCATATAAGGAAATCACGGTTTTTTTTTCCTAGATCAGTCTTCTTATTTTTCTCTCACTAATCTCAACACATGAGTAAAGCAACATTAGAAGTTGGAAAAACATTTCTTCCCTTTTTCCCTCTCTAAAATTTGGTCACTGCTAGGGTCTTGGTGGATATTTTACAGCAAAAAACAATTCAAGGATCAGTCTAAAAATAATATATCCTATATATAAAGGAAGGTACCCATTTAATTCTAGACGTTTTCTTTTTGTTTAAATTTAAACATCCTATACTTAAAATTAAAACAAAAAATTCTCTCTCTCATAGTAGAATTCAGCCACCATAGGGATTAGGTTCCCTATGTAGCACTCTTATCCGTCAGATAAGATCTCGTTTCCTAAATTGATAAATTACCCTTTTCAATTTTGAATTTAAAAGGAAAACTTAGAGACAAGGAACACACCACAGTCACTTGTGGTGTGCACACCAGCCATCGTTGCGTGGGATTGCCAGCCACGTTGTGGTCCCACCACACTATTTGACTTTCAAAAATAATTATTTATTTATTATTATGTAATTTCATTATTTAATATTTATAAATTAATCCATAATTAATTTATTTTGAGTGACTTAATTTAAAATTTTATAATTCTAAACTAATTATTTGAAACTCAATGATTTCACTTACCCAAACAATGTTTCAAGGATGGTAGGGGACTAATAGATTATAATTTCAAACTATAAGAAAATTGTTATATCAGTTAATCTCTTTAATTAATATTATCGCTTTTATTAATTTCAAAGTTAATCCACTAAAAACTTAAAATTGCACTCTTGAAATTATATATTTATAATTACTCGTTAAAATTGTTCCTCTATAAATAATTCATAATTAGAGTCAGATAGAAATCCATTAACCTCTCTACTGACTAATAAATTCATGAATTTAATTACAAATTTTAACACTTATATTATTCAAGTCCTAAATTAATGCTCAAGAAAATTATTTATCTACTTCTTAATAAGAAGGAATGGATTCCATCTTGTCACATTAACATTCCTGGCTATTTACTTCATCATGCCTCCAAAATACAAAAAATAAGATTAGTTATGTCAAATTTGTACCTAGTAAATCAAAAGATATATAATTATAAATATGAGTTTACTAATAACTTGGGATTAAGATCATTCTATATGTGACCATCAGTTGATGTGATCAAACTTTGCTATATCTTAGCGAAAATTATACAATTATTCATATCACATCATGTTCTAGTTCTACATAATCATATTATATACAGTGCACTCATTTTATGACTAACTATATTAGTGGCTTGGATAAGTCCATTCTATTCTTAATGGAAGCAACATGCACTAGTAACACTCAATTAAAGACTTCATACTATGCAATTTTGGTCTATAAAATTATCTTCACGAGTTTGTTGACCAGTGATACCAAATTATCAAAGTAACCAATGTCGAAGACAATCAGTGATATGTTATAAAAGGGAAACATAATCTGATAGATTACTGGTGATAATCTTGTAGATTAATCTGGCGACTGGTGATAGTAGTTTTAATAAAATATTTTTATCATTTTGGTGCCATGTGTGTTAAGGAAATATCAAATTGGTATCTTGTTATTTGGCAAATATTATACTAATACCTTGTAGTCTTCAAAAATGTTATTTTGGTACCCTGAATCTGTGTTTTATAATGTAAAATTTACTTACCCTTTTATTACTTAACCAAAAATAAATTTTGTAAAACAATAATATAAAAATCAAAATGAAAGATTAAACAAAACTCATTAAAAAATCATATATGTCGACTTTTTTTGGCATTGTTTGTGCTAATTTTCTTTTACAGCTTTAACAAAATAATGTGGGAATTATTTATTTTCTTGGTATATTGTTTGTACTTATTTTTATATAATTTTAACAAAATCAAATATGGAGCCACTTACAGACTAGGGTAGACAACCGCCCCTTTGAACTTTTGCTTTCTTTTAATTTTGTAAATGAAATTTAATAAAATTATTGTTTTGTCTCTCTTAAAATTGTATTTTGTCTCCCTAAAGTTTTCCATCTCTTCATTTGCTCCATCCTCCGCCCCTTCTGACTACTTTTTCTGACTCCGTCCCTAAACAAAATAATGTGAGATTTATTAATCAAAGAATAAGTAGATAATTTCATGCTATAAAACACGGATTCAGGTACCAAAATAATGTTTTTAAAAAATTATATATCTTTTTGATATTTTTCAAACAATAACATATTAAATGACATTTTTTTAGCATAAGGTGTCAAAAAAATAATAACCCTTTTATAAAATATATTTTATCCACCTTTAACTAGTTTTTGAAGGAAAGAACTAGGGCATTCTTGTGTTTTTCCTCAACAAATATTTTAACAATACAACGTCGTCAAGCTGGCCGTTAGTTCAATTTATGTTTTGATTTGTTTATTTGTTTTCTGTTCCTTTTTTTTTTTTTCTCTCTCTCTCCTTTTTTGTTTTTTTTTTTTTTTTGTTTTTACAATGTAGGATCTAGGGCAGCCATTCTCAAATTCAAGTCATACCCCACCCTATTTAATGTTGTTTGACCCACTGATAGTAATAGCGTTTATATACCTTTTTTTTTTCTTTTGTTTTTTAAGCCGCAAGAGTAGTTTCATAAGGCTTTCGAGCTAGAGAGAGAGTCGTTTCAAAAGGGGTGCCAAGCGGCGTTTACCACAAAATACGGGCAGAATCCACTAAAAAAATATATGGACGAGGGATTTTTTTTTTCATCATATTCAGGTTTTTTATCCTGTTATAGTTATTTTTTTATTTTTTAAAAAGAATTGAAATAATTTACCTCCATAAAAAAAATATTTTTTTGTTTAAAAAAAAAAAACCATTTACCCCATTAGAAAATTTTTTTTGACCCTTTTGTCAAAATCTTCCGGTATTAAATATATAGGTGTACATTGACCGGATCACGAGCGCGGTCAACTAAATAAAATCTCAACAATGAAATGGCATTGTAATTACCAGGCCCCAAAAAAAGGCATCGTTGTAGAGCCAATCAGAAAACCAGACTTTGATAAGACTTTTGAGCTCATAACTTTTCTTCCCCTTCCACTCCACATGGCAATGTTTTGTCTTTGCAATTGAATTGCACGTGAGTTTTGAGTTCATAACTCACCTAACTTTTTTTTTTTTTTTTCCTGTCCACTCCACGTAGCATTGTTTTGTCTTTGCAATTGAATTGCATGTGAGTTTCCGTTTGAACTTTCAAGTAATAATAAGCGGATGCCGTCAAGAAATGAATATAATTAATCTTGTCCTTATCTCTGTCCAATGGAGTCTGAATTGAATATTCCCACGATAAAAATGGTCAAAAGACAAAAATAAAAATGTCACATCATCAAAGATCTAGAATAAATCAGAGAGAGAACGAGAAAAATAAAGGTGGAGAGAGAAAAAATACTAAGGGTCGGCGGGCCGGCACGTCGTTGGTCTGTTGGCCTCCAATCTTCGTCCAAAGGGTTGTCTTCAGCCGATCTTTGCGGCGTTGAGGTTTGTCAGGGGAGTGGAGCTTGGCTTGGGACGGACAATAGGCGTGGAGCTAGGGAATTGGGTAGAGAGGAGTCGTTATCGTCCACGATGATCATAGGAGGTTCGGATCTCCTCTAAGATCAGGCTGGGTCAGGCGATTGAGGGAGAAGGCTAGTCATCTTGGGTTTGCTACGGGTTGGCCAAGCTTGGTCGTCGCCTACTCGATGCTGGTGTTAAGGGGCCTACTCGTGGCCAGGGTTGGGTTCGTGCCATTGGGTGAGGGTAGGCTGCGGAGGTTTTGGTCTTGCCATGGGTTTGGTAGAAGAGGGGCCGTGGGTGCTCTTGGTAGGGGGCTAGAGTTGGGTGGCTGATGCTTTGGGTGTCTAGTATTGAGAGACCTCGAATTCATGAATCACTTTAGAGGTTACGTTCTAAATTTGTGTTTTGTTTTGTTTCTATATTTTGGATTTGTTGTTATAAGGGTTGTGGTTTCCCCACCCACCCTCTGGGTGGTGTTTGTTGTTTTCATGACGTTGCAGGCTGTGTCAGGCTTAAAGGATGGTATCCATATGCCTCTTAGTTTATTAGGTGGTATCCTGAGTCAGGATTGGGATAAAGTGTGGTTGTTCCCTATAGTCGTTGGGACCACTGTTAGCAAGAGTATAGCTCCGTCTAGGAGTAAGGATTCGTTTAGTTCCATTGATTGAACCCTGGATTCACGAGTAGGTTTTTTGAGTCCCTCGGACCTCTTGTTGTACTTTAGTCCTTTTTGGGTCTTTTTAATAAATTGTTTTTTTTTAGGGATGAAACCAGAAATTGTTACCAGTGAGGGTTAATAACTAAAACAAAAATTTAATCAAAATCAATATATATCAATGCACTATAATTGTCCAGATCGGTTTTCATGACTTGAAAATATTTCATAATAACTTCATTATCATGGCTATTGAAAATATCTTTTTCGATGTACACAAGTAAATTGTCATTCATAAATTGATCTCCTATTCGATTACGCAGTTATTTCCTCACAAAATTCATAGAAGGAATTTGAAGGTTATATATGAGTGGGGGTTATTATTGTTTATACATTGATAAATCCATACATACATACATACATACATACATATATATATATATATATAACATTTCATGGGGCTTACCTATCTTGGCTCCATGGGTGGCTTTTTCTCCAGTCAGAGGCCTTATATATCCCAAAAAAATAAAAATAAAAAAGGCCAAGATAAATATGATGATAAATAAAATAGACAATTAGTTTCCTGACCTCTACAATGAGGTCACGTATATAAGTGCTTTCTCATTCCCATCTTTGTCAGATACACGATATCATAACTTCCTCTTTTCCATATTTATTAAAAAAAAAGAAAGAAGAAGCCTTCTTCTTTCCTGAGAACTTGTTGTGCAATAAGCAAGAAACATCTATAGATTTTTTGTCTATCTCCCTCTAATTAATTACGGAATTTCCTCTCTAGTAACATTGAAATGCTTGGACATACTTTCCTAAAAAAAATGCGAGGAAATACGTTATGTTGTTATTCGTGGCGATTTCTAAAATTAGATGTTAATAATAATTTAAGCCTAAAAATTTAGGTGATTTAGGTAAATAACCCCTAAATATAGTCTCGGTCCTAATTTAGCATCCAACATTTACTTTTAGATAATACTTTACAATGATCTTTGTAAGTATACTACAATCAGGGAATGTCCCATGTACTATATTTTATCATATCTCATTGTACCGTATAGTATTATTTATTTCTTATATAATATGGTGTTTAATTTGTATTGTATGAAATTATAAAATTATTATATAATATTTGTTTACCATAATATTGTATTACATAACAAACTTTTAATTAGAAGATTTGTCATGAACTCGATCTAAATAAAATTAGGCATCAGTTTTGACCTAACAATAAGAGGGGGACCAAGTCTAGGATCTTGCGCTTGGCCTCGGCCTCAGCCCCAGGTCTAAATCCCAATCCCAGATTGAGTCTTGAACTCCCGAAGCCCTAACCTCGATCTTAGTCTCAAATATCAATCTCGATCCCGACCCTAATCTCAAGTGTTGAAACTTGAACCGACATCAAACAGGTTCACAACTTGAACTAGGACCTTGACTTTGGTCCTAAAACTGACTTTAGTCTCAATCCCTATCCCAACCATAGTCCTCATCCCGTGTCTCAAGCTTTAATATTTTTGAAACATTATATGCATTTTCTAATACACATAATACGGTCTAATACATATATATATATATATATATATATATATTTTTACACTAATGGTAAGCATGCGCCCAGCGTGTGCATAACTTGCAAGTTTTATTTAATGGAAGAAGTCTAATAGAGAACATTTCAAAAAGGAGAAAGTTTTAGTGGGAAAAATTAGATAGTAAATTATTTATATGGTACATATAAAAAAATGGTATTTGGGATGGTTGTATGACAAAATGTTCAGGCAAGTATACGCCTGCAAAGAAATTATTTAACCGACAATTAGGGAAAAACATTTGTTAGAGTCATGCTTGATAAAATAATACAATATTTTAGATGATGTAAAAGAATATGCAACTTGACTACACACTTTGAGAAAAATAATTTAAATAAGTAACTCTAAAAATATGTAAAACATTAGGAAAAAAAAGCACAAAGATGAAAAAGAACAAAAATGGAACACCGAAGATGCAACTAAAAAAGAAGGAAGGACAAAAAAAAAGGAAGAAAAGAAAATAAGGAAGAAAAAAGAAAAAACAAAGATGAGAAATGATTTTTTTTTAAAAAAATTGAGGTAAAAAAAATAAAAGAAATGAAAAGGGGTCTTTTTTTTTTAAAACAGGGGGTAAAAAAGGGTAGAAAGGGACAAAAAAGTAGAGGAGCCAAAGACTATGTAGTGTTTGAAAGGGTGGTGGGAACCGTTGGTTAGAACTACTTTTACTGTAGTATGTAAGAGCTTTATACTATAGTAATTTTTTTATTGTAACTGTAGCATGTAAGAGCTTTATACTATGGGGGCGTTTGGTATGCAGTAATCCTGAGATGGGAATGGAAATCTGTAAGATTCCCATATTTGGTATACAGTAATCTAAGTTTTGGATTCCTGGGAAACTAATTCCCGTGGGATTCAAATTACCTCATTTTGGGGTAATATGAAGCCCACCTACAATGTGATATTCATATTCTTGAGAATCTCAAAACTATAGAAATCTCATCTTTGTTTCCATGATGATGATGATAATAATTAGATTATTATTAAATTATTATAATAATATTATTATTATAAATTAATATTTCTATGCAATATAAATATAAAAATTATATTCATATAAAATAATAATTTGATAATAATAACATTAACAATAATAATAAACATATATAATATATTACATATACAATATCTAAATATAATATATATAAATACCATAATAATAAAATAAAATAATGTTGTACTATTATTATAAATTAATATTAATATATGATATACATATAAATATTATATCAATATAAAATTATAATTTAATAATAAGAATAATAATAACAATAATAATAAAAACATAATAATATAACATCAATATGAATAGTATAATATTAATATTAATATGCATAGCAATATCAATATTAAACTATATAAATACTATTATAATAATTATAAATATAAAATATAGCTAAATATGTTTAATATTTTCTATAACAATATGTTTATTTAATGTTAATATTAATATAAATATTAATATATTATTAAGAATTGTATTTTTATTATTATTTATATTCATATCAATATATTTTATATTATATACAACATTTTAATATTAATATATTGTTAAATAATAATTCTATGATTATTATAAATTAATATGTTTATATAAGATAAAGAAAGTATTATATTAATATAAAATAATAATTATTTAATAATAATGATAATAATAACATTAATATTCATAGTAATATTAATGTTAAATTATATATAATATTATTTTATTATTTATATTTATATTATTATTATTTAATATTAGTTCTAATATATTATATTGATACATTTAATGGTAATACAATAAATTATTTTGTCAATTATACAAGATTCCTATGTATAACCAAACGTAATAATCTTAGTTCCTGGGAATCATATTCCCTACAATCATTTTCTCGGGAATATGATTCCTACTGATTACTGCAAACCAAATGCCCCCTATTTATAACTGAGTTTGTGGTGGGAATACCACCTCCTAACTAAACAGCTGGTAAAAAAAAAATTAAAAGGTGATCCAAAAGAAAAGAGATGTCTTGGCACCTAAGGGTTAAGCGGCTGGCACCTTTTATAATGGTAAGATAGTTAAACTTAAATTGCAAGGCACGTTATCTTTTCTCCGGAATGAAATGGTGCTATCAATTTGATTAAATTTTCAAATTGGACATTTGTGATTTATCTTATAAACTTTTAATTTTTATAATTTCTTCGTTAAATATAAATGTATAGCAAACTATACCCAATTGCTTACGGTGTTAATTTTTCTGTCAAAATTGACATTTGATTTACACATGGGGCATCAATTAAAGCATATAAAAGCCTTTTTTTAATTAATGTTAGCCCAACTTTATGTTAAAAAAAGCTAACTAAAAAATTCACTACTTTCATAAAACTTATTTAAAATTCCAATAATTTTGGATTAAAATAGATAGAAAAATGTTCTCTAAAAAAAATGTGCATAGATGCTAGTAAATAACGACTCATATGCAAGGCGCATGTCTATTTCATCACAGTATCACAGATATTTTGGGACAAATTTATAGATTTAAGACGTAAATTATCAAAATCAAAGTTTAAGAGACAAATTGTTTCAATGTAATAAATTCAAGAGTAAATGATACAAAATCTAAATTTTCTGTATAAGATTGTGGAGACTTAATTATCAAAATTAAGAGTTCAACGACTCACTTACCACTCACAAAATAATTAATTATTCCAGCCAACCCAAAAAACAAACTTCACACAATTGCAACAAAATTTCAAGCGGCGTACCACATTGGTATTTATGGTTTAAGCAGTTTCAGCTCCTTAGGACCCTTCACATGTCAACGCCCAAAAGAATAGACGCTTAGCTCCTTTTATAATAGTTAATTAAAAAATTGTAAATCACGTTGTCTTTTCTTCGAATTGACTGGGGCTATCAATTGGATTAAATTTTCTAATGAATTGTTATTTAATTTTTATAATTTATTCGTTAAATATATGAATGTCTGGCAAACGATACCCAATTGATTACGGCGTTAAAATTTTTTTGTCGTCAAAAACTAACATTTGATTTATACATAGATCGTCAATTAAAAACATATAAAAGTATTTTTTTTAATCAATGTTAACCCAACTTTATATTAAAAAAAACTAACTAAAAATTTCCCTATTTTCATAAAACCTAATTAAAATCTCAATAATTTTGTATTAAAGTAGATAAAAATGACCATAGATGTTATTAAATCACAACTCATGTGCAGATCACATGTCTATTTCCATCACAATATCAACACTATTATTAATGGGATATTTTGCTATAAATTCATAAATTGAAAGTGTAAATTGTCCAAATCAAAAGTTTAACAGACTAGGGCTGCACAAAAACCCCCCCGCACCCGCCGTCCGCTTGCACCTGCGCTTGCCCCGCCCCAAAAAAGGGTCCACGTTAGTATCCCGCCCATGGGCGAGTTGAACCCGCCGGCCTGTATATGTTGGCGTGCGGGTTTAGTTTGGAAATTTAAAGGGCGGGTCCAAACCGACCCGCCTGCCTAAATTTCTAAAAAAAAAAAAGAAGCTAATTCCTTAACCTAATCTGCCCTTTGCCCCCCGTCCCTTTACCCTTACATCAACTCTAAGTCCTTAGAGTTCCCCCAAAGTTTTAATCGCAGCTAGCCAACCCCAAAGTTTTCCTTTTTCTTTTCTTTTTCCCACTCCTAGTTCCAAGTAATTAGTTCAGTGGCAGTGGCAGGCGTAGTGCTTCCCCTCCGGTGGCTGTCTTCCCCCTTCGTCCGCTGTCGCCCACTTCGCTCCCGTCAGTGGCAGGCAAGTTCTTTTCTTCCTTGTAAGTTTTTTTTTGGCTTCAAAGTTAAATCTTCTTTGCTTTCGGCTTTCCTTCTGTTTTGTGAAGATAGATATGTATATCTTTTCTTTTCTTCTGTTTTCTTTTCTTCTAGATGATAGATGTGTTATTAGGTTTTTTGTGTAGAGCTCGAAGTGGAGACTATTCACAAATTAGTTCCCCTGTGTGCGCCAATAATCTCTCTTATAGTTATTTCCCTCTCTTTCTCTTTCTAGCAATTTCTGTGACTTTATATCTTTCTTGATGGGTGTACAAGAAAAACAAAAGCAGGAATTTTGCATACAAATATGGATCCTATGTCATCTCATAGCTTTTCTGCATTTTTCTTTCTCATGGTTGATATATATATATATATAAAACTAGGATCTGCTTGTGAAAGTTCTGAAATTTTTCATCCATGCAATTGATATCAGTTGAGTGTTTGGCTCTTTTTGGAGTGTTTGCTTCTCTTATAAATCTTTGATTTTAAAAGTTATTTAGGATTTTTGCTAGAAAATTTTAAAGTATCGGAATACACATGCAATAAATAAATGAATAAAAGGTCAATAACTAGTAATATTTTGAAGTTAGTTAACAAAGGAATTCAACCCCAAGTTCAAGACAGAGTTGGGTGTTGATTCCAATATTTGTGTATATCGGATGATTGTATGGCACTCTTTGTCAGATAGTAATCACTTTGTTTGCAATTCATCTTTCATTGAGGGCAAGCCAAATGTTTATCTCAGCATTAGAAGGTTGTTCCAAATGAATCATTCTGTTTTTTATTGTAATTTTCTCAGAAGTTTCATGGTTTTCTTATTGTCAGGATGAGGTTCTATGTCTTATTACCTTTAGTGCAATCTTAACAACCATTGGTTATTGTTTGTGTCTTCATACACTTGATTGATTGTTGCAAAAATGGGGAGCCTTCTATTGTTTGCACAATACAAATTGTGTTAAATTTCTATTTCAATTTACTTGAAGAATTGAATGTATACGTGTGATTCAAAGATCTTTTTCATGTTGTAGGAACTCTAAGATTTTGCAAACACTACTACATTTTATGTGGAGAAATATTCTTAATTTGTTGTGAATATGGTCATACTCTTTAGGCGTCAAACTTGGTTGTTTTTAGGAATGCTTTATATATTATCATCTTATATTTTCTACCAATTTTCTTAACTTTTTTTAAAGCCCAAAAAATTACATTAGGCTTAGTATAGGCCCAAACCGCCTAACCAGCCTGCACCTGCCCGCACTATCCCGCACCTAAACTGAAATCGCTCGCTATTCCACGGGGGGTCTGCGGGTTGGTTAATCGCCAACCCGCCATCCAAAAAAACCGACCTGTACCTATTCAAAAATCTCCAAACCGCCTGCCGTTCACCCTTACAATAGATAAATTATTGTTCAGTAATAAATTCAAAAGGAAATGATACATAATTTAAATTTTCTACATAAGATTTTGAAGACTTAATTATCAAAATTAACAGTCCAACGACTCACTTACCACTCACAAAAAAAAAAGTATTCGTAGTTTAATTACACCAATCAACCTAAAAAACAAACTTGGCATAATTACAACAAATTTCAAGTGGCAGTGTTCCCTATTGCTATTAGAGGTTTGAGCAGTTTGAGCTTATTAGGACTCTCAAATTTGAGCTCTTTAGAAACAGAGACTGTAATGACTGAAAAAATTCAAAAATTAATAAGTATGATTAATTAGGGTTTTTTTCATAATTAGTCAGCTAAGTACTTGAGAAAGTACAAGTGTAGAATTTATTTACACGCAAATTTAAAGGTCTTAATAGCTATAAGACTCTATAAATAAATAATATTGTGAATGCACAAATTTATGTGCTTTATTTATGAAACAAGTAACAATGTAAGGTTATGATAGTACATTAAAATAATTAAAAATAATTATTCAATGTGCTAAACTAAAAGTTTATAATTCATTGATTTCATGTATGAGTCAAAGAAGTGATTTTTATAAGAACCTCAATTAGAATGTTTAAATTAGGATTATCTGACAAAAAGTGGAATTTTCAACTTACTATGATTATGTGGAAAATTACTATATGATATCAGTTCAGTAAGAGAAACTCAGATCAATAGTGATCATGAGCTCGGTACCATAATTCGAGAAATGGTGAGCATAAGGCTTAAAGATGCTAGTTGGATCTTGATTTTCTTTACGAGACCACAAGGCATGACAAGAATGAATGATATAATATATATATATATATACACACAGTTAGTTATTTACATGTATAAATAACAGTACGAAATTTATAATAATAATAATAATAATTATAATAATTATTATTACTTTAAAATATTAATGGAATTCCTAAACATTGCACCAGCCTTTAAGGTAAATGCAAAATTACAAACGAACAAATTTCAACCTGTAATGTGATTACAAAAGTTTAAAGAGCATCCATAGATTGGATGTGGAGTCATAAATGACTTGTCATGATAAAGAGTATGGGTTATACCCGTAAAACTTGAAATAGTATTAAGTTCATAATTTGAACTAAATTGACTTATAGGTAGTCAATTTAATTTATAAAACTATTATAAATTAGGACAATTATGTTTTAGGATAAAATTTGAAGCTTATAACATGAAAATTTATAATGAAAAAAATGTTTTAGTTAATATTTTAAAGTTTTAAAAGTTGCAAAATATATATATATATATATATATATATATATATATATATATATATATATTGAACAAAGCTCAGCGTTTGGATTTAATTGACTTACAGATAGTCAATTTAATCTATGAAAAATTTGTATGATTTATGGCTATTATTTTATGATAAAACTATAAGTCTATAATTTGTTTTCATGTTAAGTTAAATATATACATGTATAGCTGTTAAAAGAAGAGATTTACAATGGAAAAATATATATATTGTTAATTATTAATTTATGTTTTTGAAATTTTAGAGATTACGAAATGTTATTTTGATCAAGAAATCAAATTTTAAGTTTTGATCTAAGTTCTCAAATACAAAATATTATTTTAGCAAAAATTACCTATATGGTGAAATAAGCGAATTAACGATTTTAAAGGCAATACTATCAAAGTTTATCATATTGGAGCAAATTCAAGAAATCCATACAGTATGAATAAATTTATGAAGATGATTTAATGACAGTATGGAGATTTTTATACGGCAATGATACAGCAAGAGAATAAGAATTTATGTAAGTATTTTTAAAGAAAGAGCATATTACAGTTTTAAAAAGCACAGTTATGTTTATGAGAATTTTAAGTTTACGGATCAAATTTGATCAACCTAATACGACACATATTAGACTGTGTAGACTACATGAAAGTCTATAAATACAAGTTAGCATGACAAAAAAAAATTATCTTGCAATTTTAATACTTTATGTTAAAGTATGTTTAAGTCTACGATTATGTTTAAGTTAAGTAACGGCCACATAAAATGGGTCGTTACAGATACGGAGGGAAATAGCATATTTGTTTCGACTAATTAAAATTAATGTCACCTTTTAAGAAAAAGTTTATTGAATAACACAAATGCCAAACCAGATATATTTTCATACACTGATATACCCAAAATGTCCCTACTCAAAAGTCTGATTTCAAATCTCTCCCTCTCTCCCTCCTAAGGTGTACTTCTCAAGCGTTGAGCAAGGAAGACAATGTTGAGCCAGACGGTTTTGTTGTGTTGCTCTACCACAAGCAGTCGGCCACGGTGTTCGCAATTGGCATTGTCGTTGCTACAGTTCCCTTTCTTGAGATTTCGCTAGCGTTGAGTGAGGAAGACGATGTCGAGCCAGACTTTGCATTTTGTTGCGCTGCCCTAGCACGGGCCATCAGCCACTACGTTCGCAATTGGCATGTTGTTGCAATTGACGACGAGCATCACGTGACGGCATTGGTGATGTACACGGTCGAACATGGAGAAGACGCAAAAATTGACAGAAATGCTATTTCAAAAATTTTATTAAAAAAAAATGTTATGTTCTTTTTCTTTTATTTTTCTTTCTTTCCCTTTTTTTTTTTTTTGAAAAGTCCTGCTATTTGCCTCCGTAACTTTCAAAAAACAGTTATATACTACAATATCTCCTTTAATAAAATCCTATTTTCCAACTAATGTCACGATAATAAAAAAATATTATCTGGAAAACATAAATAAACAAACTGCAATAAAATAAACAAGAACAATAGCATTATCATAATCAATCGAATCTGTATAAAATAAACTAAAGCAACAATGTAGTTAATCATTAGTGTTACATTTCATAAAGAAAGTTCAATAAAAGTGAAGTCCTAACAAAACAAGTTGGCGCAACTAATAAAACTAAAATCAATTGATTGTGTGTGTGTGTTTTATTTATGGCAATGAGGAAGCCTAGGATTCCTACTCTTTTAAGTAGGGTGTTCAAAAAATCAATCGATCCACCCAAACCGTCTAATCCAAACAAACTGGTAGTTTTGTTTTAATTTTGGACGATTTTGGTGGTTTTTTATATAAATATTTTAGGTGGTTTGGTTAGTGGTATTAACTTCCAACCCACCCAAATCACTCACTAAACTGACATTTATATAATTTTTATTTTTAAAATATTTTTATATAATAATAATAATTATTTTTTTATATAGTATTTTTCATTGGTCATTGAAAGAAGTTTTACAAATATAAAATGTACTTTTCCACACTCTATAACTATACTTCTCCTAATCACTCATCATCAACATCCAAAAAAAAAAAAATCAAATTAAAGAACAAACATATACAGCTAATACTAACTCATGGAATGGAACCCTAACCCCTCCATCCAACAATCAACATTTTCTCTTTGCACTGCCACTGGCTCTATGCCGTCACTGTTAAGCCGTCTCTCTCTACTACTGGCCCAACTCATCACAACGTCGATTAAGGGTATTAGTAGGAGGAAAGGTTTATCGACATTAATGGAAAGCTTTAATTCATGTTTAAAATTTAATTGTGTTGTCTTATACTATTTACATATATTTTACTTGTTAGTTTAGCTGTTGATAAAATTTGATTTGTGTTATTGTGACTTCTTAGTTTGACTTTTGGTTTATATTAAAGCATTGAAAGGTAAGCTTTTAGACATTTTATAAATTTGGTTAAATAAAAAAAATTTTAATCTTAAGCATAAACAACCTAAACCAAAGTGCCCAAACCACTTATGAGTGATTTGGTTTGGTTTTATAAAAAATATCAAACTACCTAAAACGCCCAAAAATAAAATTTATTTTTAGTTTAATTAATGGTTTGGAGAAAAAAACCGCCCAAACCGCTCACAAACACCCCTACTTTTAGGTGTGTAGTTGTTAGAAACATGTGCTTTATGTGCATTTTTTTTTCAATTTTTTAATACAAAGATCTAAAGTTTGTTTTAAAATTTAGTTTTACTCAATTATTATTCTCCTAATAATTTAGTTTAATGAAAAAAAAAAGGTTTAGTCTAGCATACTTTAAAGTGAAAAAAGATTTTAACAAAGAAAATTAGACTTTGCGTTATCTATGGACACATATTATAAAAATATGAGAGAGTTACGGAAGAAACATGTTTAGGCATTATTTATGCAGAGCAATTAGGAGAAAATATTTATGTGAGTGATAGTTTCGAAAAAAAAAATTTACAAAAAAAATATCGATAATCACACATTTGGAAAAAAAAAAGTTTCATAAGAGTCGATTAGGCAAAAAAGTTTACTAAGGTTCATTTGAAAATATAGGATTAAAAATAGGGTTAATGAGACATCTGTCCCTTTTTTATTTATAAAGTTAAAATATGTCTACAGTTTATGTATATTCTTTATATATCCTAATGCATAAATATAAAGACATTAATAACCTTAATAATGATATTATTTATTTCATTTTTTAAGTAACAATAATTTACGTATTTAAGATTTTGATCAAATTATGATATCATTAAATTAAAAAAACCCTATAATTAGAGTATTTGTTACTTAAATTCAAATTGTTATCCAAAATAAGGAATTTAAAATTTGTGATTTTGAAATAAAGTACGAATTATGATATTTTTAATTTAAAAAAATCTCTCTAATTAAGGTGTTTATTGTTCAAATTCAAATTGTTATTTAAAATAAGGATTTTAAAATTTAAGATAACCAGGTATTTAAACTTCTATTTATTTTTAATGAATTTGTCATTAAAGCAATAGATGTGATGACGTCATTATTATTTATGTGATATGTGTGATTGGTTTTCATATTTTTACAGGGTGATAACATTGATCATGAGAACAGGAACAAGAAAATGGATGATCCGGTATATACGTACAAGTTTGTGTCTTTTTTGTTACTTTTTATTTTTTATGGATTAGCCATTAAAATAATGTAAGTTTTATTGTTCCTCAAGTTGCTTTTTGTTTTTTTCTTTCTTTTTTTAATTTTTATAAATTTCTTGTTAAAGTAATAGGTGTGATTTTCATTATTCCTTAATCGAAAGCGTGTCTGAGATTTTTTTTTTTTTTTCAGGAACAAGAACATGAATCTGATAGTAGCATCGATCATGCGAATAGGACAAAGAGGAAGAATGATACGGTAGATGTTTAAGTTTTTCTTTTTTTTTTTCTTTTTTAATATTTGATGATATGAAATCATTATAATAATAGCTTTGATAGTATTACTTAAAAACGATTTACAGGATTCTTTGTTCTGACTGATATGGGAGGGACTATAATTCCAAAATAAGTAATGACGATCAAAAGCAAGTCTCTAAAGAGGTAATTTTTTAATCAATTTTTAAGTTATAATTATGATTTAATGATTAACCTTTTTTAATGATATTTAAAATATCTTTAAAATGTTCTTAATGACATAGTAATTATTTTAATTTTATCAAATTTTGTACTGTATAATTATATAGTCATTATTTTAAACTAGTATGTATCTCGAAATAAAAGACCTGAATAGGGTTTAAATTCCTTTTTAATCATACAAAAGGTAATCAAGACCAGGCTTCTTCGTCACCCCGATTGACTGTAAAATGTCCAATATTTTTACCTTGAAAAAACAAAACAAAAAAGGTATTTAGTGAACGCTACATTAAAAAGAGATATGTAGAACTAGAAAGTTCCTTGGAGCAAAGGAAAACCATAAACAAGGTAAATTACGAGTAAACAAAAAAAAAAAAAAAAAAACTTACTCTTTCCAAGCTAATGGAACAAAATATATTCGTATAGTAGCAAGAAATATATTGTCTTGTGCTTGCTTATCAAGGGAAAAAACTTGTGCTGTGGTAGAAGTTTTTTGTTTTTCGTTTTTGTTTTCCTGTTTTATATTTAATGATATGAAATCATTATAATAATATACTTGATAGTATTACTTAAAAACGATGTACAGGATTCTTCAAAAATTCCGACTGACATGGGAAGGACTATAATTCCCAAAGGCAGTAATGAAGATCGAAAGCAAGTCTCGAAAGAGGTAATTTTTTGTCAAATTTTTAATTTATGTTTATGATTCAATAATTAACTTTTTTAATGATATTTAGAATATCTTTAAAATATTGTTCATAATGAAGTAATTATTTTAATAATATTAAATTTTGTACTGTATAATTGCATAGTCATAATTTTAGTGATAATATAATGATATTAGAGGCATCAAGAAAGGATGCAGGACGTAAACGAAATGTAGCAATCTCTCTAAACACCGAATTGGTTGTCCAACAAAGTAAGAGAGAGATTAAAAATAGTAGCAGATTGGGAAGCCCATATATAACAGATATATGTGGTAATAGGGAAGAAGCTAAAAGAAGACGAGCTAATGTCGAAGTGTCAAATTTCGATCTTATGAGTCAATGCACACAAGAAAAGCGAAGTTAAAGTAACTTATTAAAAGTCCTCATTTATCTTTGGCATTATTTTTTTGTTATTATCCCAAATACTATCATGATTGTGATTAAGGTTTATGGTTTTTTGTTTTTTCATTTTATTTAAAAATATTGACATAAGAGTGGAGCATTTATGGTTAATATTTTCAACTTATCTTTTCATTTTGTTCTAGCGTTCCACTTTGTGGTGAATTTTCTATGCTATTTTGCTATTTGCATGGTAACTATACATAAACAAGCATCTTTATTTATTGTTTTTTATGTTTTTTAATTTAATGAAATTATTGACTTTTATGACTTTTTTGACTTTTTTAATGTAATTATGTCACATTAATTTAATGACATTCCTTTGTTATGTCATTAAATTAATGATATTCCTTTTTTGGGTTTTCGCTGCTTATGTTACGTAGTTTAATGTTTTATTAATGTAATCATGTGTCATTAAACTATCACAGAGTAACCCTTTATCTATTTGGAAAAACCTTAAAAGATGGCATATTATTAATTTCATGTAATACTTAAAGTACTAGCCATGCATAAACTATCAACGTTTAATTTAATGAAAATCAATGTAAGAGAAAGATTACGTATATGACTAATTACTACATATTATTGAAATACTAGCAATACATTATGACTAATTACTACGTATCATTAAAATATTAGCAATGTAATCAATATACTAACAATAAGAAAATTGACTTTTTTTACGGAAGATACTAGTATATAATTAATATACTAGCAATAAATTAACGTTTTTTTCAAAAGAAATTAATAGGTTAGTATATAATTAATATAATAGCAATAAATTAACGTTTTCTTTCAAAAGAAATTTATATGTTTTAGGATTAAAAAACAAATATCATTAAAAAGTAAAATACATATATATATTAAATACATATATATATTTTAACCCCAACAAATCTATTTAAAATTTAAACTTCACATCATAATCTTCAAATACAATGAATGTGAACCCTCAATAATCATTATTCATACCTGCCATAATAGAATTTAAATATTAAACAAGAAGGAAACCAAAAAAAAAAAAGTGGAGTTGAGAATAGTACTAATTACTACGTAATTGAAAAAAAACAGATTTTTGTATATCATTCCATAATTACTTCTTTTTTTTTATATACAAGGGGAGGAGGGAATCCTACCACTATTGAGTGGGGCTCAGCGTAACTCGAACTCTTAACCTATGATTGGCGTGGAGGGACTTACAACCAACGAGTCTGTCCTCACTTGTCCATAATCACTTCTCAATGCCTTAACAAAATGATGGAAAAAAAAAAAAAAAAAACCAGAATGAATGGTTAGTATTATGTATATGACTAATTACTACATATCATTAACATACTAGCAATACTTTGTGACTGATTACTACATATCATTAAAATGCTAGCAATATAATTAATATACTAGCAATAAAAAAATTAACATGTTTTTGGTACGGAATAAATTAATGTTTTTTTTCAAAAGAAATTAACAAGTTTTTTGATTAAAAAAAACAAACACCATTAAAAAGTAAGATACATATGCATTGTAACCCCAATAAATCTATTTAAAAATTTGAACTTCACATCATAATCTTCAAAAACAATGAATGTGAAGCCTTTGTAATTATCATTCAAACTGCCATAATTGAATTTAAACACCACACATGAATTTGAAATATATCATCAAAATAAAATTTGAAATATTAAAGATGAAGGAAACAAAAAAAAAAAACATGGAATTGAGAAGGGATTCAAAAGAATAAAGTATTTCAAATTGAAGTTCACGTATAAAAGGGATCTTTAATATTTCAAATTTTATTTTGATGTTCACATTGGTTCCTCGTTTCATATTCATTACAAATTCCATGAAGGAAACAAAAAAGACAAAAGAAAAAAAACGTGGAATTCAGAAGGAAATCAAAAGAAAAGGTGGGAAAAGAAAACAACACAACATCTTCATATATTAAAAAAAAAAGAAGATATGGCGAAAAAGATAATATAAATTTGACTTTTAGATCATATGAGGTATAAAAATCAAAATACAAGAGGAATTGAAAAGATACGAAAATCTTATCTAGATCTTCTAAGGAACAATATCTTGTAAAATTTAGCAATACCATGAACTTCTTACGTTAATACATCTGAGATATAAACAGACCACTTAAAATTTCAAAATTTTAAAATTGGGTGGTAAAACAACTTATTAACTTAATAAAAAAATAAGAAAATACGTGTAAATTTTTTTTCCTAATTTAACTACTCGAAAAATAAGAAAATTTGTTATAAAAATTTAAATACATGATAATATGTAGTGAGAGGGTATCTTCAGGTTTCAAACATATGAAATTTTTAAAAAGGGATATATAAGTGATATTTTCATAACGAAGACAGATTCAATCCTTAGATAGGAGACAAATTATGTAATTTTTACTTAAAAATAAACAAAAAAGTAAATGGATCAAAGTTTACGTTCCAAATAGAACATTCCTTTTGGTTAAATGTGAGTGTGAGAGAGAAAGTATGAGCATGTGTATACAAATGAGTAATCATTTTGTGGTCGTAGGTATAATTTAGTAATTAAACTACAACCGACTCCACTTAAAGGTGAAAATTTTGAGTCTCCCCAACCCAAGTCAAATAATAGTAATAATAATAATAATAATAATAAACGAGCCATTATTTTTTATTAAAAAAATAGTCAGCGAAATCATATAAAAAATTGAGTGGAATGTACTATGACAAAATAGAAATTGAGAAGGTCACCTAAGAAAAATTTGAGTAAGGAAATATGTGAGGGAAAATATTTGGCAGGAGTTAATTAGATAAATGAAATTTATGAGACCATCTTTTTTTTTTTTGAAAGAAGACAAACTGTAATTGAAAGTGTCTGTAGGTTAAAATAATATAAGTAGAGAGATATTTGGGAACCAAAATGACAAATTGAAAAAAAAAAGTTTAAATAGAAATAAGCAGGAATGAAACTTAAAGGTTATGGTTAATAAAATAATATTTTAGTATATATACAAGAATATACAAAAAGGATAAATAAAAAAATTATTTTGATGATATATTAAATAATAATGTAAAAAAATCTGATTTATATAAGATATTAAAGCAACACACCAAAAAGCACAAAGATGAAAATGAAAAATAGGGGAAGAAAAAAAATGAAGGGGAGTCAAGCAAAGAAAAAGGAGGAGAAAAGAAAAAAAAAAGAAAAGAAAAAAAAGGACAAGAAAAGAGAAAAAAAAACAAAGCAAAGCAAAAAAGAAGAACAAAGGAAAAAAAAAAAAAAGAGTGAGGAACTTTTCATTAAAAAAAAGGTGCAGATGTTGTCAGATCAGAGGAGCCAATTGGCTCTATTATTTATGTTCAATGATAGATTTGATTAGATAAACTCTTTCGAAAGAAGGATAATTTTTTTTTCTATTAATTTTATTCATTTTGTCATTTTGTCCATGAACTTAAAAATCTAGTATACTCATCCTTTAAATTTTACAATGTTAATGAAAACAATTTTTTTGTAACATTTTGTCCCATTAAAGCTGACGTGGCATCATTTATTTTTTAAGAATAAATGACGTCAGTTTAGAGAACAAAAAGCTAATTTAAATAAAAATTTAATTATAAAAGAACTTAATAATAAAAACCTAAATCGTCCCTCATCTTTAGGTAAGAATTCGTCCAAAAATTAAAAAAACATGGGAAAGAAATTTTGTGTAGAGGGAACCAAGGATCCTAGAAAGACTGGTAATGACCGAACTTGATGTGGCAAGCCATGAGATCTGACATTTCGACCTCGGCCAGGCCGAAGTTGGCATGGGATGTGTCATTGACCTTGTACTCCAGTCGGATGTGATCTCATCTATAGAGAGAGACATTTAGGATTGGATCTGAGGAGTATTACAAGGTTCTGGTCTAGGGTTAACTCTCGATTACTGGTTTATGGCAAATAGCAAGTGAGCACAATGTAAATGAAGAAGCAGAGGGCGTATAAATGGGTTTGAAGGGTGAGATTAATTATGGGGATTTGCGGATCTTTATGATATTTTTTCTCCCCCTCATTATCTGCCCATTGAAGCTTTTTTTTCTTCCTTCAATGATGCCCGTTGAAGCCTTTGTTGTTATGCAGTTATACTGGGTCTTTGTTCTTATAAGTCTTGCCCATAATGTTGGCTCTACTTTTAACATATATATGAAGAATAATAGGTTTTCGTTCAAATACAAGGATACATCATTTAGCCAGGTGCGTTTGGTAAACCTGTTCTAGCTACATAATTGAAACTATTATAGTATAAAGCTATCATATATTACAATGTAAAACAACAGTAAGTTATAATGTAAAGTTCTCACCTGCTATAGTAAAATCGTTTTAACTTTTAGTTCTAACTGTGTTGTCAAACACACTTCATTTTTAGTTCTCTTGTTAAAAGTTGATTTTTGTGTTGGAGATGAAGCATTCAAATTTGATGTTGGGATTCAAAATGTGATCTTGAGGTCTAGTGAGGAACCATCTCAAGCCGGTGGTTGTTGCCGAAGGGGTAGCGATTCTTCTTCCATTAGGAAATTTCTTTATTTTTCATTTATTTTTAAGTTCTTTAATAATTAAAATTTCAATTTAAAACAATGTTTTATTTTTTTTAATTGATGCCACATCAGCTTTAATTGGACGGAATATAGTAGAAGGGATGTTTTTGCTAACATTTAAAGTTTGAATGGTGAGTATACTAGTTTCAAAATTTAAAGGGCTAAGTGAATATGTAACCCCTAGTTTTTTTTTATTTAATGGTAAATAGAAAGTGCTACTTAGTAATATTACAGGTGATAACGATAAAGGGTTTGATATGCTAGGAAAAGGTTCATACCAATTATATAAGGATTATAGTTATTTATCATATAATAATGTGATGATGCATTTTTGTTTTGTTTTAATTAAAAAAAATATAATAAGAAGAAATTAGTTAATTGATTTATTTTTATTTAATATATACATATATAAATATATAAGAATATATAATATATTGGATGTTAATCTTGCAGGGCCATATATGTACATTGGGCCTATTTGGGCCTTGGGCAAAAGCCTTGTAGTAAATAGGAAAGAAAAAAAAAAAGAGTTACACATAAAAAAAAAGTTTTTTTTAGGGTTTTAGTCTATATATAAAAACTATATAAAGACTACCTATTAATAACCTTAGACTCACACTTCATTCCTTCCTCATTGATTGGCTTTATGCTTGGTTTTCTTTGGCTTTATCAAGATTTCTAATCTTCCTAATTTCATTTATCTTGATAAGTGTCTCAATTATTTAACATGTTTGTTTGATGTTTTGGTTTATTATGTTAGTATTAGAATTATTTTTATCATCATATGGATTCTTTTATCACATGTATATTATGTCAATGGGTGATTAAAAAGAATTGATGATTTGGTTGTTTTGACTAACCTCTTATTAAACTCTAGTTTGGAGATATCAGACATTTTAATATTTTATTATGTAGATCTTTTTGGTGTATTTTTGTCACGCCCTGGAGTACGGAAGGCGATGTGGCAGATTATTTAAATTAATTAAAAGAGAATTTAATTAAAATCAAGAGTTTAAGGGGTTGAATTAAGTATAACATGTGGGATTCATTAAAACACTTTGTAAAGAGTTCATATACATTAGACAATTTAAAACATTAAACGAATAAATATTAAAATAATAAAGCCGCGAGTATGGGTTCCACAACCCACAACTTGTGCACACACATGGTACTGACAATATCATAAATACAATCACAGTCCACGATACAAATAAAGTTAAATTCTTACATGCCTTGATTAAATGATACAAAAGATAAATTAATTCTTCTATTGCTCCTGAGTTCGGTCCAAAGAATCCTCTCCAAACCTAAATGGAAAACCACCTAGAGGGAGAAAATTTAAAACAAATAAAACGTGAGCGAAAGGCTCAGTAGGACTATGTTTTATAAAATAATTTAATTTAAAGAAACATTTCATTGTTCAGGAATTATTTAAAAGAAACCTTAAGTAAATAAATAGATAAACAAATAAACAATTATAAGTAAAGCCATTCTTACCCAGAACAGTTTACTTGGATAACCAGAATTATCATTTTCTTTTTCCTAGGCAAACCATAGTATCACTACCGTAGTGGCCCAGCTGGGTTTCGAGACCTGCCCCTAAGGTCGATCGCTACACGACCTGATCTCTGATATGGCATCATGCCTATATTTTTAATATCATTATCGTTCAAACCCAATTACCGAGTGTTGTCATTTACATTCATTATGAATTTCATTTCAGTTCACGTTATATTAAAATATAACCGATAAATTCATTTTTCAAACAACCATTGAAAACACTTTAATAGAAATCCTTTTCAAAGCCAAATCATTTCAAAACCAGGCTACCAAAGAAATGGGGTTAAAGTCCTACCTCAATACTCGTGCCGGTGCCCCACACTGAAATTCCAGTCCGCTATACGCTAGCTCCGTGGAACCACGAACGATCCTAGATACAAACTAAGTCGATCAATATCTAGTTCGAGACATTCTATGTTACTAAACCGTTTCATGATGTCCTAGTGTGCCATTTGTATCTTTAAAATCATTCTATAAGGTTGGAATTTAAATCAGGGTTCAAAACAGTGAAAACGGGTGAAAATCACAAAATTTTCTATGCCTCGGTCAGCCTGTCGGACTCCCTGCTTTGGCCGGCCGAACTGTACAGTTCGGCCTGCCGGAAGTCAGGTCCGGCCGGCCGGTCATTTCCCTAGGTTCAACCTGTCGGACGGAAGAACACCGGCCTACCGATCCCTATTCCGGCCTGCCGAACTGGGAAAACCCAGAAATTCAGCCATGGGTTTCTCGATTCCCCAAAATTTAAATCTTGATTCTAACCTGTTTTTCTCAAATCCCAGGCATAGAAAATAATCATAGCTGATAGAAAAACATACTAGAACACATTTGGACTCATTTAAACAAGATTTAAACTCAAAAATCTCAAAAATCTGAAAATGTAAAAATAGGGAGAAAAATGAAAAACCTTGAATTCAATCCGTTTTTCTTCAATCTAAGCTTAGATTCTAGTTGTTCTAAGTCCATTTAACTCAAATCCAAGGTTTTCTAAGCTTAAACAAACCTAGATTTCAAAAATGCACAAAATTGAAAATTTTGGAAAAAGTTTAGAAATTTCAAAACTAACCTTGAATCGAAGCTTCAATCCGTGTTCTCGGTTGCTAAATCACGTCCCCGAGCTTCCTCCTTGCTAACCCGAAGCTTGGATTCGAATTTGGTTTCAAAAATTGAGAGAAAATTTGAGAGAGAGGAGAGGAAACCAAGAGAGAGAGTCACGGGAGAGAGGAGAGAGAGTGAGAGCTGAGAGAGTGAACAGAGAGAGGGAGAGAAAGGGAATAAATAGAGAAAAACGGTGGGCGGTTTTACTGTGCGAAAACCATGTGCCGCCCACGGTTTTGTAAAACGAACTATTTTTAACATTTTACAAATTGTTGTGTTTTAAAACTCAAAACATCATTTTAAAACAATGAGAAATCATTTGAATCTATCAAATTAACAAAACAACCAAAATTCAAAATCCAACCAAATAATCTAATTAATGTTAAAACATTAATTATGACACACTAATTCATCATTTATATTACATTAACATTAAATAAATTTCAGGGCATTACAACTCTCCACCCCTAAAAGAAATTTCGCCCTCGAAATTTACAGCTCATTTCAGAAACAAAACAAATGCGGATACAATTCCGCATACTCGACTCTAGCTCCCAAGTGGCTTCATCAACCCCATGATGCTGCCACACGACTTTTACCAACGGTATTTCACGACGACGCAAGCTAATCACTTTCCGGTCGATAATCTGAATCGGCACTTCTTCGTACGTCGTATCTTCCTAAGCCTGCACTTCGCGGAATGAAACTATCTTACCTTGCTCAGGCGGACACTTCTTGAGCATCGACACATGAAACACATCGTGCACATGAGAAAGTTCAGGCGGAAGATCAAGCCGATAAGCGACCACACCAACACGCTGAGTGATCTCGAATGGCCCAATATGCCTCGGCGCGAGCTTTCCACTCACTCCGAACCACATAGTTCCCTTACGAGGTGATACCCTCAAGAGAACGAAATCTCCAACCGCAAACTCTAAGGATCTACGTCTCCTATCCGCATAGCTCTTCTGCCGACTCTGAGTTGCCCTCAATTGATCTCGAATCACCGCGACTTTCTCGTTGCTATCACGGATCTCATCCGACCCAAGAATAACTTTATCTTCCGGCTCGGCCCAACACACAGGTGATCGACACGGTCGCCCATACAACTCCTCAAACGGTGCCATACCAATACTCGCCTGATAGCTATTGTTGTACGCAAACTCTACCAGTTGCAAACATTGCTTCCAATTCCCGTCGAAGTCCAACGCACAAGCTCGCAACATATCCTCAAGAATCTGAATAACCCGCTCAGACTACCCATCAGTCTGAGGATAAAACGCCGTACTAAAGTTCAAATCCATACCTAAAGCCTCCTGAAAACTCCTCCAGTACTTAGTGTTAAACCTGGTGTCTCGATCAGAGGTGATGGACAAAGGAACCCCATGCAACCTCACAATGTTCTGCATATACAACTCCCCGAGAACCTTCCTAGAACACGTCGACCTAAACAGAATGAAATGCGCCGATTTTGTCAACCTGTCGACCACAACCCAAACTGCATCGTGCCGCTGCTCCGTCCTTGGCAAACCTGTGAGGAAATCCATCGTCACATGCTCCCATTTCCACCCTGGACTAGGAAGCGGCTGAAGCTGACCTGCAGGCTTCTGATGCTCGGCTTTCACCTGAAGACACGTCGAACACTTGGCCACGTACTCACGAAAATCTTTCTTCATGCCTCTCCACCAATACTGCCTCTTCAAATCGCGATACATCTTGGTGCTCCCTGGATGAATAGCAAACTGAGACCTATGAGCTTCGTCCAAAACGGCTTTCGTCACTTCGACGATACCTGGAACTGCAAGACTCTCCCGGAAGTACAACGACCCATCGAGGAACTGCTCCCTGTTTCGAATCCGCGACCAAATCCCCTGCAAGTGTCGATCCTGCCACTGACTTTGCTTCACCATCCGAACAAGAGCTAGAGTCGCTTCCACATGATACACCGAAACTCGATCACAGTCTTCATGATACCGTAGCCTAAACTCGCTTACTGTCGCATCCCTGCTCCAGTCCTCAAAAGCCAAACAAACGAGAATCCTTGAAGACTTCCTACTAAGCGCGTCCGCGACCACATTAGCTTTCCCGTGATGATATTGCAATGCAAAATCATAATCCTCCATGTACTCGATCCATCTACGCTGTCTCAAGTTAAGATCCCTCTGAGTGAACAAATATCTCAAACTCTTGTGATCGGAGAAGACCTGAAACGACGCTCCATACAAGTAACACCTCTAAATCTTTAGCGCGTAAATCACCGCCGCGAGCTCTAAATCATGAGTAGGATAATTCCGCTCGTGAGGTCGTAGCTGTCTTGATCCGTACGCAACTACACGTCCACGCTGCATCAACACGCATCCAAGTCCGTGCCCTAAAGCATCCGCATAAACCTCATACGGCTCGTCACTGCTAGGAATAACCAACACTGGAGCTGAAGTCAACCGGTTCTTCAATTCCTGAAAAGCAAGCTCACAATCTTTATTCCACTCAAACCTGACATTTTTCTTGATCAATCTCGTCAACGGAGCTGCAATCTTCAAAAAATCCTTTACAAATTTCCTGTAATAACCTGCAAGACCTAAGAAGCTGCGAATTTTCGCTACATTCCTTGGTCGTTCCCACTCTAATATAGCTTCAATCTTGGACGGATCCACAGAAATACCATGCTCCGAGATAACATGACCCAGAAACTTAACCTTAGTCAACCAAAACTCACACTTTTCCCTCTTAGCATACAACTGGTGCTCCCGCAGAGTCTAAAGCATGATCCGGAGATGCTGCTCATGCTCCTCCCAAGTCTTGGAATGCACAAGAATATCATCGATGAATACCATGCTCCGAGAATACCATGCTCCGAGATAACATGACCGAGATAGCACAAGAATACCATGCTCCGAGATAACATGACCCAGAAACTTGACCTCAGTCAACCTAAACTCACACTTTTCCCTTTTAGCATACAACTGGTGCTCCCGCAGAGTCTGAAGCACGATCCGGAGATGCTGCTCATGCTCCTCCCAAGTCTTGAAATACACAAGAATATCATCGATGAACACGATCACGAACTGATCCAGATACAGCCTAAATACCCTGTTCATCAAATCCATAAAAGCTACCGGAGCATTCGTCAACCCAAACGACATGACCAAAAACTCGAAGTGCCCATACCGAGTCCTAAAAGCTGTCTTGGGAATATCCTCTTCCTTAATCCTGAGCTGATGATAACCTGAACGCAAATCAATCTTTGAGAAGTATCGCAAACCTCCCAACTGATCAAACAACTCATCAATCCTAGGCAAGGGATACTTGTTCTTCACCGTAACACGATTTAGCTGTCGATAATCCACACATAACCTGAGAGTCCCATCATGCTTCTTAGCAAACAAAACCGGTGCTCCCCATAGAGATGTGCTATTTCGAATATATCCTTTATCAGCAAGCTCTTGAAGTTGCTTCCTCAATTCTTTTATTTCTGCCGGCGCCATCCGATAAGGTGCCATAGAAATCGGTGCTGTTCCTGGAAACAACTCAATACCAAACTTAATTTCCTGATGCGGTGGTAATCCTGGCCACTCGTCAAGAAAGACATCCTCGAACTCATCAATCACCGGAATCGTTGCACTGCCTCTCAAAACATAGGGCTCGCAATCTAGATTGGCAAGAAAAGCACAACAACCTAGATTCCTTCACCCTCCTAGACACGACTTCATGAGATGCTCACTCATTAACCAATCACCACCACCCTGGTAAGTGATCACCGTCCCCTATCAGACACTAGGGTCACTTTTCTAAGTTGGCAGTCCACGACTGCACTATACCTGGACAACCATTCCATCCCTAGAATTACATCATAGGAGCTCATGGGGAGTATAATCAAATCACTTTTCAAAATCTCATCTGCAATCTTTATTTTATAGGATTTACACATACAATTTACACACACCCGCCCCAAGGGAGAGGTTATGACTAGGGGTTCATTAAACTCTTCTACCTCTAATCCCAAGGCATGTACAAAAGAACTCGAAATGAGAGAATGAGAGGCACCGGTATCAAATAAAACGTGAGCTAAAGATCTAGAAACCAAGATCATACCATCGACAACCGCGTTACCAACATGAGAATCTGACCCTCCAGATGCCATTGCATGAACCTGCACTGGCGCTTTTCCTTTTCCTCTACCGACATTGCTGGGTCCTGGATTACTCGGCCGATGCTGCTGAGATGGAGACGACTGCACATTACCTGTACTCGGTGCTCTATACTGAGGACCACTGCGCTGAAAATGCTGCGGCTGCTGCCCTCGTGCCGGATATGAGAATTGCTGAGGAGAGAACTGGGGATACTGCAACTACGGGTACTGTGGAGGCGGAGGTAGGGTCTGAGGCTGAGACTGACGACTGGCATCCTCCCCGGTCTGAGATCCAAGACAAGCACTCCTGATCGGGCAATTCCTTTTGATGTGTCCGGGCTGCTGACAGAAATGACAATGAAAGCTGTAGAGATTGCTGCGCCCGCTGCCAGACGAACTGCTACTACCACTGGTTGCGCCACCTTGCTTGCCTTTCCCCGGAGCTGGATGACTACTGGTGCTCTTCCTGCCACTCCTCTGCGGTCCTCCTGAAGCCTTGGCTCGGTCCTCACAATACTGCACATAATCATTCTCCATGGAGATGCCGACGACACAAGCTCTCCAAAACTCTTAAGCCGTAGAGCAACCAACTGCCGCTGAATAGGAGCCTTGAGCCCTTCCTGAAACTTAATACACTTTTCACACTTCGATGCCACCGCTGATGGAGCAAACCTAGCCAACTCATTAAACTTTGCCTCATACTCCCGAACTGATAGATCACCCTGCTGTAACCTGTAGAACTCAGCTGCCTTCTGATCTCTATACCCCTGCGGAAAATATCGATCATAGAACAGCTCCTTGAACCTGTCCCAACTGATATCACCACCGTGCTCCAGACGCTTAGCCTGTTTCCACCAAGTGTTAGCGCCAGCCTCGAGCTTATATGCAGCAAACTCCACACGATACTCCTCAGGCACACCAAGAGTATCCAAATGCTTCAAGATCGAATCCAACCAATACTCTGCTAACTGTGGATCCCCATTGCCATCAAAAGTCGAAACAGACGCCTGGCGAAATTCCTTAAAGTACGCATGCCGACTACCAACATCAGAATCTCCCGGTCTAGCCCTGGTTGCCATCTGTCGGAAAGCCGCAAACATAGACCTCATCATGCTCTCATTATTCCTGAACTCGGCGTCAGCTGTCGAACGACGTCTAGGTGCCATTCTCTCACTTCTGAAAACAAAATTTGGACTGTCAGAGGTATTTCATTGTCAAACCTATGTGTGCACAATTCCCAAGGTTCATAACCTTGATCTCTGATACCATTCTGTCACGCCCCGGAGTACGGGAGGTGACGTGGTAGATTATTTAAATTAATTAAAAGAGAATTTAATTAAAATCCAGAGTTTAAGGGGTTGAATTAAGTATAAAAGGTGGGATTCATTAAAACACTTTGTAAAGAGTTCATATACATTAGACAATTTAAAACATTAAACGAATAAATATTAAAATAATAAAGCCGCGAGTATGAGTTCCACAACCCACAACTTGTGCACACACATGGTACTAACAATATCATAAATATAATCATAGTCCAGGATACAAATAAAGTTAAATTCTTACATGCCTTGATTAAATGATACAAAAGATAAATTAATTCTTCTATTGCTCCTGAGTTCGGTCCGAAGAATCCTCTCCAGACCTAAATGGAAAACCACCTAGAGGGGGAAAATTTAAAACAAATAAAACGTGAGCAAAAGGCTCAGTAGGACTATGTTTTATAAAATAATTTAATTTAAAGAAACATTTCATTGTTCAGGAATTATTTAAAAGAAACCTTAAGTAAATAAATAGATAAACAAATAAACAATTTTAAGTAAAGCCATTCTTACCCAGAATAGTTTACTTGGATAACCAGAATTATCATTTTCTTTTTCCTAGGCAAACCATAGTATCACCACCGTAGTGGCCCAGTTGGGTTTCGGGACCTACCCCTAAGGTCGATCGCTACACGACCCGATCTCTGATATGGCATCATGCCTACATTTTTAATATCATTATCGTTCAAACCCAATTACCGAGTGTTGTCATTTACATTCATTATGAAGTTCATTTCAGTTCACGGTATATTAAAATATAACTGATAAATTCATTTTTCAAGCAACCATTGAAAACACTTTAATAGAAATCCTTTTCAAAGCCAAATCATTTCAAAACCAGGCTACCAAAGAAATGGGGTAGAAGTCCTACCTCAATACTCGTGCTGGTGCCCCACACCGAA
Source organism: Artocarpus heterophyllus (assembly GCA_025403435.1). Taxonomy (NCBI): domain Eukaryota; kingdom Viridiplantae; phylum Streptophyta; class Magnoliopsida; order Rosales; family Moraceae; genus Artocarpus; species Artocarpus heterophyllus. The sequence continues at coordinate 18,058,093 of CM046348.1, read as the reverse complement.
ATCTCGGTCCGCTATACGTTAGCTCCGCGGAACCACGAAAGATCCTAGATACAAACTAAGTCGATCAATATCTAGTTCGAGACATTCTATGTTACTAAACCATTTCATGATGTCCTAGTGTGCCATTTGTATCTTTAAAATCATTCTATAAGGTTGGAATTTAAATCAGGGTTCAAAACAGCGAAAACGAGTGAAAATCACAAAATTTTCTATGCCTCGGTCGGCCTGCCGGACTCCCTGCTTCGGCCGGCCGAACTGTACAGTTTGGCCTGCTGGAAGTCAAGTCCGGTTGGCCGGTCATTTCCCTAGGTTTGGCCTACCGGAAGGAAGAACATTGGCCTGCTGATCCCTATTCCGGCCTGTCGAACTGGGAAAACCCAAAAATCCAGCCACGGCTTTCTCGATTCTTCAAAATTCAAATCTTGATTCTAACCTATTTTTCTCAAATCCCAAACATAGAAAATAATCATAGTTGATAGAAAAACATACTAGAACACATTTGGACTCATTTAAACAAGATTTAAACTCAAAAATCTCAAAAATCTGAAAATGTAAAAATAGGGAGAAAAATGAAAAATCTTGAATTCAATCCATTTTTCTTCAATCTAAGCTTAGATTCTAGTTGTTCTAAGTCCATTTAACTCAAATCCAAGGTTTTCTAAGCTTAAACAAACCTAGATTTCAAAAATGCACAAAATTGAAAATTTTGGAAAAAGTTTAGAAATTTCAAAACTAACATCGAATCGAAGCTTCAATCCGCGTTCTCGGTTGCTAAATCACGTCCCCGAGCTTCCTCCTTGCTAACCCGAAGCTTGGATTCGAATTTGGTCTCAAAAATTGAGAGAAAATTTGAGAGAGAGGAGAGGAAACCGAGAGAGAGACTCACGGGAGAGAGGAGAGAGAGTGAGAGCTAAGAGAGTGAAGAAAGAGAGGGAGAGAAAGGGAATAAATAGAGAAAAATGGTGGGCGGTTCTACTGTGCGAAAACCATGTGCCGCCCACGGTTTTGTAAAACGGACTATTTTTAACATTTTACAAATTGTTGTGTTTTAAAACTCAAAACATCATTTTAAAACAAGGAGAAATCATTTGAATCTATCAAATTAACAAAACAACCAAAATTCAAAATCCAACCAAATAATCTAATTAATGTTAAGACATTAATTATGGCACACTAATTCATCATTTATATTACATCAACATTAAATAAATTTTGGGGCGTTACAATTTTATTATCAATTAGCACCATGTTAATTATCGGTTTACAATTTTAATTGAGATTTTATTAGGTTATGGATTGGTTTTGAATGTTTGGCATGAACTCTTCAAAGAAATGAGCACACCGAAGACCCGAATCGTCGTGTCGCCTACCATAAAAGGTTGAGTAAGTCTAGAGATTAGGTAAGTGCATCTCTCACCTGCAATATGATTGTTCAAAATTAAAAAGATTGATGTTGACGATATGTTATGAAAACGTTTTAAGATGAAGATTTTCAATAATGAGAAAATTAATGGAAAACGATGAAAGATGATGTCCTTTTTATCTCATTATTCTATTTGATGGAAACCTTTTTATAAAAACCTATATATTGTATTATCTATATTATTATTTTGATATTTTAAAAAGACGTTGTACACTTGACGAATTGATGGTGATGATGGGGTCCCGTTAACGGACCGACCGGTGAACGGTCACTTCATCTTTGTCACATTTGGTTTGGGGTGCTACCTCACTCTTTTCGTGGCTAGCGCACTATGACAATAACTGTACAACGCCAGGGCCCTACTATATGCTATTTTGAAGTATTACTATATATATATTATTTAAAAAAATATATGTTTATTTAATGATGAATTTATTTTATCAAACATTGTTAACTGATGAAAAGGTTTTGTAAGAGTTAGGGTGTATTTACTAAGCATTATGCTTATTAAATGTTTCTCATATTGTAACTAGGAACAAGAGTTAGGTATGAGGATGGAGGAGCTCGGTGCGCGTATGTGTGTGGTGGCAGAAACGGAATATCGGAGCGACACATCCTGTGTTAATGATGATTTAACTTTTATTCAATTATCCATAATTCTGCAAATTTTAGTTTTTCAATTATTTTAAAAGATTTCGTAAGTTAAAGATATTGTATTAAGTTTAATGTTTTTGATAATGTTGTAACTATATTTTTATTTTTAGATGAAGTTATTTGATTTGATTAATTAGTCTTGTTTAAAAAAAAAATTAGCTATTTCATATTACTTTGATTATTTAAATTCAATAAAAATTTTGTTTTATTATAAATAATAGATGTTATGAGATGGTAACTGTGACGTCTCGTGAAAGGGGCGTTACAGATTAAGTGACTAAAGTTCAAGAAGGAAAAATAAAATTTATCCATCTAAAAATGAACAAGGTGTTTGGACGAGTAGCTTGAACTCCAAAGTTTAATCTCAAATTGTGTAAACTCTTACATATGTTAACGAATGTAATTTAAACTTTAAGGTTAGAATTCTTCTCCCAAACACTACAAAAATAAAAAAGATGATAATGAGGAAAACAACATTGAGGGTGTGTAGTCTGAATTGTTATATTGAAAAAGGGTAATGAGCAAAATAGATATAAAAATATTGATGAATTTGCACTGGGTGGTTGAAATACCACTCGTTACAAAATTTATGTCCCGAATTTTTGTTAATTTAAGCAAATGGCCGATTTGTTGTATAGTTTTAAGCTATTTCGCTTTTTTCCTAATCGTCTTTTTTTACTTCATATCAGAGCATTCATGTATTCCTCCCACAAATAAAGCTTTCGCCTTCCCTAATATTAAGCTTTTTTTTTTTTTTAGTAAATTACATTGTTACATTCTGAGGTATTTGCGTTTTATATCATGCATCTTGAATTTTTAATCTTAGCATAATACACTCAGAACTTGAAAATTATTAATAGTTGAGGTCTAATAGCTACTTTTTAATTTTAATTTAGTACTCTTTTTTATGTATTAAATTTTAATTTTTTTTCTTGAAATGACAAACTCTATACTTAAAAGACTAGTATGTGAATTTTGTAACTAAAATTTTTCATTTTTTTTAACGTTTGTGAGCTGTTAGACTACAATTATCAATAATAACAAAATTTAGGATGTAATGTATAAAAACAAATAATTTAAGTTGTAGCATTGCAACTTATTTCTCTTTTTTGTCCTACTATACATCTTCAAACTTTTTTTGAAAGGACAAATTTTCTTTTTTTTTTTTTTTTCATGAATATGTTTCTTCTCTCATTGTATCCATTTATATGGTATAGGATGTTCCTGTCTTCTTGATCCAATTAGGTGCTTAAGAATTTGGGAATCGGTTGGTTTTGTAATTCTGAAAAATAATTTTTATTTGCTTAAAAAAGAGGAGCAAATTATACATTTTTGCTCAAATCCTTTAAAATTAAATTCAAAGTTTAAAAAACTTAAATAAATAGCATTCTAGGAGAAAATCTGAATTCATATTTTCTTTTAAACTCCCAAAAAAAACCCACTCAATTTCTTCTCCCTCACCTCAATAGGAACGCTAAAAACCTACTCTCTGTCCTCTTCTTTCTATGTCCCTTCTCTCTCCTCGACTCTTTCTCCTCAGCGTGTCAAGTCGCTACAACTCTTAATTTCTCTTGCTTTACATTTTCAACCTCAAATGAGATTATATTTTATGAGAATTGACTTACATAATACGAAGTGTAGCACGAGAGAAGATTGATCCGTTGAAGTAGTTGCAAGTGAGATTACTGTTTCACAAAATCAGAAGCTCAAACTCGAGAGAGAGAGAGATGATGATGATGAGGTTGCCGAGGAGCAAATCGGAGGAAAGAGGGGGAGAGAGTCAACTTAACTCTATTGAGGATTAAAAAAGTAAACTCAAACAGGAGGAAAGATGGGTGTTTAGCAGTTGTGGTCTGAACATTTTTTAGTTACGAGTAGTATAAAGTTCTCTTATATTATAATAATAATAAAAAAATCGTTACAGTATAAAGCTTTCACATATTACAGTAAAAACAGTTTTAACTAACGGTTCTAACAACCTTGTCAAATGCTCTATTAGTCATTAATTAATCATGTTTAAAAATATTATTTACTTTCAAAAGTCTCCAAAAGTAGCCTACTTATTATAATTATCTGATTTAATTAAATTCAATTAGAATACATTTGTAAACACTTATTTGAACCAAAAAGCTTTAGTTAATTAATTTCGTTACAGTGTTTTCTCTTATAAAATTTAAATTATTATTGTAATTTTAATTCATTTTTAGGTCGAATCATGTTTTCAATATGCCTTTTTAATCTGTTATTGATTTTTAAGTAAAGATAAAAGGATATCTCATACTATCTATACTAGGTTTATTCACAAACTATACATTTAATTTTTTATTTCATAAAATATATAACTTCAAGTTAGTTTAATATACAAGTCTATATCTTATCTAAGTTAATGATTTTGACTTTTTAAATGACTAATGAGATTTTGACAAGGTGGTTAAAATCGTTGGTTAGAACTATTTTTACTGTAACATCTGAAAGTTTTACATTATAGCAAAATTTTTTTTTATTGTTACTATAGCATATGAGAGCTTTCCACTATTTTATAATTGAAAAAGTAATGTAGACCATTAACTGCCAAACACAAGCTAAATTAAATGAAAGAGAGAAAAATAAAACTTTCAAAGTTGAAAAGAAGATAAAACAACACAAGAAATCCATTTTGAGGCTAGTCTAGATGTTTTTGATGTCAAAACCTTTAGTTTAAAGTTTTTTTTTTCTTATTTCCTTATTTGAAAATATTTTGGACATTTTTCTATGTTAAAATTGAGGATTGACCAAAAAAATATATAAATTTCTTTATTAAATGTAACATAATATATATCCGATCAAATTAAAAAATAAAGATAATAGTATTGGAATAAATTTAATATACATGATATGATATGAAAAGATAAATAATCAATAAGTAATTACAAGAAGTAAACAAAAAAAAAAAGAAAAAGGAAATATAGAAGGAAACGAGCCAAAATTGACGTTGAAAAAGCTCCTAGCCTCCTACAATCAGGGAAAACAAAAAGCGAAAGTACCGTCCAATTCACTTGGTGTGCTTTTTCTCATACGTTTTCACTTTTTTTCTTGGAAATTGATGGACCGCGTAATTGAAAGCAGGAAAGGACTAATTCAAACTTCAAAGTCCAACCGAACCTAACACTATATATAGCTGGCCAGAAAAACCTTGGATGCACTAATCCAATAAGCCTAAAGAAAATCTTATGTACTGAGATTCCTATATTCTCTCAAACTTGTTGAACTTGATGCAGAGGATCAGAGTCACCAAACTGTTTCCTTACCTCTTGCCAAATTTTAAAAGCTCCACAACTTCATCTTCTCTTATAATCCCTCCACTTCCAAGGAGCTCTTTTATTAGTTTATCTTCACCCTTTTATTCAGGCATTTTCCAAGGTATGTATATGCTTGTCTTTAGATTTTTTAATATTTGGAAAAGTAAGGCAGATGACCATGTTTTAGCCACCCCTTTAACTATGACTTTTTTTATTCTTTTTTTTTTTCTAAGTTAGATGATACTTTTTTTTTTTGGGCTTTTACGGTAGTCAATCATTGATACATCAATGGTTTATCATTGATAAAGTGATAAATCTTTGATTTATCAATGGTCTACTATTGATGGGCATGTAAATTACTTATTAATATTGGTTAATCACTCAATGATGTTAGTCCATCAGTGATGAACCACCAAGTCAATCAGTAATAAATCACAAATTAGTTTTTTAAAAAAATGTTAAAAAACGACCATTTACTTTAAACCCTTTTTATGCTATGTCTATCCATATTTGTAGTCTCCAGTGGCAATTTAGTAGAAATTGCCCACATTATTTATAGGGCATTTGAAATGTTGGTTTAAACTATAAAATTGTAATATCTGAAAGTTTTATATTATAACTCATTTTTTTTGCACTATAGTATATGAGCATTTTATACAGTTTACAGTTTGAAGCATTAGTTTGAACCAATATTCCTAGTCACAATATTAGTCTTGTAATGCAAATTTGTGGATTTTGTGAATACCTTAAAGGCAGACTCGATGCAAAATTGGGTCTCTCTTTTTTCCTTTTAAACATAGTTCCTCTTTGTAAAATTGAGCTTCTTTTTCTGTTGTTTTGCTCAAATTAATGGGCGAGATGAAAAGTGACAATTGGGTGGGTTAGATAAGGCCTTTTCAACCCACTCAATTAAAGAAATAATAAATTAACATAGTTCGAGTTTTTAATTCAAAGTGAGTCTAGTAAAATAGAAAAATACGTAGAAGTTCATAAAAATTTGACAGCTTAAAAAAAAACCAAATAATTCTCAGTTGAAAATAGGATTTTAAGCATTTTTATCTTCTGAATTTTTTAGATTTTAACAACTTTAACTCTTAAACGTTTAATTCCTCATTTTACTCTTCAATGTTCATCAAATTGAAGAAAGCCAATGACCTCCTCACATGAGGACGAGAGAGTGCACCTCCGATTGAAATCACCAAAATCTTTTAAAGGGCGTTTTTGAAACTTGAAAGAGATAGTTAACAAAATATTAGAGTTTGCCTTTTTGAATTTGTTAGGAAAAAATTAAATAACTCACCCTAATATTGATAAAAAGTAATATGAATAATAGTGTGGTGTATTTATTTTTCAACTATAGCATAAATAAATGCATTTTTTTTTAAAAATGTGATATGAATAATCATTTTTTTAAAAGTATGACATAATATGTAATTCGTTGAACGAAAATTATAGGAAATATTAGACTTTAGAAAACTATATATATATTTTTTTTACTTAAGAAAACTATTGGTAGTAAATGTTATGTATTTTTGTTAACAAATGTTATATATCCATATGACTGTTCAACTAAATAATTGTATACATCGAAATACCTTAGTTTGATATAGGGTTTTTTCTCCTCTTTCTCTCTTCCACCATTTCTCTCTCTTGTCCTCGACGACGGATCTGGAGTCGGAGCTACGATTATCCCACTAGTGGTTTGTCTTTGTCAAAGTGCGAGGGAAGATAACGACGAATAGATTGGCAATAGGCAACAATAGAGGATGAGTGACGATGGGAGATGAAGCGAAGGACAACAATGAAGATCTACGTGGCTGGTTCATCTTCGTCGCCCATGCTTGTGCGAGTTGGAGAAGATTGGAAGGCAACCTTGGTCCTTGCAAAGTCGTTGGTCCTAGCTAGGGCCGATCTTCGCCGGGAGAGAATCGGCTCCGACTTCACCACTGGCAATGGGGTCATTTATGTTAACGAGCGGTGCACTTTGGCGACATGGGCATTTTCCTAATAGAGGGAGAGGAAAAAGAGGGAGAGGAAAAACATAGAAAAAAGAGAGATATTTTTGGTATTTTAGTGCAGAAAAAATATTTGATTTTTTATCTATTATTTACTAAAAAGTTTTAAATTGTGATATTAATTTTATCTAGTTCATCTAAAATTACTATTTCTCTTATTTTTGTATTTTTCTAATAAGTCTCAAGTTTGACCCAAAAAAATTAAAAATAAGACACACGTTTATTTTTAATATTTATTTTTTTTTATAAATTTATATATATTATTTTTGATATAGCTTAACATTTAATATAAATAATAGTATCATAAATTTTTTTTTAAACATGACATACAAAAATATATTTTTTAAAAATATAACGGAACATGAAATTTTCTTTTAGAGAAAAATAACAGTTATTGAGAGGGTAAAGCGTCCAAATAAAAAATTGTTGAAAGCAAATTACGAAAAAATAAAAAAATCCAAAGAGCGAAAAAGTAATAAAAAACCTGTATAACTAATCGCAAGTTGCAACTTCTCAGCCAGAAGAAAAAGTGAATACAGTATTGCACAACGTCGTGATCCAAGTCTTAAACAAGTGCTTTGACTTTTGGCTGATGTTTCTTGCCTTGGACAAGATTGTGATTTTTGAGAGGATGATGGCTTTTCCTTTCCGTTGTATGTTCAGATCGAAGAAACAATTTTCGAATCTTGAATAGACCAAAGTCGTTTCGTTCAATTTCAACTCGCTCATCATCTGTTGCGAAGGAAGCCATGGCTAAAGATGGAGCTCCCTTGCTCAACGCAGTAAATGACTCACATGGAGGAGTTCTCGTCGACATGAAAGAACCCATTAGTCCTCAGGAATTTGGTGATCTTCTTAGGGCTTCAGCCTCACAATGGAGAGCGCAGGTAAGGGTATTTTAGTCTTCTTATTTTGTCAATATATATATATATGTATATGTTTAAAGCTTGGTTTTATGGTTGATGGTGACATATTTATAACATTAAACGCTGTAGGAGAAGAAAGGAATTTGGATCAAATTGCCAATTGAGCTTGCAAATCTTGTTGAAATTGCAGTGAAGGTGAATTGGAACTTTCTTTATTCCAACTGGGGTTGCATTTAAGCTAATGAAAATTGTATTGCAAAAACATATTCATGTTTAACGGTGTGTCTTATTTGCTTGATTCCAATGTCTTAGTTGGGCTTCTTGTGGGTTGTTTACTTGTTTACAGGAAGGATTTAGGTACCACCATGCTGAACCGGATTACTTAATGTTAGTCCATTGGATTCCTGAAACTGCCGATACTCTTCCTGCAAATGCTTCTCATCGTGTGGGCATTGGTGCTTTTGTCATGAATGACAAGAGACAGGTAATAGTGAACTTCACCTTGAAATCCCATTAGTTAACTTTAGACTACAAAGAGGTCCTTGTTGTTCCTTGTGTTGTAGATATATGAATTCATAACGAGGAATTGATTTTGGTTGTATGCTTCTTGTTTAGAATTAGACGCGCTAATCCTTTACTAACAAGAGCAATATAATATAGAAATCGATCAAGCAAATTCCACAATTATAGTAATTTACTCTAGCTACATGTACTTTCAACCGCCACAGAATTTCACCATTATAAAAAAGAGAATCATGCACCTCACGCCTCTCAAACTGTTTGTACTCTCTTCACCTAATTCTCAAACCTAGTGCTCCGTAATATGTGTAGCAGGGGAAAGCAAAACAAAAATACATATGTCAAGTCCCAAGACATCCTTATTAAAATTTTTGCTCGGGGCCTCTGCCCTCATGTGCTAACTCTGCATCAGAGTGATAATTTGGTTCCAGACGCTCAACACTTCCTTCGTTCTTTACTTGTCAAGCACTTGGATTACTGAAAAGCAATCCTTAGGACCATTAAAAACAAACTTGTAACTTTGAGGTCTAAATAATAAGAATGCTATAATGCCATAAAATAGTTGCCTAATGAAAATCAAATTGCTTCTTTTGTTAGGTGCTTGTAGTTCAAGAGAACAGTGGCAGGTTCAAAGGTTCAGGTGTCTGGAAGTACCCAACTGGGGTTGTTAATGAGGTGAGTATATAAAAGTTATGCTCTTTGGAAAAATTCAAAGTTATGTTCTCACTATTTTCGTCGACAGGGTGAAGATATTTGTGCAGCTGCAATTAGAGAAGTGAAAGAAGAGACAGGAGTAAGTTTAAGATTTGGAATTTCTGTTTTCAAGTAGACATAGTGTTCAACTGCAGGCGTGATTCTAAGACTCTTCTTTTTGATTTGTTGTAGATTGACACAGAGTTTGTGGAAGTTTTAGCATTTAGGTAAGGGATTTTCTTCATAATACGCACCTTGGCCTTATATCTTCTTCTGTTTCCCTGTTTAATTTTCTGTCTTGCTCTCTCTTTATCTCTCTACAGGCAAAGCCACAAGTCATTCTTTACGAAATCAGACCTATTTTTTGTATGTGTGTTGAAACCTCTATCCTTTGACATCCAGAAACAGATTGTAGAGATTGAAGAAGCCAAGGTAAATTGAAGGAGAATGAATTCATCATATAGTTTAACTATTCTTTTGCTTTTTAATAAAATTATATTAGCTTCTTGTTTTTAAAACAGAGGCTGCAGAGTTTATTCTCATGTGAATGTATGGGGTTCCTTTTTACCTGCTTTTATGTGTTTGCATTAATTGTTATGTTTCTTTTCCCCAATTTTAATGAAGAAACTAAGTGTACAAAAGCAACCACGTACTTGCATCAGAACTTTGGCATCTATATGATAAGCTTTTCCAATTGGCAGAAAGCAGTCTTTTTGTTTCACGAGCCTCCCTCTGGCTCTCAGGCGTCAGTCTTTAACAACTTTCTTTGGTTCTTTAGCCTGTAAAATTATGCTTGCAACTTCGATGAAAGGCCAAGTTCTTGAACACGAAAGATCTTGTTTAAGATATGCATTAATGGCTCTGATGGGATGCAAAACGGGTTGAATCTAGATTGCTTGAAACCCTTCAAGGTGACAAAAGCACGAAGTAGTTTTCCTTCTTTGCTACTACAGGAGATGGACTTGTGTCAATGCTGACTGATCGGAACTCGTTGCACAATTGACTGCTGTCTCCTCTCTCCCTTGATAATAATCATATGGTTAATGGGAAAAAAAAAAGGATACTATGGCTGTATTGAAATTTGGTTTATTTTCTAACGCTTTTGTTTCTGATATTTTTCTTCAGTGGATGCCTGTTGAGGAGTATGCAGCCCAACCATTCATCCAAAATCATGAAATCTTCAACTTAGTTGCCGAAATATGCAGGGCAAAGTCAGATGCCGACTACACCGGGTTTTCCCCACGGTCTACATCTACAGCTTCTGGAAAAGCAAGCTATTTGTACTTCAACAACCAGGATCTTGACCGCATACAGCTTTCTGGTGATCATCACTAAAGTATGTCGATTTGCAGAACAGAACCTTTTAATCATACTCGTACTGGCTGAGAGTATGACCTCTATCGGACGAAGAATGCCAGAGGAATAAGTTAAAGCTCTTCTCTTATATATAATTTCCAGTTCATTTATGTATTTTGGTTGTGTGTAATATAGGAAAAAATGCCAGAACTCCTTTTGTTCTACCATGTCCTTAGTACAGATGTTGACCAGTTTGTTGCGACTTTGGGAATTAGTATCGTTTCCTAAAGCAGTTTGTTCCATTTGTTCACTGTAATACAATTTATATAAATTTCTTCTGCAATCATATTATTAGAGATCTTCATGAATAAAATAAAGCTCTTGTGTTCCTTGTCAAACCCAATTTCGTTTATTATTATTATTATTATTATTTTAAATCAATTGTGTGTTTAAGGTGCTGGTTGATGCTACTCTCTTCTTACAAGGATAAAGATAATGGTACATGTTGGACCTAACGGACTAAATAAAAGACACGTTAACGGGACCATGTCTTAACAATAACCAAAAGTAATTCTGTGTAAAGTGCAGAAAAATAAAACAAATACAGTGATATGGTTATTTAGCGTAGTCAAAAACTCTCGCGGCAAAAAACCATGGGTGCTTCTTACATCAAGAGATAAGAAAGATCCATTATACCGAGCTGCTATTATAAAGTTTTAAATTATAAGAATGCCTAGAATCTACACCAACTTAGAGCCCACAATATTCCTTCTATGACTCGCTCTCCTTTAGACTCTTCGTCCTACTCTAAACCGTCTTTGCTCACCTTTTGTCCAACTAATGTACTCCAAGCCTTCAACCCACCAACAATCCTCCTTTAACCTTCTGGATTGGAACGAATGCATCAATGCAACAGAGGGATGAGAGCAATATATTGAAGTCTAAAACGCTAAGGTTTTTTCACTTGGGTTTTCTCCCACAATGAAGCTCTAAAGATGAATCATAATATATGATCCTTTAAATAGGCAAAGCCTAGCCCTACAGAAGTGTTTAGATTCATTCTCCTAATTCTAGGGTCAAATCTCTTTAAAATTAGAGTAAAATTCGGATCCTAGCTGTCAAATCTTCACTTTGAAACAAATGAGAAAAGCTTGACTCTGCTGTGTCGAAAGTTGTCTTGACAGACGTATTTGCATTTCGACTATGCAAATAGACGGACGTTTCCTGCAGTTAGAAAATAGAAACTAGAAATAAAACAAGATAGTCAACTTTGTCAGTTTCCCATTTGTTCAAATTTATTCCGAATTTTATTGAAAAAATCTCAATCACATAAATCAAATAAATACCCAATATTATTTACAAAACTTTCCACAAAAAGATATCGACAAAAAACAAGTAGTTTCCTATTCTTGAAAATCAAAACTCATCACCATCAATTAAAACAAGTTGGAAAACTCAATAAAAAGAGATCCAAAAATATTCAGGAAATAATTCCTAATATCACAACAAAATCATACATATTTTTTGATAATAGATGATAACACAAAAGTAGGAATAAAAATCTTAACAGTACAAGTGGCTACACTACTCGTATTAGTCTTAGAAATATACACGACTCACTTATTATCAGTAGTGGTGCTTGTAATACATGGATCGTATATATTTTTAAGACTAATATGAAATCTGCCAAGTACATTTATTGACCTAATATGTAACATCACAAGCACCAGAACATTACTACCACATAGCGCTGCTTCTTTAATGTATCTCATAGTTTTAAGTTTTTCTCATTGTACCCCTCCGTTTTTAGAACTGAAACATAAATGGGCACTTGAGGAGACATGCGCTTCAGAACTGAAACTAGCAGGAGTATTGAGGCTTGATCCATAGAATTTAGAATTCCAAGAAACCCATCGAACATTGAAATATGGAGGCTATTTCTCAGTATCTAAAGCATCATGATAATCATCTTCCAAACCTTCAAGTGACAATTTGAAAGCTCCTTGTTGAATGTCAACCTTGAATTCATTCCTAAATCAACCGACAGTAATGCAACGCTTATAAGCGCTAAAATTGATTGAGCAAGTGTTGCAATGGAAGGTATACAGATACTTCTCTTTTAATTAGGTCTTCATCTCAACTTTTAAAGTAATAGGAGGATAGTTCAAGCGCTCAAGGTGACATTGAATAGTGTGCCAATAGATCTTAGCACAGAGAACAACTTATTTTAAAAAACCACACTCGTTGTATGTTTGTCATCCTGTGTTACTCAAAATAGTCTTCCATGCTTGCTAATCAAGAAATGCATCATAGTTTATTCTTCCATCATGCTTAGATGCCTCAAGTTTTATCATGCAAAAGATATCCCGTTCATTACGATGGACATGAAGCTGTTGACGACAAAAATGTTCAAAAAGCCTACCCCAAATTGTCGATTAGCTCTAACAATTGGGAATTCGATATCAAAGTCATCACTTACAAAATCTTTATATTAATCGACAAGGAATCTCTTGATGGTGAACATCTGTTGTTCTTATAGTTTTCTCAGCGCACTCGGTGGTAAGCTTATCGGAGGGACCGGAGGATGATGGAAAAGAAACGTTCTGTGTAGGTGGTGTTGTTAGCAACCGAGATTGTTGTGTTGTGTGTGTCATTGGTAGCTGGCATGGAGCATTCTTCTGAACCACTGTAGATTTACTTTCCTTTGGTTTTTTGTTTTCTCTCCTTTTTCATTTGCATGTTTAGTGCTTCAATTTTTTTTTTCTTCTTTCCTTTGTGTGTATTTTATTTATTTATTCATTTTTTTAGCTTTCCCGTTAATACCTTGTATATTTTCAGCTTCACTTCATTATTTTTGTAAACGTGTATCATTAAAATACCTTTTTAATGTATCTTATTGCATATTGTTTTGCGTCCTCTAAATTATTTAATTAAATATGACTTTTAAATTTTGATCTTATTCCTTTTTGTTTAAGCTTTTCTTGTCTTTGTCGTTTTGGTTCCAAAATATTTTTCTACTTACATACATACATATATATATATATATGTGGCATTTTTAGGCTCTATTTACTAGGAGAGATGGAGAGGAAGAAGGATGGGAATGTAAGGGATGGAGATAATTATAGTAATCATTGATGGTTAAAATTCGTGAATAAAAACTCTCGCAAATAATCCTCACCACGATGTTTATTCACTCGATTTGTGCATCAAAAAATGGCCGAAAATGAAGTAAGAATACTACATATTTTAGTAGTTTACTCGTTGAGAGTTATGTTTACTCTGAGAGGTTTTTCACTAGAGATTTAATTTCCTTTTTTTTTTTTTATTTGTTTTCTTTGGGTCTCTTTCCTTTTTCATTTGCATTTTTAGTGCTTCTTTTTTTTTTCTTCTCTCCTTTATATGTGTGTTTTGTTTATTTATTTACTTCTTGTAGCTTTCCCCCTAATACCTTATATATTTTCAGATTCACTTTATTATTTTTGTAAATATATATCATCAAAATATCTTTTTAATGTATCTTATTGCATCTTGTTTTACATCGTCTAAATTATTTTATAAAATATCTTTCAAATTTTGATCTTATTCCTTTTTGTTTAAGCTTTTCTTGCCTTTGTCATTTTAGTTCCAAAATATTTTCCTACTTACATATACATATATATATATATATATATATTTTCTGTTAGCATTTTTAGGTTTCATTTAGTAGAGAAAAGGAAGGATAGAGAAAGATGGAGGGGTGGATATGATTATAGCAATTGTTAACGATTGAAATTCGTCTACAATAACTCTTGCAAATAATCCTCACCACGATGTTTATTCACTCAATTTGTGCATTGAAAGATTGTTGAAAATGAACTAAGAAAACCAGAAATTATTGTGTTTCCCTCACTAAGAGTTAAGTCCACTTTGAGAGGTTTTTCACTATATTTGAGAGGGAAAATTCAAGTAGCAATTTTGTTTAGAATGCGACTTGTTTTCTTTTTCCAAGGTTTTAGCCCTATTTATATATAGCCTTTTTCCATAAATGAAATATATTTAAATATATTAATCTTCAAATTAATGTGAGTATTATCTTCCCTAAGTGAATCCGATCAGATACCCTATCTTTTTAGGAGTAAATAAAGGCCAACATCCAATGATTTTCACCATCATATGGCGTAAAATAACATCAACGAGGTCTAAATGCGGTGGTGACAAGGGTGAGGCAAGGTTTGGGCGAAGTAAAGACGATGGCAATAGAGGCGACGATGAAGGCAAGATTAGATGATGAAAGTGAGAAAGAGAGAGGAGAGAGGGGGATAGAGAAAAGAACTAGAATGACAGAGAGAGGTGAGAGACTAGTAAGTAGCATCGTTTTGGGTTCTTTGGGGTTTCTTGGAAAACGTTATTAAATACTATGTATTAGAGGACGGTTTCTTTAAAACAGTCATCTAAAGTGCAGCACAAAAATCTAAAACATAGAAGTTGTCTTCACACCACGTTACTTATGACAACATTTTATTAAAAACCGTCATCGACTAGGCTGTTGTCTAATGAATTAATTGTAGTAGTATTTATACTTTCTTCTAAAAGATTATAGCATATAAGAACTTTATACTATAGACGATTCAAATTTATATCCTAAACATAAGGCAAGTCTTTTTTTTTTGTTAATGAATAATAAAGGAAATACTAAAATGTATCACAGAGAGTAAGATTTATAGCTTGTTTGGCAAAAACGGTTTGAACTGTTTTTTATTGTTTTGATGATTTTTTCTATTTAATGTTTTCTTTTACAAAATTTAAACCAAAAAATGATTGAAACATAAAAGGAAAAAAAAAAGACAATTCTAACCCTTTCCCCAAATGAACACTTGCTAAGGTGATGTCTTTTTCTTCCTACACGTCCTTGGTTAACTAAGACAAAAATGGTGCTATCAAGAAAGAAATGGACCACTTGCTATTCACTTTTTTCAAGCCTTCTCTATTTTAATGTTGATGAGTCCCACACAACTTTAATCATCAAATCACATCAAAATTACATTACATGCTCTTAAAAAAACATATTATATAAAAATATATGACAACTTAATTTTTTCATGCCCTATTATAAAATTCTCTTGTTACAAGTAACTAAAAAAAAAGGCCTATATAAGTAGATGTCTTAAATAGCTTAGCCAAGTCAGATGTTCATGTTATGTATAATTTTTAGGGTTACACGAGTTTGGTATGAATTTAACATAATTTTTGTTATTGGAATGTGATATAAGAGTTCTAGAGTTTACTTGTTAGGTAAATTCCCAATAATGTTTTTCATCCAAATGATTTTATTTTGCTATGATTTTAGGATATGATGTATATAGGAATGTTTGGAATTTTTATAAATTTTCGTTCAATATATTTTAAATGTTATGAGCTTTCAATCAGGCATTAGTCATGAATTTTTATTTGCTGGCATATATGTATGTGTGTTTTGTAGAGTCTGTTTATGTTCCAAACCATGTCTCTGGGTTTTGTAAATAATTATATGTTATTATTCATCTGTTAACTAATTGTGTATAAAATTTAAACTTCATATTTTTATTATGTTATAACATAAAATTCGTAGATCGCTGAGTACTCAATGATTATGAATGTCTGCTTAATATGCTCTATATAATTTGTGAGATAATAAATCATACTTTAAATAAGTTTTTCATGATTTCTTATTTTTCTAATGTCTATTTATATTTAAACATGTACATAAAAATCTCAAAAGCATATCGTACATATTTGATTTTATAATAATGTTTGAATAAAGAGTGTTTGTTATTTAGCATGTCTAATGTTAATATTAATTCTAAATTCAAACGTATGTCTTGAATTATTCCAAAATTATTTGACGCTGAATTTTAGATATGTGATGAATTTCATTTGTCTATTATATGTAGTAAGCGTTTTTAAATTACTTTATATCATAAATGATTTAATCTATAATTTTAAATTAGGGCTGCTCATTGCCATGTTTTTTATGGCAGTTTTCATGGTATTGATTATGTGATTTATTTAAATTATTAAATGAAATGTTTATGGCTAAAGAAAAATTTGAGAGTTATATATATAAGTTAATTTTATTCCTGCATATTTTCATGCTTTAATTGAATATAAATTGAAAGATATAAGATGATGAATCCTTGAATGTCAGTCAATTTTTGTGATTGGTAGATTTATTTGAATTTTTTGAAAATTGGAAAAAGGTATTTTGGATTAATATTTTCAAGAAAAGAAAATTTGAGTGATGTTTTTATATGTTAGCTATGTTATGAAAGAAGTTTGACACTTATTCATGCTTAGAAGTTGAGATTAAATTTTTTAAGTGATTAAAGGTCAAGTTTTCTGTCTTTATGTTTCTTGACTCTAAGTGCATGTTTGTGACTCAAAGATGTTTTGTTTCATTGAGAATAATGTATAATGATGTAATATGATATTAAATGATATCATAAACAAGAAGATTAGTTTCACATATTATATGAATGATAGATATGAATACTCCAAAAGGCAACACATTGAGAACCACGGTTGCATCATCCAATTTAAGATTTAGTAAGCAAGCAAGTCAAGTAAGTACACTCTCACCTACAACATGATAAAGTTTATGAAAATGTTAAGTAATATTTTATAAGTAAAGGTTTATGATTTATTGTTCTTATTTCAAGACCTTTCATGATGAATTTTCTTAAGGATGTTTTTACGCTTATGTTCTTACAGTCTATGACAAGTTTTTAAAGAAAACTTATATATATATAGATATGTATATATCACTTAATTAAGCGTTACACACCTAATATTTATATTTATGATGTCTTCCAAGATTAGACTTGTCAAGATTAGTTTGAGATTAGCTATCCCTCTCCTTTATGACGGTGCGTCTATAATATTAATAGTGTAACGCTTGGGCCCCTAATGATAAAATAAATAATATATTAATATGGAAAATTAAATAAAATATATGCTCTATATAAAAGTGTGCCTTATGCATGACTATGATTATGGCTATGATTATGACGTTATGATATGATTTATGAAAGTTCATTTTTTATATTGTGAGATAGGAAAATATACTTACTAAGTTTATGCTTACTTAGTTTTATATCATGTTGCAGACAGAGGTAAAAGGCCCATAGACTATGATAGAGGGCAAAGATGGGCATGTATGCAAGAAGTGTTGGATTGAAAACAGAATCATGCCATAAAAAGAAATTAATAACTCAAATAATAAATTTTATTATTAATGTTATTTCTGCATGATGTTGATTTGAGAACTTGGTTTATTTTCCTATGGACTTTTAATTGTTTTAAGATTGTTTAATACTTTCATAATTATGGTCTCTTAAGGACTATGCCGTGTTTCTTTGATTTTGATATGATTAAACTATTTAGACATTCAAGTATTTTTCTTGAGAGTTTTAAACATTATTTGAAGTTTTGTGTGTGTCTATAATTCAATAAATGTTTGTATTTCTAAACTAACCATTATTTGAAGTTTAGGCATTTTGTCTAGCTAATTGAGGAGAGATAAGTAAATCGAGTAAGTATGTTTTTAAATAAAAAAAATATATGCATGTTTTCTTGGGATATTTGCTTGAGTGTGAGTGTTTCATTTGAATTATTATATTTAAATAATGATTTTAAAGGTAAAAGTAATGATTATTACGACGTCCGTAAGATGGTGCTACATCTATGGTAGCAAAGTGGGTTTCTGTTTCCAATGTACATTGCCACATGTCAGTTTCAAGTCCTACAAGTAAGTTTGTTTTTGTTAAATTGATCTATATGTAAGTTTAACGAATTACAAGGTTCAAATTCAAAGTGATTAATGCCTTAGTGCAAAATTTTAGTAGTGAAATCCTATCTCATTAGTCAAATTAAAAATTCATTCCTAAACTTATTATTCTTCTTCTAGGATATTGAAAATAAATACCCATAAAAGGACTCAAGCTCGTGCTCAAGCTGCTACCAGAGTTGGTAACTCGGCCGATGCTAACCTAATGGCAATGATTGCTGAATTTCAATGACAGCTTCAAGATCAAAGAAGATA
The DNA here is from genome assembly GCA_025403435.1 of Artocarpus heterophyllus. Taxonomy (NCBI): domain Eukaryota; kingdom Viridiplantae; phylum Streptophyta; class Magnoliopsida; order Rosales; family Moraceae; genus Artocarpus; species Artocarpus heterophyllus. The sequence goes on along the minus strand of CM046348.1, from coordinate 18,039,293 downwards.
GATTGATGAGCTTAGTACTAATGGTCATGGAGGTGAAGGACAAGGTGAAAACATACCACCTTTTTCGAAATAGCAAAGAGGGGTAGCCTCAGCCCCTACACAATAAGCAAGACCTACTTATTAAGAACCCTTATTGGTCAGGTAGAAACATGTTAAGCCAACTAATTTTGAAGGTTCCAAGGATCTATTGGTTGCTTAAGGATGGTTGAAGATGATTTAGTCTACTTTGAAGCTGATGGGTTTTACTGAGAATGAAAAGGTCCTCTGTGCCTTAAACTACCTAATAATGGAAGCCAAAATCTGATGGGATAGGATCGAGCAGAGCATAAATATAAATGAGATGACATGGACTAACTTTGTTTGTGAATTTAAGGCAAAGTTCTTTCACATAAACATCATTCAGAAACATTATGACGAGTGCGAGAACCTTTGTCAAGGAGATATGTCAGTTATTGATGTGGTTGCTAAGTTTGATTAGGTGGGACGAGTTTGTTCAAGAATGGCCAGTGATGATGGTGAGAGAGTTAGGAGGTTGATCAGGGTTCTTTGACCTAAAATTACAGCAATCATTGATGAGGTGAGTCCATGTCAAGATTAGAAACAAGTTGTTTTGAGGGTACAATGGGCTAAATTCCACCTATCAAAGTTGAAGAAAAACAACCCCAACAAAGTCATCATGTGAATTACTTGAACACTTAGAACTCTCCCTAGGGCAGTAACAACAATAATCGGAACTGATAGAACAATAAGAGAAAGGCAATTACCAAAATCAACAAGGGTCAGAGCAATAAGAAGTGGTAGTGGCCAGTATAACAACAACAAGCAGATACAGCCCTGTGCCAAATGTGAAAAGAAGCACTCGAGTGAATGTTGCCATGGAACAAATCAATGCTTTATTTGCAGCCATGAGGGTCACTTTTCTAAGAAGTACCCTACCCAATTCAAAGCTCAAGGTCAACAGAAATACTATCTTATATCAACAAATCACTCAAATTAAAAACATAACCATCATAACAACATAATCATAATCATACTACCTTATATCAATAAAATCACCCAAATCAAAAACATAATCATCATAACAACATAATTACAATCTAAAAACAACTACATCATACAAAATTTTCAACATTTTTAAAAAATAAAAACAATTAAAAACTCACACAATTCAATACCCACTAAAACTAGAGGTTGGAAACTTAGTGGTGGCATCAAGCGACTAGTGGCAACGACAAGCAGTGACAACAATCAGTGGTGATGATGATGGCAGCAGGTGGCAGTAGAAGTGGAAGAGAAATAGAGGAATTTTTTTCCATTTTGGGGGATTTTTTAGAGTCTTTTCGAGGATTTTTGGGTTATATTGTAATCTAGAGCAAAATGTGAATGAAATAGGTTTTTTAGGGTTTGGAAGGGATTTCGACTGATTGGGATGAGAGAATTGGAGAGAATGAGAGAAGAAAGTTGGAAAAAATGGGGGAAAAGATTCCGTGTTCTGGTTTATGTGCAAAACTTTTTGTGACGACATATGTCATCGTAAATACCTAAAATGTCGTTGCTATTAGTAATCACAATGACACCGATTAGATTAAGCTGAAAAAAAATTGAAATGGTTTTCCAAGTTTCTGGAGCCACCTTTTGCGACAATATTTTTTAAAGTCATCACATATAGTTTTTGGGAAACCACCAAAACTTCCACCAATTTTTTCTCCAAAATATTAAATACTCAACCATTTGCAACGACACTTCGTTGCAAATAACTTCATAAATAAATATCTTTGACTCGTTAGCGCCAGCTGTATTCTATTGGTATTTGCAACGACAATGTCATTACAATTACGTGTGAATTGCCCCGAACTTGCTCGCACCATATTACTTTTGGCGGCGTTATGTAGTTGTGACAATGTATGTGAGGATAATTTCCACTTTATTTGCAACCTCATGCTGTAGCCAATGCGGTATTATCTGCGATGGCATGTCGTTGCAAATAATAATAGCAATGACATGTTCAAGGTAAACAAATGACAATTTTTTACGACAACAAGTCGCAAATAACACATTATTAGCCTTATGTTGTTGCTAAAGCCCTCGTTTGTAGTAGTGGCATAGCACGCATCCTGGATTCCCTTATGGTGGACTATTGATGCAAAGTCACAGGAATTGACTCGCACCCATTCTCAAACTTTAGATAGCCAAAAGATTTTGGAACTAATTCGATTTAGGGCTCTGCACTCTATATTTAACTAACTGGCCTACTATGCAACAAAACATGTGGACTTCTACAAAGAGGCTGGATATGAAATGGCATGTTTAACTCTCATGTTTAAGAATTTAGTGCCCAGCCATTAATTTGGTCCCTTCCCCCTCCTCCAATAGATAATGATTCAAATACACCTTTTGCGATTCTTAGAGATCCTGTGGTTGTTCGAAACCAGGACACACCAAACCGCCGAAAACAAAGAGCAAACACGGATAGTAATGAGATCACAGATAGCTCCAAAATTATGTACTAATTGAGTGTATATACCATTCTTTAATCTTTTTTTAATTCGAGTCGAGTGCTATTATTATATAAGCATAAGAAATTTTGAGTTACGAGAACGTTATTTTTTATATCTTTATAACAATAACAAATAATTTATAGTAGCAGATGCTTTCATGGATGCCTTCAACCAGTTTGTTGCAACCCATAATCTAGTATATACGACTTTACACCGATAGAGTCTATATTCAAGAGGCATACACTTAAATGAATACTAGGATATTTCAATCTTGTTCAATCCTTTTACTTCTTCATGCTGCACATCAGACTATAGATACCACTTTCAAGCACAAATGTTATGTTAAAGTCATCTTTTATGTACATATTTCAAAAAGATTTTTTACCATGTCGTTTATGTTTTTATTCAACTCGCCTCCTAACGATTTCAATTTGAACGTCACTTAAATCCTTTTTGGAGTACCTGGTTACATCTTTATGACTATGGGTTTCCATTACAAATCGTTGGACATGAGCTTTTACATTTTTTCCCAAGCCTAACTACCTATTTTTCTAGCTTGCAAAATTGCTTCAAAGACCTGTAAAGCAAATTATATTTCTGTCATCCCTGACATGATCTACTGTCTCTTAACACATTCCCCTTGTTGCCTCAACTGTCCCTTCAAATATGAGGTTGTTCTTTGACACAATTGCCCCTTACACAATATTTGTCCCTGACATTCTGATTTCCCTACGCCAAAAGATCCTCTGCGAGTGTGTTGGACGGCTGTTTTCCATATATAAGACCTTGCCTAGATATATATATATAAATATATATATATATGTATGTATGTATGTATATGAGAAATTTTGCAATGGGACTCTCTAGAAATTCTCATTGATGAAACAACTTTGTTAACACCATTGGATTAAAATGAAAGAGTCTAGAACGTAAGATGTATCAGTATAGCTAAATATAACATTTACATTTTAATTTTACCCATATTTGCAAATAATAATAATAATAAGGAAAAAATTGTTCATCGTTCACAAGTAATTGGAGTTGTCCTTTCAAAAAAAGGGGGGAAAAAAAAAAACTAGTGTCGCCGAAGGAGCTCGTTGGCATTTGGTCAGAGAGGAAATATCACTGTGGGTTGCCATTGGAGGGAGAAGACGAGTGATCGTGATTCATAACCACTGCAGCGACGAATCATGACCTCTATCCTGAAGGAAGGTGGGTTTGGAATTGTGATTTGCTCAGAAACTGCTATAGTGATAGAATCAAGACCCGCTATCGCGATAGAAGATGGGTTGCGACCAAGGGTGGGTCAAACCTACCATCATGATTTGGGGTTTCTAGAGTGACCCTTATCTTGATCTAAAAGCCCGTTTGATTCGAGTATTTGAATGAACATTTAAATTTTTGTGAGAAAAAATACTGTAACGAAATGATTCAAATCTTGATTCAAACCACGAAACAAATAGACCCTAAATATTTACCGGTTTATGTCGTTGCTAGTGACCTCTTTCTGGCAATGATGGATCACTATGACGGATCACTGAATAGGGTCACAAATGGACCAAAAATAGCCACCAAATCGTTTCTCATTTCTTTACTTTTCAAATTTTCTTTTTCTCTAATTTAAGATAAGGGTCTATAAATTCAACATTTAGAATCTCAAAATGGAGTCGAAGTTATTAATGGATGGAGATCTCCTGTTTCCCCCTCTTTGTCTCTCTCCCTATCTCTCCAATAAGATTATGCCACAGTGCTTAAATTGGCCAACTCAATTAAATGTTTATGGTAGGCAAAGACGCTGACATTTCAAACTTAAATGATGTGGCAAAATTTCATCTGAGAGACAGGGAGAAAGACAGAGAAAGGGGGACATGAGATCATAGTCCGTTATTAATTTCCACAACCAAGGCCTTGGTTTGTTCTTAGTCTTTTACCTTTTTTTGGACTTGTTCAAACAAGAGAAGTCATGCATTGGAAGGGGGAAAAAGTAAAAGAGTGAGTCCATATGGCTGTAAGAGATTTTGCACCGTAGATCGATCATGAGTTCATTTTAATTTAATAGGGTGTTTGGAAGGGTGGTGGGAACCACTTTTACTGTAGCATGTGAGAGTTTTATACTGTAGCATATTTTTTTTAATGTTACTGTAGCATATGAGAGCTTTACACTGTTCATAACTGAAATTGTAGTAAGAACTGAGTGATTACTACCACTACCAAACACCCCCTAAATTTATTTCGTCTTTTTTTTTAATTTGTTATAATTTCAGTAAAAAAAAAAAAGAAAGATAGAGACAGAGAGAGGGAGAGAAGATGCTTCAAAACGACAACATCTATTTAATCGTCTTCGTCTCAAATAAAATCCCTTGCACCAAACGCAGATTCTCAACATTTAAAATATGGGGCCCATTACAAATCCAATTAATACCCACCACGAGATTGTCTCTCATGGATAAGCGTCTCATCGTAGCAATTCCAATGGAAGACGAAATTCATAATGGCCATTGGCTGCCATAAAAGTTTTACTATGATGCTTCAATTCTGGCAAATAAAAATGTGAAATGTGGGCCTTGGAATATTTCTGTAACTAAGAAAAAGCTGCAGATTTCTTTTTTTCTTTTTTTTTTAACTTATCATTTGGCATAAGGAGCTGAGGAAAGATCAATTCAATAGTTCTTTTAACATACTATACAACAGAGGATGTTAGGACAAGAAATTAACAACCTGGATTTGCCAGTGTTGAAAACAAAATGTTAACAATTATGTTATGTTGAATGCTTTTTGTACTTGTTTTTTTAGAGAAAAAAAGTAGTAATATATATGAAAGGGTCATTTGCTGACGTGGAGTCACCAACCATGTCCGATCTCATGCATATAGCTTCTTTCATGCCAGTCTGGCTTTTCTTCTCAAGTATACTGCCACCGACAGTTGTGGGTCCCAGAGCTTAACCACTTGATAATCTCTTATTTGAAAGGAAAAATAAAAAATGGACACCAATTAGGAGAAATGAAACATCACCATGAGTCATGACCATGCAAAAGGTGCCAAAAAGAATAATGGGGGTTGGAAAATGATACCCTTTCTTTAAACTATGGTAGATAACAGTGAAATCTTAACCTTCAAAAGAAGTACTTCTTTATTTGTAGATTCAATTGGTAGTTTTTCCTACCTAATTTGCTTCTCTTATTTCTACTTTCATGCATATTATGGAAGATAATAGTGGATTTTAGCATGCAAATTAAGTTTTTCCTTGTTTGTAGTTTCAAGTGGTAGACTTTTCTATCTAGTTTGCATGTCCCAATTCTTCTTTACTGTACATTAATATTTCAACTCTGATGTAATCTTTTACAATGCCAACCTAGATTTGATTTAAGGATAGCATGGTACAGAAATATTGATTTGGCTTAAATTTCTACTTCACTTGAAGGTCAGTTCCTGATGTTTTAACATGAAAATCTCAGTTTTATAGTGACTGCTCATGTTAGAATAGTTAGGATGACCTTAACTGTTTAGTAGATTTTTTTTTTTTAAAAAAAAAAAACCATAAGCAATGACAATTTATGCGAATATTAGTACCAAGCCTATTAATTTTTTTTATTTTTATTTTTTTTGAAAAGAATAATTTTTATTAGCCTATAAGCTATGGCTAATTAATGTGTGAGGATGCACTAGGGGCAAAACAAATTATGAGAGGGGGTCCAGTATATTCATTTGCACTAATTTCTCTACATATCTGCTAATCGTTTTGAAAATCTTGCCGTCTAGAGGTCCATATCACCATCGATCAATGATCAAGTCTCTAATAAATGACAATCTAGAAGAAAGTTATGTCCCAACTAAATCTTTTTTTTTTTTCTTTTTGAAGGAACTAATTCATAAATATTACTCTATTAAAAAAAATTGGGGATTGTTCCACTTAAACAACCGACTCGAGTTCGAGTCCTTGTGAACACAGTTGCCTAGGAGACTCTTGCCACATTCGGGTCTCTCCATGGATCGGCTCCGGATTAGTCGAATAAACCCTATGGGAGTTAAGGGGCCTTTTATATAAAGGGTTCATGCCTACCGTGGTGGGCTCTAGAACCCGGAGGTGTAGATTACCACAAAAAAAAAAAAAAAAAAAAAAAAAAGCACTGGGAGTTGGGACTTGGGACGTTTAATTGAGATTAAATAAAATTGTCTGCTTTTTCTGTCCTATGCTTCCTTTCAGCGATTTGATAATATACCGTGGTCCACATGCTTTCTTTATTCAAGGAAGCATATGTTGTTACCGGCCTTGCACGTTAGGAACATAAGAGTAAGCGTGCATTATTTGACCAACAAAAACAATGGATTCTATATATAGCAAATATTGTTTATAATCTAGTTCATTTATGTGTCCGCAGATATGATCATAATACAATCATGAAAGGATTTCAAAAAAAAAAAATAATAATAATACAATCATGAAATTGTGAAACAGTTGGTAACTCTCTAATTATGTTCTAATTTCCAAACCGGCATTTAGATTAACTTTTCTCTAAATTTTGAAGCATTATTAGGTGCAAATCCCACACACACACACATATATATATATATGTATGTATGTATTGAGACTAAAAACACTTTGCTGCTCGAGAGCGATAAACTACTAAATTCTTTTTTTTAAGCTTTATACAGTAAAATATCTTTATAGATTATTGTTGTTTTAAGACTATAGATTTGATTAAAATCCTATTAAAGTGGTAAAAATGTAAAGATATATACAAATCTAGAACTATATAGTTGTTCACACTCAACCTTAGAACTATCCAATTTTTTCCAATCAATGAACTTATAAAAAATACCCTTAAAAAAAAGAAGTAAAAAAAACCCTCTTCAAAACCCCAATAATACAATTAATGGACCCACCACAACACATGCCCTCATCAAACCCTTCCAAATCCAAGTTGTCACTAACGCCAACCAAACCTCATCATTCCAACATTAAAAGCACACACCTCTCCTCTCCTCACCATTCCTCCTCTGATATCTCCAATTAATCATTCCAACCTACCAAATTACCAATTGTTAGCCAAAATGCCACAAAGACAATCAAAACTACCATTCCTCCCTCTCCTCCTCTTCTTCCTCTCCCTTTCCCTCCCCTCCACTTCCAACGCCCACAACATCACTCGCGTTCTAGCCAAGTACCCCCAATACTCCACCTTCAACAGCTACCTCACCAAGACACACTTGGCGGCGGAGATAAACCGGCGGCTCACTATCACGGTCCTTGTGGTGGACAACGCCGCGATGTCGACTCTCCTCTCGAAGGGCTACACTGTGTACACCATCCGGAACGTGCTGTCCCTTCACGTTCTCGTCGACTACTTTGGCGCCAAGAAGCTCCACCAGCTCACAAAAGGCACCACCCTCGCCTCCAGCCTCTTCCAGGCCAGCGGCGCCGCCACCGGAACTGCCGGTTATGTCAACATCACGAACCTTAAAGGCGGTAAAGTCGGCTTCGGCGTTGAAGACAATGATGGCCACCTCAATGCCCGGTTCGTTAAGTCTATTAGGGAGATCCCGTACAACATCTCAGTCTTGCAGATCAGCCAGGTTTGTACTTATAACATTGCTTGCTGCACTAGTGGTTATCTTGATTTGAGATAAGGAACAAGTTTCCTGCGGTTGTTGTTACTATTGGCTTTTCTAGATTGATGATAATTGATAATGCGATGTCCCACAGCATCGTGCAAAAGAACTAGTGATCCCCATATGGCATTCCACTCTTGGAAAAACTCAATGACATGCAAATTAATTAGGGAATTTTTATAATGGCATGTTTTTAAACTTACTTTTTTTTTTGTAAATGTCTATGTGTTTAATTGTGACACAATTTAAAACATGTAATAAAAATGATAATATGACGTAATTTTTTTAAATGCCGTATGAATAAATATATATTTTAAAAAATATGACATGACATATATTTTTCTCTTTTAACCAGCTATTTGCCATTATCCAAAAAGTAGAGTGAGATATTGGGTGGGCCCAATATTGACATATAATTTACTCATTTAATTGGCTATATGCCATTCTCTAAACAGTAATGTGAGATGGTGGGTGAGTGTATAAAATTTATTACTATTTTTCTTTTGCAAATGGGATAAAAATAATGTTAGATAGTGGGCCGTATATTTATTAGTAGTTTTCTTTTGCAAATGGGATAAAGATAAAAAGTAAAGACAGATGATATATGTGTAAAATTTTTTGAGGAAATAGTGTATTGGGGGGTGTACAAAGTGTTACTAAAAAGATGATAAGATCTGTGATTGTCTAGTGATCCAGATCCACACTTTAATTTCATTTTGAAATTTATCAGAGTTATATATATATATATTTAAAATATTACTATTCTCTAAACACTAACGGTCCGTTAGTAACGGAGCCACCGTCAATAATTAATTTTCAGATGCATATAAAAAAAATTAGAATATATTTTTCTCTAAAATAATTATTCTCACAATATTGACCGACACTGATTTTTATGATTGCTGCTCCGTGACACTGAGCTGTCACTTTTCCTATTTTATTACTTCTAACGGAATGAAAATTGACCGTTATTTGGACAGATATTGACCTCAGCTGAAGCCGAGGCGCCGACTGCGGGGCCAAGTGAGCTGAACCTAACGACTATTCTCTCAAAGCAAAGCTGCAAAGCGTTCGCCGACTTGTTAATAGCCACTGGAGCCGACGCCACTTTCCAAGCCAATATCGAAGCCGGCTTGACGGTGTTTTGCCCAACTGACGGCGTCATCAAGGGGTTCATGCCCAGGTACAAGAACTTAACGGCGTCCCAGAAGACTTCGTTACTGTTATATCACGGCCTCCCCGTCTACGAGTCAATCCAGATGCTTAAGGATAATAACGGCGTCGTCAACACGTTAGCCACGGACCGCGCCAACAAGTACGACTTCACGGTGCAAACTGATGGCGAAGACTTAACCTTGGAGACCAAAGTAGTAACGGCCAAGGTTATGGGGACGTTAATTGACCAGGAGCCGTTAGCCATATATAAGCTTAACAAAGTTTTGTTGCCTGGAGAGCTGTTTAAACCGACGGTAGCCGAGTCAACCAAGGAAGCCAATGCCCCTGAAGCCGATGCTCCAGAAGCCGAGTCGGATGATCAGACAGCCGACAACGATAGTGGGGCACAAGGAATGGACGGTGGAAGATTGGCCATGGTCCTTCTAAGCATGTGCATGGTGATTTTGCTTATGTGATTAAGTTAATTAAGGTTTTGCGTTTACCCCTTACCATACAACCCAGAGCTCAATTTGTGGAGCTTTTGAATTTTTTTATTTTCTTCATCTTGTTGTGGAGAATAAATTATATTGGCGGGGCCCACTGCTTGATTGAGCATCTTTCTCATTTTTTTTTTTAAGAACATATGTAAAATGTATACTGCCGTTTTGTTTTGTATAATTTGTGAAATGCGAATTATTTTGTTTTTCAAAATTAAAGCAATTTTTTTGACATATTTGTTTATTAAGTGAACTTAGATCCTTTATTTAAAGCCATTGTCCCAATAATTATCTAAAAGGGGCTTGCATCATATTAATGTGTAAAAGATTGCTTATTTTGAATTATTATTCTAATGCTTGAGATAAAATTCAATAATATATATATATATATATATATACACCCTTTAAATATGAGAACTCTACTTGACAATTACAATACTTTGTCAAAATTTTTTTCCTACAAAATTATGTTTTAATTTAAAATTTCTATCCTTGCAAATGACATTTTTAAAATAAAATTACATATGGATCGTTATTAACTCAACCAATCCATTCATATTAATTACCATTGAAAGTCTCCAATTTGTTCTCCTCCTATAATTGCCAGCGTTGGCCTTTCAGACAACGAAACTCATCGGCAAGGCAAATTTCGAGAAGCTCCTCTTTGTTTTGACAATCGAATTTATGTTTTGACCGTCAAATCTTCATCCCTGACTTTTGTTCCCGTTTCTCAGGTATAGTGTTGATTGAGTAAAAATGTGGTGGTGAACCATGTTGAAGAATTTGTGGATAGGAACAAGAAATGGAGACTAAAAAAATCTGAAAATAAAATGGGCTTGAGGCATATAAAAATACTTTTTTTGAAGGATTTATTTGCCTCCACTACTAAGTTTGTTAACGGTAATAACGGCAAATTATCCCACAATACAGCAAATACTTAAACACAATATCTAGTAATAACATTGAGTTCCAGAACAAAATTAGAGACCTATAATTTTCTCTGAAGATTTAATTACACACAAGGATGTCATTTCATGAACCATTGCAAATATATGATCATGCAACCTTTCATACACAAATGTACCTTTTCATGTAAAGGTATCTCTTTATATAGCATCACAACTATTACAACAGATACATCCACTGTTCCAAAAGTTTTGTTTGCACTATCTTAGCGTCGTGGTTTCAATTTCTAACGTTGCGGTGCTACACGTTCATTCCAATAATACACCGAAAACATGTATATTTTCATATTTTCATGCATGTCTTTGATCTTTTAACGCTTGAGAGACATATTATAATCTTTCTTACAGACCATAGAGAAGCGTGATAAGTATTTCCGAATCCCACCAACTCCATAGTCGCAAGGTTGAACAATTTTAATTCAGCGTGTCTTTGCTCATGTTGTTCCAATTTTTCTTTGAATGCGAAACTGCAAAACCTAGTGATAATATATATATACATACATTGTTGATGCCTGATTTCAGCACAACACCGCGTGCAGGGACGCACGGTAGTCGAGTTCCCTGTTCTGCCCGGCTCGGCCTAGTCTGGTCAGATCTGCAAGAGGAGAGAAGGCCTCGGAGTATGGGGACACCGGTTTGGTGTCTGCCAAGGGCGCTTCGACGCTCAAGTTAGTGTTCTGACCAGGAAGAGCTAAGGAAAGGCAGAGTAGGCGAGGGAAGAATGCCCGTACCTTTGTGGTGGAGTTGATGCTCCTATTTATAGAGTTTAGCTTGGATCTAGGTATGGACCGGTTTGGCCCGTAACCCAGGTGTCCAGCGACAGGTGTCATGATCTCCAGAGAAGGAGGATTGCCCAACGGAGGTTTGAGATGGTGCCACATGGTGGTCTTTGGGTAAGTTGGACAGATCCTAGTCGGACGGGTCCCTATTTGGACAGGTCCTGGTCGGACAGGTCCCTGGTCGGACAGGTCCCTGGTCGGACAGGTCCCTGGTCGGGCAGATCCTGGTCGGACGGGTCCCTGGTCGGACGGGTCCCTGGTCGGACAGGTCCCTGGTCGGACAGGTCTCTGGTCGGGCAGATCTTGGTCGGACAGGTCTTTGGTCGGACAGGTCCTTGGTCGGACAGGTCTTTGGTCAGACAGATCCTGTCCTGGTCGGACGGGTCCCTGGTCGGACAGGTCCCTAGTCAGAAGATCTTGTCCTGGTCGGACAGGTCCCTGGTCGGACAGATCCTGTCCTGGTCAGACAGGTCCTGGTTGGACAGATACCGTCCTGGTCGGATTGGTCATTTCAGCCAACCTGTTCGAGTGCTCGGTTTTAAGAGGGTATGAACTTCAGATGATTTTCTCATTATGAAGATTTTCCTCAATAGTAGCCCCCTAAGACTTTGGTGGTGGAGGTCATCAACATCGAAGTCTTGATGTAGTTACGAAATATTTTTTGTGAGCATATCCTGCAGGGACTCTTCGTCCTGGACCTAGTCGGCCTTAGCCTGGACCTGGCCTCTCTAGTCGATGTAACCTTCTTGGACCTGGTCGGACTCTTCGTCTTGGACCTAGTCGGCTGTAGCTCGGTTGGACTCTTCATCTTGGACCTGGTCGGCCGTAGCCTGGACCTGGCCTCTGTGGTCGACGTAACCTTCTCGGACCTGGTCGGACTCTTCGTCCTGGACCTTGGGTCTCGGTCGTAGCCTGGATCTGGCCTCTGTGGTCGGCGTAACCTTCTCGGACCTGGTCGGACTCTTCATCCTAGACCTTGGGTCTCGGTCGTAGCCTGGTTGGACTCTTCGTCCTGGACCTGGTCGGTCGTAGCTTGGACCTAGCCTCTCTGGTCGGCGTAACCTTCTCAGACCTGGTCGGACTCTTCGTCCTGGACCTTGGGTCTCGGTCGTAGCCTAGTTGGACTCTTCGTCCTAGACCTAGTCGGCCGTGCCTAGACCTGGTCTCTGTGGTCGGCGTAACCTTCTCGGACTTGGTTGGACTCTTCGTCCTGGACCTGGTCGGCCGTGCCTGGACTTGGTCTCTATGGTCGACGTAACCTTCTCGGACCTGGTCGGAGTCTTCGTCCTGGACCTTGGGTCTCGGTCGTAGCCTGGTTGGACTCTTCATCCTAGACCTGGTCGGCCGTGCCCGGACCTGTTCTCTATGGTCGGCGTAACCTTCTCAGACCTGGTCGAACTCTTCGTCCTAGACCTTGGGTCTTGGTAGTAGCCTGGTTGGACTCTTCGTCCTGGACCTTGGGTCTCGGTCGTAGCCTGGATGGACTCTTTGTCCTGGACCTGGTCGGCCGTAGCTCGGACCTGGCCTCTCTGGTCGGCGTAACCTTCTCGGACCTTGTCGGACTCTTCATCTTGGACCTTGGGTCTCAGTTGTACCCTGGGTGGACTCTTCGTCCTGGAACTGGTCGGCCGTAGCTCGGACCTGGTCTCTGTGGTCGGCGTAACCTTCTCGGACCTGGTCGGACTCTTCATCCTGGACCTTGGGTCTCGGTCGTAGCCTGGATGGACTCTTCGTCCTGGACCTGGTCGGCCGTAGCTTGGACCTGGCCTCTGTGGTCGGCGTAACCTTCTCGGACCTGGTCGGACCCTTTGTCCTGGACCTTGCGTCTCAGTCGCAGCCGGGATGGACTCTTCGTCCTGGACCTGGTCGGCCGTAGCTCGGACCTGGCCTCTCTGGTCGGCGTAACCTTCTCTGACCTGGTCGGACTCTTCGTCCTGGACCTTGGGTCTCGGTCGTAGCCTGGATGGACTCTTCATCCTTGAACTGGTCGGCCGTAGCTCGGACCTAGCCTCTGTGGTCGGCGTAACCTTCTCAGACCTGGTCAGACTCTTCGTCTTGGACCTTGGGTCTCGGTCAGTCGTCCAAGGAATGTCTGGGGGGAAGAGCTGAGGCTGTTGGAAAAGCGCGGGGCCCTCCTTCTAGCGCCAAAATGTTGATGCCTCATTTCGGCACAACACCGCGTGCGGGGACGCACGGTGGTCTGGTTCCCTGTTTCGCCTGGCTCGGCCTAGTCTGGTCGGATCTGCAAGAGGAGAGAAGGCCTCGGAGTATGGGGACACCGGTTTGGTGTCTACCAAGGGCGCTCCGACGCTTAAGTCAATGTTCTGACCGGGAAGAGCTAAGGAAAAGCAGAGTAGGCAAAGAAAGAATGCTCGTACCTTTGTGGTGGAGTTGATGCTCCTATTTATAGAGTTTAGCTTGGATCCAGGTATGGACCGGTTTGGCCCGTAACCCAGGTGTCCAGCGACAGGTGTCACGATCTCCGGAGAAGGAGGATTGCCCAACGGAGGGTTGAGATGGTGCCATGTGGTGGTCTTTGGGTAAGTCTGACAGATCCTGATCGGACGGGTCCCTGGTTGGACAGGTCCTGGTCAGACAGGTCTCTGGTCGGACAGGTCCCTGGTCGGGCAGATCTTGGTCGGACGGGTCCCTGGTCGGACAGGTCCCTAGTCGGACTGGTCTCTGGTCAGATAGATCCTGTCCTGGTCGGACGGGTCCCTGGTCGGACAGGTCCTTGGTCAGGCAGATCCTGGTCGGACAGGTTCCTGGTCGGACAGGTCCCTGGTCGGACAAGTCTCTGGTCGGGCAGATCTTGGTTGGACAGGTCTCTGGTCGGACAGGTCCCTGGTCAGACAGGTCTTTGGTCAGACAGATCCTGTCCTGGTCGGACAGGTCTCTGGTCAGACAGATCCTGTCCTAGTCGGACAGGTCCTTGGTCAGACAAGTCTCTGGTCAGACAGATCTTGTCCTGGTCGGACGGATCCTATCCTGGTAGGACAGGTCCTGGTCGGATAGGTCCTGGTCGGATTGGTCATTTCAGCCAACCTGTTCGGGTGCTCGGTTTTAAGTGGGTATGAACTTCAGATGATTTTCTCATCATGAAGATTTCCCTCAACATATATATTGGTTAATTTTCGTGTCTGAATTTGTAATCGGAATATTGAATGAAGCTAGAGGCTTTTTTTATCTGTATATTTACCTGAATTTTTATTTGTAGACAGAGATTAGGAAACGGACTTTAGATAGTGAATTTTAGTTCGAATCAAGTAGTGAGTACACTTGCACCTAATATTATCTTTTCAGGCAAAATCTATCATTTTTTTCTTGAAAGAGGGGTCCTTCATGCAACAAATATTAGATGAAGAGTGCAATATTATCTATTTTTTTTTTTAACATGGATGGAGGGAATCGAACCCTTCACCTTTACTTCTCTGCCCTTACGTTCAACACTAAATAACTAAAATCACATTGAGACAAAAACGAGATTACCGCTAGTATCCGATGAAAACCATAAAAGTAACTATGACATCTATGTATCCACCACTTAATCCAGCTTAACTCCCTCACATAAACATTTTTCTGACGCGTGTGCTGCATAGAAATGCTTTCGGGACTCTTAAAATGCTTATCTTTATATTGCCAACTTATGCTTAATTCATACTATTTATATTTTGACATGTAAAATTTAAAGAAAGTCCTTACTTTATGATCCCTATTCCGCATTTTATTCTGAAAACAAAAATTTGTAACTTTCTATTCCTCCTTCTCTACTAAAATCCCTTGTACGCTTTTTTTTTTTTTTTGTTTCTTGATTTACCTCCCTAAGCAAGATTTCAGTTTTCTTTTTCGTAGAAATTGAATTTTGGTTATTGTAGTTTTTTTTATGATCTCGATTGGAAAAAAACGAAGGCTATACTTGGTAAAAGTTTAGTTCTTTAGAAATTTGTAAGCAAAAGATCAGAAATCCCTCCCTATATTATTTATGTATCATACACCTATTTATTTTCTTAATTTTTTAAGTTCTTTTCTTGAGGTATCGAATAGACATATTAATCTTTTAGTAGTTGGTCTAAAACTAATTCTTATAACTTTTCAAAAATTAGGAAAATGGAGGAACTTTTTGAAAATTGAAAAATAACTTTTTTTTACAGTGGTACATCATTGATAAACACCAGTATGTTACTGATTAATATAAGTGCATTACTTATTAGCCTGAGTTTGACACTAATAAATTGATTTATGATGATTTACTAATGATTTATCATCGCTAAATGGTAAGTGCATATTTTCATCATATTTTGTATCATTTTTCCTTACATTTCTAAGTTTTTGAGTAGTTCTTATGTTTTATATGTATTTGGTGTTTTATAGATGTGTTGATTGAAAAGAATAAAAAGGGGATTAAAACGAGGATTTTGGAGCATCAAGATTATATCCATTTTATTTGGAAAATACTGGAGGTTGTAGGATAAGATTTGGTCGTAAAACGGAAGAAAAACATTGATTTGTAGCCCCAGACCGGAGGCCATTGCATAGTCGTGCAACCCCTTGTGCTTCCCTCGCAGCCCCTTATGCTTCCCACATAGCCCTTGTGCTTCCCACGCAGCCTATTGTGCTTCCTGCATAACCTCATGTGCTTCCTATACAGCCTATTATGCTCCAGCATGCTTGCCCATCAGCTTTGCACGGCCGCACAAGAAATTGCACAGCCCGCACCTCCAACGCGTCTTTGACACATTTTGAGCCCTAAAACACCATTTTTGTTATACCCCTCAACCTAACTAATAAGCTCACGAAAAGTCTATTTAGTTAGAATAAAGAGTATTAACCATTCATTTATATTATATATGTTATGGTTTACTTAAAACATTCATTTCGTTATAGAAGAGTTTTAAAACTCTTATTTAATTCGTTTTCTTATTTACAACATATACAATATTCAAAACTAGGATGTGGAGTATACTACCATATCTGGAGTTAGTAATATATGTCTATTTATAAAACCATAACTGAGCTACTAAGTTTGACAAAACAAGTTCCAAAATAAGCCTCAAAAGCTTATCCAAAACATGGCATATGAACAACAAATCTCTGTCGGCGGCTCTAGCTACTCAATCAACCCCTGAGCTAAAGGCTTAGTAAGCAGAAACTAATGTATAAACATGAGCATTGAATGATAATGCAATAAGGCATTTTTCTTTATCATTTTTCTATCTACAATTCTTTCTTCTTTTGGGCATCTTTAAAGTGTGGTACTTAACTGGTAATGATAGGCTGTGTTTTTCAAAGCCTATTCATCATAATTTGGCCAGTGCAATAATAATAATAATACAGGGTTTTCATCTTGGTCTTTAGACCTCATGTATTTGTTGTTTCAAGTTTCAGTTCTTATGGCTTTTTTTATCTTGGTTTCTCGACCTCAAAGTATTCACTACCCTTTGTTGGGTCTGTCAGTCCTACCATTCGTTGGGTCCGTTAGTTTATTGAATGAAGCTAGAGGCTTTTTTTATCTGTATATTTACCTAACGTTTTATTCGTAGACAGAGATTAGGAAACCGACTTTAGATAGTGAATTTTAGTTCGAATCAAGTAGTGAGTACACTTGTACCCAATATTATCTTTCAGACAAAATCTTTCATTTTGTCGTGAAATAGGGGTCCTTCATGCAACAAATGTTAATTGAAGAGTGCAATATTATCAATTTTTTTTTAACATGGGATGGAGGGAATCGAACTCTTCACTTTTACTTCTTAGCCCTTACATTCAACACTAAATAACTAAAATCACATTGACACAAAAACGAGATTACTGCTAATATCCGATAAAAACCATAAAAGTGCCTACTATACCCACCACTTCATCCAGCTTAACTCCCTAACATAAATTTTTCTAATGCATGTGTTACATAGAAATGCTTTCCGGACTCTTAAAAATGCTTATCTTTATATTGCCAACTTATGCTTATTATACTATTTCTATTTTGACATGTAAAATTTCAAGAAAATCCTTGCTTTATGATCCCTCTTCTGCATTTTATTCTAACAACGAAAATTAGTAAATTTCTATTCTACCTTCTCCACTAAAACCCCTTGTATGCATTTTTTTTTTCTTATTCATTGATTTATCTCACTAAGCAAGATTTAAGTTTTCTTTTTCATAGAAATTGAATTTTTGTTATTGTAGTTTTTCATGATTTCTATTGGGAAAAAATTAAGGCTATACTTGGTAAAAGTTTAGTTCTTTAGAAATTTGTAGGCAAAAGATCTGAGAAATCCCTCTTATATTATTTATGCATCATACATCCACTTATTTTCTTAATATTTTAAAGTTCTTTTCTTGAAGTATCAAATAGATGTATTAATGTTTTAGTGATTGGTCTTAAACTAATTCTTATAACTTTTCAAAAATTAAGAAAATGGAGGAACTTTTTGAAAATTTAAAAATGGCTTCTTCTTTTTTTTATTTTTTTTCACAGCAGTACATCATTAATAAACACTAGTATGTCATTGATGTACATCATTGATTAATATAAGTGCATCACTTATTAGCCAGAGTTTATCACTAATAAATTGATTTATCATGATCTACTAATGATTTATCATCGCTAAATGGTAAGTGCATATTTTATCATATTTTATATCATTTTTCCTTACATTTCTAAGTTTTTGAGTAATTCTTATGTTTTATATGTATTTTGTGTTTTATAGGTGTGTTAATTGAAAAGAATAAAAAGGGGATTAAAACGAGGATTTTGGAGCACCAAGATTATATCCATTTTATTTGGGAAATAATGTAGGTTGTAGGATGAGATTTGGTCGTAAAATGGAAGAAAAACATCGATTTGCAGCCCTAGACTGGAGGCCATTGCATAGTTATGCAACCCCTTGTGCTTCGCACACAACCCCTTGTGTTTCTCACGTAGCCCCCTTGTGTTTCGCACGCAACCTGTTGTGCTTCCCACATATTCTATTGTGCTTCCTGCATAACCTCTTGTGCTTCCTACACAGCCTGTTGTGCTCCAGCATGCTTGCCCATCAGCTTTGAGTGGCCACACAAGAAATTGCACGGCCTGTGCCTCCAACGTGTCTTTAATGCATTTTGAGCCTTAAAACACCATTTTTGTAATATCTCTCAAGCTAACTAATAAGCCCGTAGAAAGTCTATTTAGTTAGAATAAAGAGTATTAACCTTTCATTTACATTATATATTTTATGGTTTACTTAAAATATTCATTTTGTTATAGAAGAGTTTTGAAACTCTTGTTTCATTCGTTTTCTTATTTACAACATATATAATATTCAAAGGAGTATACTATCACATCTAGAGTTAGTAATATATGTCTATTTGCAAAACCATAACTGAGTTACTAAGTTTGACAAAATAGAGTTCCAAAATAAGCTTCAAAAGCTTATCCAAAACATGGCACATGAATCAACCCCTTACCATGTACATCTTCACCCGCATTATAAGAACTACAATGATCTAAAGGCTCAGTAAGTAGAAACTAATGCATGAATATGAACATTGAATGATAATGCAATCAGACATTTTCCTTTATCAGTTTTCTATCAAAAATTCTTTCTTCTTTTGGGCACCTTTAAAGTGTGGTACTTAACTGGCAATGATAGGCTATGTTTTTCGAAACCTGTTCATCATAATTTGGCCAATGCAATAATAATAATTCGGGGTTTCCATCTTGGTCTTTAGACCTCATGTATTTGATGTATTCAGTCTCAATCTTTGTGGCTTTTCTTATCTTGGTTTTCAACCTCAAAGTATTTACCACCCTTCATTGGGTTCGTCAGTCCCACCCTTCGTTGGGTCTGTCAGTCCCACCCATATCCTATGCCTACTCGACCACCAATTAAACACCATACCTCCATTTTAATTAAAAGCACTATTCTCTTTTTATATCATATCACATGTTTTAATGTAAATGTCATGAATAATGAATGCTTTTCAACAATCTATATAATTCCTAAATACCAACATTCTAATCAATGCACCTTAAAACATAACATTACATAGTTTTTGTGATGCAGTAAATAGCAGTTTCTACTTACCTCGAGTCCAATTTGCGTTGGTAAAAAGATCAATCCTCATAGAAGATAAGATATGCTAGAGGCCTAGCATTATAAAATCAAATATCATTTAATTTCTAATAAACCAAACTTAGTGATCTAGATTATAAGTTCATATTACAAGGGTTTTGCATTGAATCAAACAAAAAATGGGCTGAGTATAACAATGTCAAAATGCACATTTATGGCCAAGGAACATGCTATACTACTAGAAATATATTAAACATAGAGATTAGGTGTTCAATCATTTTAACAAACATGTATATCTACACATTCTTGCTGCATATTTCCTAACATCAAATACATAACAATTTTACAATTTTTTGACCAAATCAGATTTTCAATGAATCTTTAACATTTTCAAACTTTAAATATTATTGAGGAAAGTAAACAATCTTAGAAAAATAACCCAATATGCAAGAATCAAGAATTGTGCAAACTTGATTTTCCACTTAACCTAATTTTGTATTTTCTTTCCATAAATTCAGAAATAATATTCTAACTAATTTGAATTCATTTATTAGCATTCAAAATCATTCTATAAACACTTAAAATCAATATAAATAAAAGAAATAATTAGGTTCCACAAAATTCTCTATTTTACAAGGAAACTAACTTAACTAGCTTATTTTAAGCTCAAATCTGTCCTTCTTATTATCTCCACATCTATAATCATATACAATAGAAAATAACTTCATTTCATCATAAAAACATAAATTTAGATGTTACCTTATAGGGCTTGAAGTTAAGTTTCTATTGGAGGTCAAAACACTTGATTTTCAAGCTTAAAATAGTGTAAACTTGGCCTGTTTTGTGTAACCTAAATTTATATGGCATTGTTAAAGTTTTTATGAGCTTGAGGACATGGAAAATAGAAAGAAAGAAGTAGGAAAAGGTTTGGTCGAATTTGAGGCTGCTAGGGAAGATTAGAAGCAAAAATAGAGTTTTCTAGTGCATTTGACTTAGTCAAAAAAAGGTGGGTTGAAGGAGGAGGTTCCTTGGGAGCTTTTGCCATCTTTTTTCTAGGGTTTGACATGTGGAAAGAGTGTTGAGTAAGAAAAGAATTTAGTTAATAGTTAGTCAATTAAATCAAGTATAAACAAATGCAACTTAATTTTCTATAACCTAGTCAACTAACCAATCGAATTCCACCATTTTGCATACTTTCAATTCTAATAAAATCTAGTTATTTTTAAGGTATAAATAGGCAAAACAATTAGTTTAGAATGCATTTAAAATGGAAAACACTTTCCAATCAGTTTGTAACCATTTAGCACACCAATATTTCTTAACCTAGAAACCGAGCTTTTCACTATAGTTAGGAATTTAAAAACATGTTAAATCATATATTAATAATTCAATATCATATTCAAATAATACAAGCACATTTATGCATGATTCAATCTTAAAAATAATAAGTACTCATGTTCATAAAAATATGCTTCCTATATGCTAGCATTTAAATAATGCATGTTTGCTAAATGTATAGATATGCAAGATGCTTATGATTGGCTAATTGTGAGTTAATTGGGCATTATAATCTTCTGCTCCTTATAAAATTTTGTCCTTGAAATTTGACATACAGAATAACTCTAGATACTTATTCCACATCTCTTCCTCTCTTTCCTAAGTGGCCTTTCTTACACTGTGATTCCTCCATAAAACCTTAACAAGTTGAATCTTTTTCGTCCTCAAATCCTTTTCTTTTCTATCAAGGATTTGTTTTTGTTTCCTTCATATGCTAAATCAGATGTTATTTCTAATAACTCATAACTTAAAACATGTGAGGGATTTGGAATGTACTTCTTGAGCATGGGCCCATGGAAGACATCATGTACTCTGGATAATGATGGAGGTAAAGCCAATCTATATGCTCTGTCACCAACTCTTTCAAGAATTTCAAATGGGCTAACATACCTTGGGCTTAACTCTCCTCTTTTCTCAAATCTCATAACGCCCTTTATTAGAGTTACTTTTAGGAATACTTGATCCCCAATAGTAAACTCTAGATCTTTTCTTATTTTGTCTGCATAGCTTTTCTATCTACTTTGTGCTGTCTTCATTCTTTTGCATATCTTTTCCACTGCCTTAGCAATTTTCTATACCATCTCTGGACTAAGTAATTCTTCTTCTCCAACTTCATACCAATGAACCGGAGATCTATATTTTCTTCCATACATTGCTTCATAAGGCACCATTCTAATCGTCGTTTGGTAACTATTGTTGCAAGTAAATTCTACTAGAGGAAGCTTTATATCCCAACTCTCTTGGATATCGAGTACACAAGCTCTCAACATATCTTCCAGTATCTGAATTACCCTTTCTGACTGTCCCTCACTTTAAGGATGAAATGTTGTACTAAATGCACGCTTTGTTCCCACAACACTATGCAAACTCGTCCAAAATGTAGATGTAAACTTAGGATCTTTATTAGACACTATTGAAACTAGCACTTCATGTAATCTAACTATCTCTTTGATAGACAATTGAGCATACTAGTCCATGGTATAAGTGGATTTTACTGGAAGAAAATGGACTGACTTGGTTAACCTATCCACAATCACCCATATGGATTTAAATCCTTTTTGAGTTTTGGGCATTCTAAGTACAAGGTCCATTGTGATGTGTTCTCATTTCCACTCTGGAATCAATAAAGGCTTCAACAACTCCACTAGTCTTTGATGTCCAATCTTAACTTGTTGACAAGTTAAACATATAGCCACAAACTTTGCTACATCTTTCTTCACTCCAGGCCATCAATGATGCTGCTTTAGATCTCTGTACATTTTTGTGCTACCTGGGTGTATTGAATAAAGAGTCTTATGAGCTTCTTTCAAGATGACTTCTTTAATGACCTTAACAAATGGCACACACAACCTCCCTCTATATCTTATAATCCCATCATCAGCAACTAAGAAGTTTGATCTCCGTCCTACATCAATTTTTTTTCCTCAACCTAATCAAATACTTGTCCACCTTTTGACCTTTTTAATTTTATCTTGTAGCATAGGTTGCAATACCAAAGTTGACAATCTACTCAGTTGTTCTTTTCGGGACTACTTCAAGCTCTAACATTTGCAAATCCAATAATATTGGCTTTTGAATGATATAGAGGGATGAAATTGACTTTCTACTTAAGGCATCAGCAACTACATTTGCTTTGCAAGGACAAAAATTGACAACACAATCATAATCCTTCACAAGTTCTAACCATATATGCTGCCTCATATTTAACTCCTTCTGGGTAAAGAAGTATTTCATACTCTTATAGCTAGTATAAAATCTTATACTTCTCACCATACAGGTAGTGTCTCCAAATTTTCAAAGCAAAAACTATAGTAGCATGTTCTAAATCATGAGTTGGATAATTCTTTTCATACTCCTTTAATTGCATTGAAGCATATGCGATTACCTTCTTATTTTGCAATAATACACAGCCTAAACCATTCTTGGAGGTATCTCTATATACCATAAAACCACTAGTTCCTGTTGGAATGGTAAGCACCGAAGTTGTGATTAACCTATGCTTCAATTCTGGAAAAATCTTTCCACAAGCATTAGACCACTGAAATTTCACATTCTTTTTCGTTAGTGATGTTAATGGAGTGTTGTTTTAGGGAATCCCTCAACAAATCGTCTATAGTACCTTGCCAATCCTAAGAAGCTCCTAACTTCTAATACATTTGTTGGTGTTGGTCAGGTATTAACAGCTTCCACTTTACCTGGATTAACAGAAATTCCATTCTTGAACACTATATGTCCTAGGAATACCACTTGTTCTAGCCAAAATTCACACTTTTTAAATTTGGCATACAACTTATTTTCCTTAAGAATTTGTAGTACAATTCTCAAATGTTCTTTGTGTTCTTTTTTACTTCGAGAATAGATCAAAAAGTCATTAATAATTACAATCACAATTTTATCAAGAAATTACTTGAACACCCTATTCATCAGGTCCACAAATGCAATTAAGGCATTTGTTAAACTAAAAGGCGTCACTAAAGATTCATAATGGCCATACCTTGTTCTAAAGGCGGTCTTCTGCACATCTGCTTCCTTGATCTTCAATTTATGTTATCCGCTCTACAAATCAATTTTATAAAACACAGAAGCACCCTGTAATTGATCAAACAAGTAATCTATCCTTGGGAGTGGCTACTTATTCTTAATAGTCACCTTGTTTAACTCTCTATAATCAATACACAACTACAACATGCCATCCTTTTTCTTCACAAACAACATGGCGCTCTCCAAGGAGAATAACTAGGGCATATAAAACCCTTATTAAGCAATTCTTGCAATTGTACCTTAAACTCCTTTAATTCTGTTGGTGCCATTTTGTAAGATGCTTTGGAAATAGGTGTAGTTCTTGGTACAAAATTAATTACAAACTCAATCTCTCAATTTGATGGCAATCTTGGTAAGTCATATGAAAACACATCTAAAAATTCTTGAACCATATCTACATCTTTAGGCTTTAACTTCTGTTCCACTGAAGTATCTATAACACTAGCCAAATAGTTAACACAACCTTTATTGAGCATCTTCTGAGCTTTCATTGCAATTATGATTGGTAGAGAACATCTCTTGGTAGTACCCCTAAATGCAAACTGTTCTTCTCCAGGTGGTTGAAAGATCACAATCTTCTTGTTACAATCAATTGCAGCATGATCTTTTGTCAACCAATCGATACCCAAAATTACCTTGAAATCAGCCATGTCCAAAACTACGAGATTTACGTATAAGTTTCTATCACCAATTTGAACTGAGCAAGCCCTTAACATTTTATTAGATTCTATATCTTCTCCAGATGGTAATGTTACATTATATCTCACTTTCAACAAATCCGGTGCAATGCCCAATTTCCTCACAAATGTACTTGACACAAATGAATTCATAAATCCTAAATCTATCAATGCATTTGTAGCTATTCCAGAAATTAAAATATTACCTGAGACTATAGAAGCATCTGCATTAGCTTGTTCCTCTGTCATTGTATACATCTTTCCTTAGACTTTTTTTTGCATCGTGGAATAATTTTTTGCCAAATGTTCTGGCTTCTTGTACTTGAAACATAAGTTACTACCTTTCTAACACTCCTTACTGTATGAATAAGAATTATTTATACTATAAATAAAAAGATAAATAAATTATGTTCATTATAAATCTACCATTTATTATAAATATTCTCAAAACCTGATAATTACTTCAATTAGTCTTATAAAAGTGATATTTACTACAATTGTTGTACTATAAGAGCCCCAGACAAGGGGACAATTCGAGTGGAGGTATTTATGTTCTATGTTACCGATTCTACAATTGGATTGATTTATTGCACATGTTCAAAAACTATTTAAAAATATGCCACAATGGCATAAGTAATATTTTATATACTGACCAAAATACCTATAAATTAAGCTCAGTTTTTTCTTTCTCTTTCTCTCCTTGATATTGGTCAATATGTTAAGGGTATATTTTAGTATTTCTAATATAAGTGATGAGGTGACTTTGACATTCTCTATAAATATTTTTTTCATGGCATTAATTAATCCAAACTTAATTTATGGCTTTTTTGTAAAGAGCCTATTGGAGTGGGTGGGAATCCGATCAAAGCAACCAAACTATTTACATTGCTGATAGACCCGTGGGTTAGGTTTGGTGACGGGCTACGTTATTTTCATTTTAGGCCCAACTGTTATTTAGGGTTAGGAAATCAAAATTCAAGAAAAGGCAACTTAATGAACATTTATCTATTTTCCATCAAGGAAGATGATCACCCCTTAATGCTAAGAGTGAGTTTGGAGTTTGGACCCCGCAAGATATCCGCTATAAGCATAAACGTATGATCCGAGTTAATTATATCTCTTGCAGCGTTGCAGGAAATAGCAAGTTTTTTAGAGAAACATGCAAAGGGTCTGAATATAAAAAATAAATAAATAATCTGCAACAACAAATTTTATCCTGGTGCCAACTACAAAAAAAAAAAAACTTTAAGTTATTAAGTTCCCGCATATATTTGTTTGAAAAGTCTAATATTTTCAAGTTAGTAAATTTGTAAGTATCCTGCTCGTCACCAACATTACACAATGCACCATAAGTTTTCCATTTATTTTGTAAATCTTGTATTTAATCATTGATTTATTTGATAAATCCTTTATATGCTTGGTTAATCTCTTTTTTTATTAACAAAAATGTGGGTAAATACTTTATCTAATTGAATTTAGGAAAAGCTAGCTTTTGATTTACTTGGTAAATCTTGTCTTTACTTGCTAAATGACTTGTTGTCTAAATTTTTTTATTTACTTCATAAATCATTTATCTACTATGTAAATCTTGCATTCCTTGTAAATCATATATTTACTTACAATTTAAATTGAAAAAATGTTAGGTAAAAACGATTTATCCAGGTACGCAATTTACTTACTAAATAAATATGTTGTAAAATATTAGGTAAATAATAAATCTACTCTGCATACAAATTGATGATTAATTTTTTAAGAAGTAATTAAACTAATTAATATAAGGTAAATAATGTATTTTGGCAATTATTTAGTAAGTTTTGATGAACAATATGTTTATTAAAAATGACACGCTAACTTACCCATTAAATTCCCAAAATCAGTCCCAGCTTAGACCAAACCCTAACCCTAGCCCCTAAACCTGAAATCAACCTTAATTTAGACAAAACCTTAATCCTAGGCACTAGCAAGCCATCACCATACCAAATCAGTTGCTGCTTCCTCCGTAACTGTCTCGACGAGCTACAGAGATTTATGTTAGATTTTATGCAAATTTAAAATAAAAACTTAGATAGTGCATTTTTCTTTTTTGTTTTCTTTTTAAATTTGGTATGGAAGATTTTTGAGTAAAATGTGGATTTAGTGTTATTATGTTGCACGCACCCTAACTAGCTAATTATAGACCTTATTGCAAGTTTCATATGGGGACAAGCAACGTAGATCTTTTTGGTTGCTTGCTTATATTGATCACTGCCTACTCCATAATTGGATGCTGAAAATTCACTGGACGGCATGGTATATTTTGGCATGTACCATACAAGTACAACTTTTTACAATACTGAAATAAACACAAGAAAACTGCCAATATATCCGACAGTGGGAAATCACGTTCTGGCGGCTGTACCTGGTAATGTACTAATATCATATGTCATGTTTAAAAAAACAGGCACCTAAATTCCTATTAATCTAAGGATTTTTTAAAAAAGAAATTTATGACAAGGTATGAAAAAATGATATATTTTGCTGGCATACAGTCAGTAATCTATCATGTCACACTAAAATCCAATTACATAAAGAAAATTATTGTAATTAAACAATTTAAAATTGTGTTCTGTTAGTAAGATATTTTTTCAAACTTTTCTACAAACTTTATCATCTAAAACTGGTCATAAATTTCTCATTGCAAAACAAAAGAGAAAGGAAAAAACCCCGTCAGAAATGAGAGGGAAATAAGAAAATGAATGGAATAGTAAATGATGAAAAATGACTCAATTGAGATCTCTTACTGTATTGGTATTTATAGTAAAAAAAATATGCAAGGCAAGGCAAAGTTTGTTCAAGAATTACAACAAATAGTGCCAGCTGCTCCGCTAACAGCAAGGCAGAAATATTAATTAAGGAATTTCCCTGACCATATCAGTAGTGCGATCGCCATATTTCGACGGCGAGATTATTGCTGATTATGAAATTCTTAGTTTTTGGTGAGTTCTAGAGCATTCCTCAAGAG
This sequence comes from Artocarpus heterophyllus, assembly GCA_025403435.1. NCBI lineage: Eukaryota > Viridiplantae > Streptophyta > Magnoliopsida > Rosales > Moraceae > Artocarpus > Artocarpus heterophyllus. Next base: position 18,011,961 of record CM046348.1, on the reverse strand, counting down.
GATGACGTTTTATCTTTAACATCTCCCCTGAAACGCAACGTGTCGAGATCTTATATGTTCAATTTGGCACAAAGTCTATTGAAGTGCAATGTTGACATGGTTTTGTCAGAGCATCTGCTACAATGGCAGGAACATGTTGAACTCTTAGGTTATCATTCAACACTCTTTCTCCAACAGAATAAAGTTCCAATTCTATATGCTTAGTTTTTGAATGAAGAATTGGATTTGCTGACGGTGACATCATGCGTGATTATAACACCAAATAACACTGTTATAAATTAAAAATTAGACGATGCTCATTTAATGACCTTTTTCTAAAAAATTATCATCTAATGTATTTAAGAAAGCACATCCATGCTTTAGAAATTGGTAAGAGAACATTAGATAAAGGTTTTCTAAAACCCTTCCTCTAAAGTACAACACTAGATGACGGTTTTTCAAAAAAAGTATTTTAATGTTCCCAAAAAAAATAGGTAGAATTTTTCTTGCTTATTCTTTTTAGGAAAAAATTTAGATTTTTTCGTCTTCTACTTAAATTTTGAACACTCTTTTTCATTACGCACTATTTAATTTATAAAGTCTAAAGTTTTTTCTCTTTTCTCTTAAATCCCATCCTCTCTCTCTCTGAGCTTTCGCAATCTCACTGACCAAACCCTTGAATCGTCGACCATTGTGACTCTTGTTCGGGGTCTAAAAGTGTAGGTCCGATATAGCCTCAAGTATAAGGTTGTCCAAGTAATAAAACTTGATAAATCCAAGGTCGATCCCACAAGGGAAAGGTATTGCAAAAGTTCAATATATTAGTTATATTAGTTTTAATTGAAAATTTAGAGGACTAAAGTTAATTATTTACAATATCTATACATTTTTTTATTTTTTTTGTTTTTAGATTTTTTTGTGATTTTTGAAACTTTAACAACAAGAAATGTGACTTAAATTGGAATGGTAAACAGAATTTTAATAAGTGTAATCAAATAGAAGGTGGAACTTTAATAATAAGTGCAAATTAACTTAAAAGAAACAACAATTTTAACAATGTTGAGGATTAAAGGTTTTATTCTTGTAATTAACTTAAATATGTTTTAATTTTTCTAAAATTATTTATTAAAATGGTTGAAGCATGCAATATGTCATCTTTTGTCTACAATAAATCAAGAGTTACTAAGCATTTAATGTGCCAATTAATGTCTATAATGTATCAAAAACTTATTTTTAATAGATATATATGATTTCAAAATTAGCAAACTAAAATCACCAATAAAATTTATAGTTAAGCATTTACTATATTATTTTCTTCTACGAATAATCAAAGTATTTTTAAGTATTACACATGTCAGCCTATGTCTACAATAAATCAAAACTTAAATTTGCAAGAGTTTTAGCTAAGTTATCATAAAAATTATAAAGTTTTGAAAATGATTATGACATTATAACAACTTAGAAAACATTGAAAAACTAAAAATATTTTTCCTAATTTTGTCAGAATTTTCTCCTCTCTCTTCAACAAAAAGGAAATTTAGAAAGGCATATTAAAAGTAAAAAAGCATTCATACTTTTACTAAGCATGACTATTTTACAATATAGAAACTAAAAGTATTTTACAAAAATATAAAACTAGAATTAAGAAGAAAACTAATCTAAAAAGAGAGAAAAGAAAAGAATTAACTCTAAATTATAGAGAAATGTGTGAATTACAATACATGGAAGGAGGTACTTATAGTAGAGGGAAATATACTATTTACATGATTTTCTATATTTTTATTTATTTATTTATTTATTTATTATTTTCATTATTTTATTTAGATATTTTGATGCAAAATGACAAGGATGCAATTTTGAGTGATTTTAGAATTTTTGAATCTATTTTTATAATAGTAGCCCGCGTTTATTTCAATCAGATTTAATCTTATTTTTTTGACCTTTTTTTCTTTTTTTTTCTTTCCCGAATGAATTAGCCTAAGGAGGCTAATTTTTCTTTGTAATCAGGTGTGACGCGAACAAAAACTAGACGAAAAACAACAGTCAATCGTGCAGACTTTGACAAGGTAGACGCATGAGATCTGGGAATTGGAAGGAGGGGTAGCTGATTGTTGGATTCATTGACTGATAAGCTGATCTAATGGAGGAGTAAGGACGCACACGTGAGACAGTTGCACTCGATTTTGTTGGGGAGGGAGGATGCGTGGATAGCTTTGATCTCTTGGGCAGTTTGATCCTGCCGCTCAGATGTCGCCACATCGCCATTTTTGGTTTTTAATTTTTTTTTTATTTTTTTAGCATTTGAGGTCTATTTTTACCTGTTTTTGTATTGTTTTCACATTGTTTTGCTTCGTTTTTCTTGCAAATTTCAAATATAATATAAAATAAATAGACCAAAATTATTTATTTTACAAACATAATTTTTACAATAATTTAAAAATATTTATTTTACAATTAAACACACTAAAATTACTAAAAATAAATAAAATTTTTAAAATTAGCAAACCTTAACAAATATATTATTTAAGACTTGAGAATATTTTAAAAAATTACTAGAAATATTACAAAATATATTTACAAACTAAAAAAATATTTATAAATATTCTAAGATTCAAAATAAAATTATACAACTTCATTTTTACGGTTTTAATTATTTACAAACTAATTAATTATGAGTCACACAAAAATGATTCTAAAAATTACTAAAATATTATTGAACATAAAAACATACTAAAAATATATTTTTAGACAAACACACTAAAATACTAATTGACACACAAATGCTATAATTAAAGGATTTAATGAGAAATGTGAATGCAAAATGATTGATTTTAACCTTAAGAAATATACATTTTCACAATCTCATCAACTCTCTATCATATCCGTCACTGGTACCATCATGATTACCATCACTGCTGCCATCACCCCATTAGACATTAAAATTTAGGTACTTGCTTTTTTAAAATTTAAGTTGTTTTTATTTGGATTTATAGTTTTTTTTATTAGATTAATAATTTTTTGTTATTAGATTGTGTAAAGAAACATTGTTTATGGTTTTAGAAATAAATGTGTTATATCAAGATTGATTATATATGACAAGAAGAATTCGTAACATTTGTTTTTGAAAATTATTATGTGCAAAATGAGATAATAATTAATTTTATTTTAAAAAAAAGGACGTGAATTTATGAATAAGAATTTGAAGAAACTATACTTTGAGAAGAGTTAGTTTTGGCCTTTATTTTAATTCTTAAATTACAATAGACGATGGTTTTTGTAAAAAAAAAAAAAAAAAAAGTTGTCTAATGTGCTATTATGCGACTATTTTCTTTAAAAGCTATCACCTAATGTAAATAAACAACACCTGGGTGGACTTTAGACAACGGTTAAAAATCGACGTCTAAAATGGACAATATATTACAACTCTGGATTAGATGACAGTTCAGCTGACAGTCGTCTAATGCTTTGTATGTACTAATGTAAAAGGTGTTCTCATGGTTTTAATGCTCAATTCTCCCAACAATGACACCATTTTAGTAGTTACATTAGCCAAGCTTCTATATTCGGCTTCGATGCTAGATCTAAACCCTGTGGACTGCTTCTTTGAACTCCACGTGATGTAATTGCTTCCAAAATAAATGCAATACCTTGGTGTGGATTTGCAAGCATCAGGATCCGTTGCCCAATCGATATCTGAAAAGCCAACGAGATCAAGGGACTTTGGAGCAATTTAAACCGTGATGGGTTATGCCTTGAAGGTATCTAAGTATTCATTTGATGGCCTCCCAATGAGTATCTTTAAAATCATGGATACATTGAAAAACTTTATCAATACTGAAGGAGATTTCAAGCCGTGTGATAGTGGCATATTGTAAGCCTCCAAAGATGTTCCTGTGCAAATATTGAACATAGTGTGGATCTCCTTTTGTGGCAGAAAGTGGAGAGCCAGTGATCATAGGTGTAGGTAGTGGCTTCGCTTGATGCATTTTGACCTTTGCTAAGAGGTCATAAATGTATTTTTGTTGAGAGAGATTCAAGCCCCCTTGTGGTAACTTGTTTGTACATCATAATCTGTGAATCCTGGGGGTTGCTTCATGAACAAATCCTCATTAGAATGCCATTGAGGAAGGCATTGTTTAATCTAATTGTCTTACAGCCATTGGCAAGAGCCATAGTTAGAACGATACAGATAGTTGCTGGCTTAACTACTGGACTCAAAGTCTAAGTGAAGTCAAAGCTAGTCTTTTGGTGATATCCCTTTGCCACTAAATGTGATTTGCATCTTGCCACACTGCCATCAAGGTTCTTTTTGAGCTTGAATACCCACGTGCAACTCACAAATTTCTCACCACAAGGTGCTGCAACAAGGCTTCACGTATGGTTATCCTAAGAGCTTTGGATTCCTCCTTCATTGCTTTCTTCCACAAGTTATTTGAGAGAGCCTCAGCTATTGTAGTAGGTTTTCTGCATTCAAGACTTTCAGTTGTATATATTTTCGGTTTAAAAATTCCTTTTTTTCCTTTAATTATCATGGGATAAGCATTCACTCAAAGATTGGAACATCAGCATTGTTAGGCAAAGCAAAGGGAATATGATCAGTGGAAGTAGGCAATGTTAGACATGTATGCCCTAAGGAGTAAAAATGTAATACGTTTTTGGAGACATTTTTATCAATAAAGAATTTATTCATTTATATATACCAAATCTTGTCCTCTTTACGTTCATATTTGTTGAATGTATGATAAGCAAACAGTAGTCTGAGACTGGCAGTCTAAACCTTAAGAATTGGGCATATGATAGGATGATTATGCGAAAGACACGATTCTTAAGGTGACGGTCTAAAACATATGATCTGCAATCAAGGGAATAAAGTTAGGCACTTTATTCATGTAAAGATTGTTATGTTGTCTATATCCCTTTTGGGAGATGGTTTGTCTTGACCATCGGAGTTGGACTCCGTGAATAGAAACATTGGCACGTTGTCATAGGTGATGATGTGTCGGATCGAGACATAAAGTGAATTGATTTGGATTAATAATTCTTTCTTGGCAAATTGATTAACTTTAGACAATCATTTGTATTGTATCTTAATCCTGAGATGAATAATGGGCCCGTTGTCTCGACTTGTGTCTTTTGATATACCAATGGGTGACTCCCACATCTCAATAGTAGTATGCATACTAGTACGTTGGAGGCATGACTCTTGATGGCGTAGACTTGTTATTCATAGATATGGAATCCATAGCTCCTCTTTGGGAGTAATGATATCCTCTTATATGCGTTGTCCTGTAATTGGAAAACTAGTGCGCTCAACCATTTGGATACATAGGTGTAACCGAATGGTATACTCTCTTTGGATGGTAAGTTTTCTAATGGTGAGACAATGGAACGTAAGATAAAAAAAATCAGGAAGGTAAGACAGAACTTGTCCTTAAGCTGATTGTGGATTATCATATGGGGATACGATACACTATGATATGTCATGAAGACTTAGCTATATGAGCTTCGTAATTCTATAAAGTTCGAGAGTGCAGCTTCAGGCTTTTAGTGGAGTAGCACTGGAGTTGATAATTGTGAAATGTATATCTAGGATATTGGGTTTCATAATTATCATGAGCTTGAACTTTGTAGGTCCATTTTGGTCTCCTTCGCTAGCTCACAAAATCCTGTAACGACACGGCGTGTTTTTCCAATAATTGGTGACTTATGTCGGATTTATCGGATTGGTTTAAAATTTGTAAGAATCAAATAATTCATGTCTGTTTATCGGTTGAATTAATTTTGTAATAAAATTAATTTAAGATAAACTTATTAAATTATTGGGATCGGATAATTCTTGTCTGTTTATCGGTTGATTTAATTTTGGATAAGTTAGATCAAGATAAACTTGTAGAATTATTGTGAATTGACTTATTTTCTTAGAGATAATCTTGATAAAGTTTGTTGTGATCAGATAATTTCTCTATTGGGTTATTTGAATCAAAACTGAGACTTTATCCTTTAGAATCTCGGGTGAAAAATAAAAGATTCGCGGAGATTTTTTCTCGGGAGTTCAGCCTGCCGGATGACATGTTCGGTCTACCGATGGGGCCTGTTTAGCCTGCTGATCAGGCTATTCGGCCTACCGATCAGCGAGAGATAAGATTACTCATTTTCACATGGATCTTATCAGATATTGATCCGAACTTGATTCTGTTTCGAGTTTTTGAGACCTAATCTGATAAGAACTCACCCCAGGACCAATAGCTATATAAAGGGAGTGAGTCTCATTATTTACTCAGATCAATAGAGATCAATTTGAGAGATTAAAAGCTATACTCTTCTAGTTAGCATTTGAAACTCCCTAAGAGCTTCTATTCACAAATCACGAACACTAGCTTTGGGCTCTCTCTATTGGTTGGAAGGAGAGTCACCGGTGGAAGAGCTATACGTGTGAGCCCACACTCACTCCGATTGTGGATAGAGAATAGCAAAGAAGACCAGTTGGTTGAGGCTCTTCTGGAATGTTACTTCTCTACACAGGTTGCGGAGGTTCTTCATAGAAAGGTTAGTAAGATCTATCTAATTTATACATATAGCATGTCGAACTTGTGTTTTGGAAATTACTCTGATGAAAAATTTTTAAAATTCTGCTGCGCACCGTATTTCCAACAATTGGTATCAGAGACGAGGTTTTTACAAAAATTTACAAGTTTGTGATCATGTTACATGCGTAAATTTTGTGATCTTAATCTCTCCTATGCTTGAATTGAATTTTATAAAGAGATGGCACTCTAGGTTTCTATATAATATATATGTTGTCATTGATTATGTGGTTAATGTTTATTAATTAATTATGATTGATTAAATTGTTGTTTAATTATTTATTAATTAATTAATATTGGTTACGGTTCCTTAGAGGTTAGAATGTGTATCTAGGTTTTTCATGTAATTAGATGAGGGACTATCTCTCCATCTAGGAATTATTATTTATTTTAAGTTTGTAAAAGTTTTGTAAGTAAATAATTATTTGGAGAAGACGGATCTAGAAGAATGATGATGGCACCCCTAGGTATTTCCTGAGTCTCTAATTTTATGTTTTTGAATTGTTGAAAATAAAATTGATGAATTGCATTAAAATTGTATTTTATGGAATAAGGGATTTTTGCTCGGTTGGCATGCCGGACATCACAGTTTGGTAGGCCGATGGTCATAGATCGGCAGGCCGGACGTGTGGTTCAGCAGGCCGACAGTGGGGCAGAAATTGGCTGGCTCTACTGGCAGGCCGAACTTTTATGGTTCGGCAGGCCGATCTTTGGGATCGGTAGACCGATGAAGCATGACAGATCGGCCTGCCGACCGAGAGCTAGAAAATTTCTAAAAAAGGTGCAATTTTTGCAGTGCAGTTTTAATTTTATTTTTGAGACGATTCTGAGAAACATTAAATTTGGATATGACCGGAAATATGAAGTATTTAATTCATACGGGATTGAAGATTTGAAGATGGGTATTACATGAAGAAGGATACGACTTGAGGATTCAAGGATGAAGAGTCGATATATGTCTCGATTATTCTCTTGTAATCTTAGTTTTCTATTCTCTAGGGTGGAATCATAATATTACAGTTATCATTATTTTGCTTGTAGCTTTGCTTGATTGCTTTGCTTGTCTGCATTATAATATGATTTGCCATGTATATTGATAACATGTCATATAGAATAGGGAGTGCCGCTCATATTAAAATTATTCATGCATAATTTTAAAATAAAACCTTGACTTCAAAAGATTGAGTGGGAGAAGGTTTTCGAAGAGAGGACCTAAGGCCTCCATCATTGGTCCATAGGTAGAACATGGTGGTCCCAACCCCTAAGAAGGGATTTCTATCATGTACCATATTGGATCTCTAAAAGGATAATTTATTTTAGTATGATTTATGGTTGCACACCCCTAGGTGGTGATTATAAATCATGGATAAAATATTGAAACGATGGTTATACACTCAAGTTAATTTTATTATTAACCTCCCCTAGGAGCTCTGTTAATTAAATTAATGGCCAAAGAAACGATTATTAATATATGCTGGATCAGACGGGTCCTGGATGGCATATATTAATCAGGAGGGGATCCGTGTTCCTAATTAAATTTGGCATGACTCCCCTAGGAGCTTGTTGAATTCTGAGTTGGGAATTATCGTTGTAAGTTTGTGATATTTTCAAGGTTTTGACATATAAACACATTTGTATGATTTTACATGATTTTGTTATCTTACTAAATTATTATTATATGTTTGCTTATGTTTGGTATATGAATCTTTATTGTAGATTGAAAATGTCTAAAAATACTTTATCTTCGATACTTGACAAAAACCAATTAACTGGTGAGAATTATAACGATTGAAAACGGAACCTAGACATCGTCCTGTCCTTTGAGAAACTAAAATATATTCTGACAACTCCTTGTCCTCCAGAGCCTACGGGAGACTCATTTAATGAACAATTTCAAGCGTATGACCGCTGGAAAGATGCTAATGATCAGGTCCGCTGCTATGTTATGGCCAGCATGAACAACGTGCTGCAGGCTCAACATCAGGATTATGAGACTACGAAGCAGATCTTGGATAATCTTGAGGATATGTTTGGAGGCCAGGCCATAACAAAGCGGCAAGGGGTGCTTCGAAAACTCTTAAACTATAGACAGAGATCGGGGACATCTGTAAAGGAGCACATGATGTTGGTCATAGGTTACTTCGCTAAGGCTCAAACCAATGGAGCCGACATCGATGCTGAAACTCAGATGACTATGGTCTTTGAGACTCTGTCTAAGGAATTTATTCCGTTTAGAGCTACTTTTAATTTAAGCAATAGACGGGATATGACCTTGATAGAACTAATGAAACAGTTACAGGAGTTTGAACTGCTGATCAGGGAGTCTCCTGCTGGTGGTGAGGCCAACATGGTAGCTGCTTCTGGTTCCAATCCTAACTCAGGGAATGGAAAGAAGCAACGGGCCAAGAACGGGAAGTCTTCTATTCCTACTGCTACCAAGAGCAAGAAGAAGAAGAAGAACCCAAAGAAGCTTAAGTGCTTCTTCTGTGGAAAGGTCGGACATATTAAGAAGCATTGCAAGGACTTCCTTTCCAAAGGAGGTAGGTGTGATCTTCTATATTTAGAAACTTGTTTGGTCGAGGAATCGAGTGACATCTGGGTCATAGATTCCGATGCAACTAATCATGTTTGTGTTTCTCTGCATGGATTCAAAGAAACGAGAAGTCTGCTGTGTGAAGACTTAACGCTTCGGATGGGCGATGGATCCTTGGTCTCAGTGGAAGTAGTGGGAGATGTCCATCTTTACTTTGATAATTATAGGAATTTAATTTTGCGAGATTGTTTTTATGTTCCTAAATTTAAAAGGAATTTAATTTATATATCTTCTTTATTTAAAGACTCCTACATGATATCTTTTAATGAAAAAGTGGTGATTCATAAAAATAAATCTTTTATCTATTCTGGATGGATGCAAAATAATATATATTTTATCAAACCTAAGATGGACTTATTACTTAATACTGAGATAAATGATAATGACTCAAAAAGACTTAAAACTTCTCACTCTAAAAAGACTTATCTTTGGCATATGCGCCTTGGTCACATTAACCTGAATAGGATTCAAAGGTTGGTAAGGGATGAACCTTTAAGTCACTTAAAGGTGGAATCTATACCTCAATGTGAATCTTGTTTGGAGGGTAAAATGACCAAAAGACCATACGAGTCTAAGGGCAATAGGGCTAAAGGGGTTCTAGAACTTGTGTACAGTGATGTTTGCGGACCGATGAACATCTAGGCACGAGGAGGGTATGAGTATTTCGTCACTTTTATTGATGATTACTCAAGATATGGGTATGTGTACCTGATGCACCATAAAAGAGAAACTTATAACAAGTTTAGAGAGTTTCGAGCTGAAGTGGAAAAGCAATTGGGTAGACCCATAAAGGCACTTCGATCCGATAGAGGTGGGGAATACCTTTCTGATGAGTTCTTGGGACACTTGTTAGAGAATGGGATTTTATCCCATTTGACTGCGTCGGGCACTCTGCAGCAGAATGGCGTAGTGGAGAGAAGGAATAGGACTTTGTTGGACATGATTAGGTCCATGATGAGTTAGTCATCATTGCCTTTATCCTTTTGGGGATATGTACTACAAACTGCATGTTATCTTTTGAACAATATGCCTACAAAATCGGTCCCTAAAACTCCTCACGAGTTATGGACAAGAAGGAAGACATCCTTAAACCATATTCGCATATGAGGATGTCTGGCTCATGTCCTGTTTAAGGATCCGAATAAGTTGAAAGCACGTTCAGAAGTTTGCATGTTTGTAGGATATCCAAAAGGGACTAAAGGGGGTTATTTTTATAACCCAAAGGAAAATAAAGTCGTGGTTTCAACTAATGTGACTTTTCTTGAGGAAAGTTACATGGACGACTTTAAACCTCGAAGCAAAGTGGTGCTTGAGGAGTTAAGGGGTGATTCGTTCACTCCGGAGGTTCCGAATGAAACCATTCCGATCGGTGTAGAAAAACCAAACAAACCTGAACAACAACCTCAAGGGCTTTGGCATAGTGGGAGGATCAAGCGTCAACCTGAAAGGGGTATGTTCAATAGGGAGGTCTTTTTGGCTGAACCGGATGAACATGACAGGGATCCTTATACTTACACAGAAGCTATGGAGGATGTTGATTCAAGACTCTGGACATAGGCCATGAACATAGAGATGAAGTCTATGGAGACTAATCGGGTCTGGGAGCTTGTAGATCATCCCGAAGGGGTAAAACCCATATGGTGTAAGTGGATCTACAAGAGGAAAAGGGGAGTGGATGGAAAGGTTGAAACCTTCAAGGCTAGACTGGTAGCTAAGGGCTATACGCAAAAGGAAGGAATCGATTATGAGGAAACCTTTTCTCCTGTAGCCATGCTTAAGTCCATCCGGATTCTCTTGTCCATAGTTGTCATTCTCGACTACGAGATTTGGCAGATGGATGTCAAGACGGCTTTCCTAAATGGCTATATTGATGAGTCCATTTATATGGTACAACCAGACGGGTTCAAGGTCGCGGGTCAAGAGGGTAAGGTTTGTAAGCTGCTAAAGTCGATTTAAGGACTTAAGCTGGCATCCCGTTCTTGGAACATAAGATTTAATCAAGTGATCAAGACTTATGGGTTCTCACAAAATGTGGATGAACCAAGTGTTTACAAACACATTAAGGATGGAAAGGTGGTTTTTCTACTGCTCTATGTAGATGACATTCTGCTAATTGGCAATGACATTGGGGCGTTGTCATCGGTTAAATTATGGTTGACAAGCAGTTTGACATTAAGGACTAAGGTGAGGCTAATTTTGTTCTCGGTATCCAGATTTTTCGGGATAGGAAGAACAAAATGGTAGCTTTATCATAGGCCGGCTACATAGATAAAATTCTCAGGAAGTTTGCAATGCAGGATTCCAAGAAAGGTGGGCAACTATCTAGGTCTGGAATTACTCTTTCTAAGAAAGACTCTCCAAAGTCTTATGAAGAAAGAGAATGCATGAAGAAGGTGCCTTATGCTTCGGCAGTGGGTAGTCTCATCTATGCCATGCTTTGCACACGACCTGATATTAGTTATGCGGTCGGGATTGTAAGTCGATTTCAGGCGGATCTAGGACCGAACCATTGGGTTGCGGTAAAGCATATTTTCAAGTACTTGAGAAGGACTCGAGGGTATATGCTTGTATATTCGGGTGAGGACTTAACTCCTCTAGGATATACTGACTCGGATTTTCAATCCTATCTGGATTCTAGGAAATCGACTTCGGGTTTTGTGTTTACTCTGGGAAGCGGTGCCATCAGTTGGAGAAGTGCTAAGCAAGATTGCACTTCGGATTCAACGATGGAGGCCGAGTATGTGACAGCTAGTGATGCTTCGAAAGAAGCAGTGTGGCTCCGCAAGTTTCTTGGGGATCTTGAGGTAGTTCCTGGTATGGATAAAGCGGTATCACTATACTATGATAATAGTGTGGCGGTAGCTAATGCTAAGGAACCAAGATTTCACAAGAAGAGTAAGCATATTGATGTATGCCATGCTTTGCACACGACCGGATATTAGCTATGCGGTCGGGATTGTAAGTCGATTTCAGGCGGATCTAGGACCGAACCATTGGGTTGCGGTAAAGCATATTTTCTAGTACTTGAGAAGGACTCGAGGGTATATGCTTGTATATTCGGGTGAGGACTTAACTCCTCTAGGATATACTGACTCGTATTTTCAATCCTATCTGGATTCTAGGAAATTGACTTCGGGGTTTGTGTTTACTCTGGGCAGCGGTGCCATCAGTTGGAGAAGTGCAAAGCAAGATTGCACTTCGGATTCAACGATTGAGGCTGAGTATGTGGCAGCTAGTGATGCTTCGAAAGAAGCAATGTGGCTCCGCAAGTTTCTTGAGGATCTTGAGGTCGTTCCTGGTATGGATAAAGCGGTATCACTATACTATGATAATAGTGTGGCGGTAGCTAATGCTAAGGAACCAAGATTTCACAAGAAGAGTAAGCATATTGATCGAAAGTATCATGTGATAAAGGACTTCGTTGAGGGCGGGCATGTCACGGTGTGCAAAATCGCGTCAGAGGACAATTTAGCTGATCCATTTATGATGACACTTACTGGGAGAGTCTTCGAGAGGCATGTGGAAGCTATGGGGATGCGAAATCTGCTGTATTTACTCACTTAGTGCAAGTGGGAGATTGTTAGACATGTATGCCCTAAAGAGTAAAAATGTAATACGTTTTTAGAGACATTTTATCAATAAAGAATTTATTCATTTATATATACCAAATCTTGTCCTCTTTACGTTCATATTTGTTAAATGTATGATAAGCAAATAGTAGTCTGAGACTGTCAGTCTAAACCTTAAGAATTGGGCATATGATGGGATGATTATGCGAAAGACACGATTCTTAAGGTGACGGTCTAAAACATATGATCCGCAATCAAGGGAATAAAGTTGGGCGCCTTTTATTCATATAAAGATTGTTATGTTGTCTATATCCCTTTTGGGAGATGATTTGTCTTGACCATCGGAGTTGGACTCCGTGAATAGAAACATTGGCACGTTGTCTTAGGTGATAATGTATTGGATCAGGACATAAAGTCAATTGATTTGGATTAATAATTCTGTCTTAGCAAATCGATTCACTTTAGACAATCATTTGTATTATATCTTAATCCTGAGATGAATAATGGGCCCATTGTCTTAACTTATGTCTTTTGATGTACCAAAGGATGACACCCACATCTCAATAGTGGTATGCATGCTGGTACGTTGGAGGCATGACTCTTGATGGCGTAGACTTGTCATTCATAGATATGGAATCCATAGCACCTCTTTAGGAGTAATGATATCCTCTTATATGCGTTGTCCTGTAATTGAAAAACTGGAGCGCTCAACCATTTGGATACATAGGTGTAATCGAATGGTATACTCTCTTTGGATAATAAGTTTTCTAATGGTGAGACAATGGAACGTAAGATAAAAATAATTAAGAAGGTAAGATAGAACTTGTCCTTAAGCTGATTATGGATTATTATATGGGGATACGATACACTATGATATGTCATGGAGACTTAGCTATACGAGCTTCGTAATTCTATAAAGTTCGAGAGTGCAGCTCCAAGCTTTTAGTGGAGTAGCGCTGGAGTTGATAATTGTGAAATGTATATCTAGGATATTGGGTTTCATAATTATCATGAGCTTGAACTTTGTAGGTCCATTTTGGTCTCATTTGCTAGCTCACAAAATCCTGTAACGACACGGCGTGCTTTTCCAATAATTGGTGACTTATGTCGGATTTATCGGATTGGTTTAAAATTTGTAAGAATCAAATAATTCATGTCTGTTTATCGGTTGAATTAATTTTGTAATAAAATTAATTTAAGATAAATTTATTGAATTATTGGGATCGGATAATTCTTGTCTGTTTATCGGTTGATTTAATTTTGGATAAGTTAGATCAAGATAAACTTGTAGAATTATTGTGAATTGATTTATTTTCTTAGAGATAATCTTGATAAAGTTTGTTTTGATCAGATAACTTCTCTATTGGGTTATTTGAATCAAAACTGAGACTTTATCCTTTAGAATCTCGGGTGGAAAATAAAAGATTCGCGGAGATTTTTTCTCGGGAGTTCAGCCTGCCGGATGACGTGTTCGGCCTGCCGATCAGCGAGAGATAAGATTATGCATTTTCACGTGGATCTTATCAGATATTGATCCGAACTTGATTCTGTTTCGAGTTTTTGAGACCTAATCTGATAAGAACTGACCCCATGACCAATAGCTATATAAAGGGAGTGAGTCTTATGATTTACTTAGATCAATAGAGATCAATTTGAGAGATTAAGAGCGATACTCTTCTAGTGAGCATCTGAAACTCCCTGAGAGCTTCTGTTCACAAATCATGAACACTAGCTTTGGGTTCTCTCTATTGGTTGGAAGGAAAGTCATCGGTGGAAGAGCTGTACGTGTGATCCCACACTCACTTTGGTTGTGGATAGAGAATAGCAAAGAAGACCAGTTGGTTGAGGCTCTTCTGGAACGTTACTTCTCTACACAGGTTACGGAGGTTCTTCATAGAAAGGTTAGTAAGATCTGTCTAATTTATACATATAGCATGTCAAACTTGTGTTTTGGAAATTACTCTGATGAAAAATTTTTAAAATTCCGCTGCGCACCGTGTTTCCAACAGGCAAAACATTATTCATATGAGGTGAACTAGCTTCATGTGACACATTTGTAGAGCTGAAAGGTGATCGAGTGAACGAGGCACTGGTAGGAGAGGAACGAGGCGACTGTGACTGAGATATTTGTGTACGTGAAGAAGTTTGAGAGGATTGTAGTGATGCAATAGTAGCAGGAGCATTAGAGTATACAACAGAGTTGAATGAGGGGAACTGAGAAGTTTCGAGTGAGTAGCAGAGGAAGTTTCCTTTTGAGCAAAGGGAAATGAGTACTCATCAAATACAACATATCAAGAAATATAGATCCTTTCATCTAGGGCCATACACTTGTAGGCTTTGTGTTGATGACTATATCCCAAAAACGTACAAGGTATTTAATAAAATTGGAGCTTGTGAGAGTTCTAGGGTCTTAACCATGGGTAGCAAGGATAACTGAAGGGTTTCATGAGAGAGTAATCTGGTTTCCTTTTTAATAAAACTACTAAGGCAGATTTGTATTTCGGCACAGGGGTAGGCATTCTGTTAATTAGGTAGATTGTAGTAGCAACAACGTTATCCCAAAAGGTAAAAGGCAGAGAGGCTTATGAGAGCAAAGAAAGGGATTTTTTTAATGACATTTCTGTGTTTTCTTTCAGCTCTTCCATTTTGTTCAGAGGCATGTGAACAAGACAATCTATGTAGAATGCCAACATTGGAGAAAAATGAATTCAAGGATCGATACTCGCCCCCCAATCAGTTGAATGGCCTTAATTTTTCTGTCACAATTGAAGTTCAGCTTGGGATTTGAAATATAAGGAGCTTTGATAGGCATCAAATTTATATTTTAGAAAGTAAATCCATGTATAGCATCAATAAACATCAATAAAGCTAATGTAATATAACACTTGAAGCAATTTTTTGAAGTCACATGAGAAAGTCCCGAAAGGTCAGAGTAAACAAGTTCTAATAATGCACTATATTCAGTAGTAAAGTAAGAAAAGGGCAGTTTATGACTACTGCATAGTTGACAAGCTTTGCAAACAAAGGAACTTGATTTCATTAATAAAAGGAAATTTACATTGATATGCACTTTTAACAACTCGCAAAGATGGATGTTCCATTCATTTGTGCCATAGCTCAAGAGAGTTGAATTTAGACCCTATACTACAACCCTGACTAACAACTGCAACATTGACAGAAGGTTGATGTTGATTTAGGGAGTTAAAAAGACTACTTGATAACAACAGGTCGACATTGATGAGACGAGTAGCTAAGGTGGTGATGGACCATGATGAGAAGGACATGGCTTTGTGGAGAGACTCAAAATATCAAACTTGTAGAGGCCCCCTTTAGTTTTCCTTTGCGGCAGGATTGAATGAGTTGCTAGATCCTTTACATAACACATAGAAGGGTGGAATTCAAAATAAACATTATTGTCAATGGCAAACAGGGACACACTAATCAGATTTTTGTAATTTGTGAGCATGGAAGAGATTATTTTTTTTAAAAAAAAAAGACTCTAGATAGAACATTGATGCTAGAGTTCCCAATATGTTTAATGTTAACACCTATTCCATTGCACATATGTAGTTTGCTTGGTCCTCCATATTTTGAAGCAACACTCAGATTGGCAAGGTCACTGGTAACATGGTTGGTTGGGCCTGTGTCAGGAAACTAACAACTGCCATTGGCTGCATTAGGGGTCTCCAAAACTGCTGACATTAAAGTGCTTGCAACTAAAGGAGTGCCCTCCACTCCAGTTCATAAAACCAAAGCCTGGAAACTTTGTGTCAAAGCAATAATAACAATCTTGCGCAATGTGTCCAAGCCTTCCACAAAGTTGACATGGGGGTTGACCTCCACTGTTCCAGTGACGACCACCACGGTAGTTGCCAAAGTTTGAAGAAGCACTGTCCTCGACCACCACAGTTCTTGTCAAGGTTTGAAGACGCATTGTCATTGCCCTGGTTATGAGAGAATCTTTGAGACCGCTGTTTCTCGTTGGAGGACTGAGTGACAAGATTAGCCGAGGGTTGTAAGCCATCAACATGTTTTGCTCAAGATGAGTTTCATGAGCCAACAAGAGAGCATTGACATTAGTCAATGTGTAAGTGTCAATCTTGGAGGTAACAGTAACAACAACGGAGTCATACTCACTCCCCAATCCAGCCAAAATATAGAGGATTTTGTTCTCATCAGAGATAGAGTGTCCAATAGAGGCAAAGATATCGGCCAAAGTCTTCTTCTTTACCAATCATTGGCTTATTGTGAGCCCAGCTTTCTCAAGGCTTTGGAGTTGCAGTTTCAATTGCATCACTCTGGCTCTCGAGCATGAGCCAAAAAGCCTTTGCAGGCTTTGCAGGGCAGTCCATATATCACAAGATGTGTTGCATCCAACCATCTGAGCAAGTATGTTCGGGTCCATAGAGGCCAGCACCACGTCACCAAGAGTTGGTCCCAACGCTGCCAAACCACATATTCCAGATTAACTGACCCAGGACAACCATTTTCAGGAGGAAGAAGTTCTGATGGGCAGACGTTTGTACCCAAGATGAAATCTTCCAAACCAAAGCCATGAATGGAGGCTAGGGTCTGGTGTTCCCAAAGGAGAAAATTAGTCTCGTCAAGCTCTACTGTGATGGATTGAGACATTGGGCTAAAGAGATAAAACGGTGGGTGGGTTGAGTGGTCTGTGGTTTGGGATGTAGACAAAGTGTTCTGCAGAATTTTTAGAAGCCATTTTTTAGCCATTAAGTTATAGCTCTGATATCAAAAAAGAAAAATAAAAAAGTAAATAGAACAATAAATAATAACAATAGCTCAATTGAGATCTCTTGTTGTAGTGGTATTTATAATAAAAAATATATACAAGAAAGACAAAGATTGTACAGAAATTACAACAATTAGTTTTAACTGCTCTACTAGTAGTAGGGCGGATATATTACTACAGATGATGAGAAAATTGAGGAATTTCATTGATTATATCAGTAGTGAGATTGCAATATTCCAATAATAAGATTATTGGACGATGATGTTTTGTCTTAACAAAAAATACAAGGGATAACTCCTAAAATGAAATATTGAAAAAGGAAGCACAAATAAAGAATAGACACCTGCAAAGAAAACATAAGAAAATAATAAAGATCTTTTGTGCAAAAAGAAGTAAAAAAAAAACAAAAAAGGAAAGAGAGAGTAAATAATAACGAGCTTGCCAATAGCTAGAGAGTAATGACAAGGAAAACTTTATTTATATATATGTATATAATTTTTATATTTTCTTCGATGAGAGGTCCGTATAATATAACACATAAAGAGTTTATTTGACATATCGTATTATATTATATTGTATTATATTTTTTATATATAATACAATGCAATGCAATTCAATATAATGCGTTGTGTCAAACTAAAAAAAAAAACATAATGACGATTAAATGTAAATGAATATTTGATTGACGCAACATCAAAAAATTTAATAGTTTAAAAACTATATATTATGCATCATTAATATCTATCAATATTAAAGTGATGTAATAACGACACAAATTTAGCGATTTAAAAACTATACTAAATAACTTTTATATTATTAATATCACATTCAATGTTCACCTTTTTTATTTTTGTGAAAAAGCCCGTACGTATGTATAACCTTGCAGAAAAGTCTCCTTGTATTTTTGCGGCTGCTGCGCTAACAAAAGCGAAAGGAGATGTCCTGTACTCTTCATCTTTTTTTTTTTTTTTTTTTTTTTTTTTTTGATATTAGTACTCTTCACCATTTGATCACCAAGATGGAGACTTTGCTTTCAATGTCGAGAACCACTTAGTCGGTCAGACAAAGTAGTCAGTCAACAAATTTGAGAAGCCCTACTTCGGGTGAAAAGAAGTTTGTCTTCATCATTTATCTACCAACTAGATCTCTATCAGGACTCAGCTATAAATACGTATACATGATATACATCAGCCGCAGAAAAAACGAATAAAGACACGTCCTTCTTATTTAGCCTGACAGACAGCTTAAAATGGAAAGAAGTTCCATAAGAATTTTCTAAAACAGCACACAACAATTGCTTATTCGCTCAATAACTCTTTCCTTTATTTGGGCACGTAAAAATTGAGACAAGTGGACAAATTTGGGACACACGTTCCCTTTGCTAGAAAACAAACATTATTTTCATGGATTTTCAACATGCCTTGTTAGTAGCGTGTGCTTTAGAACCTTATATTTTGATATATCAGAAATAATTAATGAAATAGATCAACTTGAAAAAGCAAGTCCATTGATATGATTTTCCTTTTAATATTCTAAAGTAAATTATCATATTTTCAGTAGAAATATTTCAATAAACACATCCACAAGCCTGAAAAACAAATCCCAAAACAAAGAAAGTGCAAGTAACCAACAGAATTCGAAGTTTTGACATAAAACTTGTACTTCCAGACTACAAACCATTTTGCATTGAACAAAGATGAGACAAATGAATCTACATGAGAATCTACGTAGTAACATAATACCAACATGGCCATCTTTTCTTCCTTGATTACAAGTACTTTGGAACTAGTACTAGTGCTACTATTAGAGTTGCTTGTGTATCTTCTTCTTAATTCCACACAATTACATATTTAACAAACCATTTATTAAGAAAAACAGAAAAATAAACAAAAAACAAAACAAAACCCAAGTGCCTAATCCACCGAAAAATTACAACACCACCTATAAACTTTACCAAAGTCTCATAAATATTAAAACAAACAACAAAAATAAACCCCCAAAAAAAGGGAAACCAAAAAAGAAGTCAAATTATCATCATCATCATTGCCAACACTTAGTCAACTATGTACCCACCTACCGTGACTTAACAGCTCCGACGCCGGAGCTGGCGGACCGCCCACCACCACCACGAGCACCACTACCGCCACCGAGATGATGAAACCCTCCTCCTGAGCCGTACACCTGTCCCTGATGATGATTGTGATGGTGTTGCTGTTGCCCCATCATCATCACCCCTCCATACATCCCTCCAACGGCACCATTATACCCGCCACCACCACCACCGGCGGCGCCTCCACCATCCGAGCCTCCGCCGCCGCCGGCCGTCCCCAGGCCTTGCGACGGAGCTCCTCTCGCCCTCCATCTCCCTGTACTTCTGCAGATAAATCTTGAGCGGCTCAACGTACTCTTCGAATCCCAAGGTGGTCATGGCCCACAGGAGGTCGTCGCCGTTGATTGTCTTCCTCTTCTCGCGCTGGCACTTATCGGAAGCCTCGCCGGTGATGAAACTTATGAACTCCGACACGCACTCCTGGACAGTCTCCTTCGCGTCCTTCGAGATCTTCGCGTTCGCCGGCAAAGCCTTCTTCATTATCCTGCTCACGTTCGCTATCGGAAGGAACCTGTCCTGCTCACGCGCCGACATCTCCCCTCCGTGTCCCCCTCCTCCCGACTCGTCGTCGGAATCCGCCATCTGAAAAGACCAAACTAGGACCGGTGTGCGAAGCAGGCGAGGGGTATCTTCGGGATTTGTTGCTCTCGGAGAGTCGCCGGAGCCGGAGGGATTCTGGGGAGCTCAGTTGGTTGTGTTGTCGTGAAGAGATGGAGTCCGTCGGATCGATGGGCTAATAATGCGATCGGTAGTGACACGTGGACCTTCTAAGGCCGTTCGTTTGTCGCTAAGAGTGGACTGAGGTGGATCAGTTTAGAACGGTAGATGAGGTGTGGGGTCGATAGGTAGCGACGGCTCTTGTTGCGACACGTTGTCAGCTAGTGGGCCGGCTGTGTCTGTTCTTTTGAGAATCTAATGCTTTTTTATAATTTTTAAATTGATTTTTTTTATTATTTTTAAGGAAAATAACCAAAATATCCTATATGCATGGTCCAAATACTACTTTTGTCGTGCTGTTCTTATTATGTAAATTCCCTAATACTCTTTTGAGATCATACCTGAAATGCTTCCTAAAACAATTAAACATTTTAGAAAACCATGATTGCCCTCCCCAACCATTACTAATTACAATTTAAAATATTATTAAACTAAAATACTAAACAAAATCAATCCTAAAAGGTTAAAAACTATAAAAATAATAAAGTATTTGTTTAATTAAAATATAAATTTTTCAAACACCTAAAATTATTTCTTGTTTAATTTTTTAGTTAAATCACACATTAATTTTTAATATAAATTGGATTGGGTTAATTAAAAATTTTTAAAATTTTAATTCCTTTAAGGTTTTTTATGTATGATTTTAAAAACACAAAGGTTGTTTCGGAGATTTGTATAATAAATAAGAAAAAAATGATATTTCAATAAAACACACAACGGTATTATTAGTATTTTCTTTATTTTTGTTATAGGCAGGCTTCTAAGATGTGACTTGGCTTGAGCGCTTGTCGGCAAATGAGATCTTGACCGTTGGATAAGGGAGGACAGTGTCGGTTTGGAGTCGTTTATATTAGCATGCAGTGGCGAGGGGCATATGAACTTGATTTTTTTAAATACATATACATGTATACTTATTTGAACTTTATATATATGCATGTATATATATTTATGTATGTATATAGGTATATATCCCCTAACCTAAGTTAATAAGTATGCAATTCAAATATCCATCCAATAATCCTAATTTTAATATTTTTTGTTTATTCTATTTTTATTTTGCGTTTTCTCATTAAATTTTAGGTGCTCTATTGTAAATTTTTTTTTAATAATTTTCCCTTGTTGGAGTGTTTTGTCTTGTAAATTCTTATAATTTTTTTTAGATTACCTAAAAAGTAATTTTTTTTTTAAAATATGGTCATATTTAAGCATTTTTTTCACACAACCCTTTTTCTTTTAATTTTCTCATAAATACCTTTCTTTATTTGTCTTTGTTGAAGTAATTTTGTTTTCAAATATGTACCCTTTTTTTTCTCTCTTTTTGCACTTCCTATAAAGTACTTTCTAAATAACTTTTTATTTAATTTTTCAATTAAAATCTTTATTACTCAAAATATGTACCAGTTGTATATACATATATACTACTCAACCAAAAACACTTTTTATCGAAATGTAACATTTCAATCCATTTTATTTAAAAATAACTAAACTAATTTCTTAGAGTATAATTACATGAAAAAACACACTAAAATTAGAACTCGATATTTTAAAAGGTTTTTGGTGTTTTTTAAATTATTAGTTTACGCCACTGAAACAATATTCTAGCTCCATCACTTATTAGCATAAATACGCCACTGAAACAATATTCTAGCTCCATCACTGAAACAATATTCTAGCTCCATCACTTATTAGCATAAATACGCCACTGAAACAATATTCTAGCTCCATCACTTATTAGCATAAACTGGTCAATCTGCCGATACTATAGGAGTAGGTCAATCTCCCATTGGCCACTACTATGTGTTTCAAAAAAATTAAAACAAAGAATAAATCCCAATATCGTATTGCCTCTTTATTTTGGGAAAAAATGGTT
Source organism: Artocarpus heterophyllus (assembly GCA_025403435.1). Taxonomy (NCBI): domain Eukaryota; kingdom Viridiplantae; phylum Streptophyta; class Magnoliopsida; order Rosales; family Moraceae; genus Artocarpus; species Artocarpus heterophyllus. Next base: position 17,989,789 of record CM046348.1, on the reverse strand, counting down.
TGCTTTTAATGCGAGTAAAATTAGATTATAGTCCACTTAAAATTCAAATAATAAGACGGAAGGATGATGTATGATGTTTTTAGTATGAAAATCTTGTTGCCAATTCTTGCAACGCTACTCAAACATGATTGGATATTGTTGTCAATTGCCATATGTTTGTTTTTCTTTTTCTTTTTCTTTTTTTTTTTGGGTATTCAGGATGTTTCGCAATCGTGGTTGGAATCAGTGTTGTAATACCCAAGCATTTTAAGCACAGCAAATATGCATTAATTTAAAGATTATGTTAAGAGAAAAAATATAGTTTAAGAAAAAAAATACTGTATAATAATGAGGAATACTATACAGTATTAGAATAATACATTGTAAGAAAATACACCGATAAAGTTATGTAGTATCAAAATCACACTGCAAAAGTAATGCAGTGTAGGAATTGGATTGTTTAAGGTTAAGCAGTGAAGAAATTGAATTTTTTAAGTTAAATCAGTATAGGAATAATACTATTTGGTGAATATGAATGAATAAGAAATATTGTACAGTATATAGAATATATCGACAGTATAAGAAAAATACTGTTAGTATAAATTTAGACTATACAAGGTTAGATAATATTGCAATTACATTAAGTGGTGGATGTAGATAAGTATTGAAGGTTGTGGGACCTCATGAATAGAATAGAAAAGAACACCGACAGTATAGAAAAAATATTGTTAGTATAAACTTAGACTACGTAAAAAGTTTAGTGGACACCCAATGGATTTTGATTGGGCCACCACATCATGAAATGTGGCCTAATCACCTAAACCCACTCAAGGGAACCCATTTGATTACATGGTGACTCACCACCTTTTTAAAAAAAAAGGAAAAAGAAAAAGAAAAAAGTTGAATGATTTCATAATATAAGAGACCACAATTTGGTCTGCTATGGTGGAAGGAAAAAAAAAGAGAGAAAAGAGATGAAACGTGAAAAGGAAAGGAAGGAAAGAAAGAAAGAAAGAAAAGAAACCACAAAAGGGCTCCATTTTCTTCCTTCAAAAACCATCAACCCAAAGCAACTCTTTCTCAAAAAATTTTGATGAATTCCAAGCTCCAAGTCATGTTTAAAGCAAGTTCAAGACTAAAAGCTCAAGGATTTCACAAATTTTACGGTAAAGTCCAAACTTTACCCTAAGTTTTCTAGGGGTTTTGTTCAAGTTTTGATGGAGTTTTTATGGTGAGGTATGGGCTTGATGTCAAGGGGATTTGGAAGCCTTTAAGTGCCAAAAGGTGGGAGCAAACACATGGGAATGATTAGGTAATGTTCTAGCCTTACAAGCTATGTTAAAGTTTGTATTTTCTTATGCATACCAAGTGTTTGATGCTAGTTATTGGCTATGGCATGTAAAATGGACAATATGGCATGATTGATTTATGCTTTATGATGATGTTGATGATGATAGAAAGAAAGGAAGTAGGGGTTTTTCATAAAAAATGGAAATATTGTTAAAACTTTGCAATTTAATACAAAGTTTAACTAGTTAAAAGGAATAAGGTCTTAGGGGGCCTTAGAGGCCAATTTATGTTCTAAACATGGCATAGGATTTGCCTACACATGAGGAGAAACAAGTTTTGTGAACAAAGTTTTGTGAAATTCCAAAAGGACTAGATTGTAAAGTTTTATAAAAGCTCGGTAGATTTTAAAATAGCCAAAAAGTCCACTTTAACGATGGAATTTTAAGAAAGTTAAAATACAAAAGTTGTAGAACGCATCAAAATTGTTAGGACAACACAAACAGTTTTCCAAAATTTGGCTCGGTTTAGGAGTTACGAATTTTACGAAATTTTGGGCATAAAATTTCAAGAAATGAAAACGTTATGAAATGTATTGAATTTGACTAAGGAGCTTTTGTAAGTTTTGTTCCTTGTGAAAAACTAAACACTATGGTGCAAAATGATTGTTTTTGGTTTTGGGGCCAAAAATGTAAAGATTTTTGTGTTTTGGGCCAAAACTGTAAAATTATGTGAAAACTGGGTTTTCACCTGGAAACTCAGGATTCGTGCACTACTGAAGGTAGTGGGTAACCATAGTTTCCAAGTCTTAAATTATTCAAAGTTTAGTTAAGAAAAGAATAAAAGAAAAACGTTAAGGGCAAAATGATCATTTTATGAAAAATGGCCAAAACGGACCCGAAACGCCCAATGTCGGGAAACGATCCTTAGTGGAAATTTTTTCGTGATATATAGGTAATGGAACGATAAAGTTAAGCAGTGATTTTTATAAAGTTACGAAATGGACAAAAAACCCGTTAAAAGTATGAACGTCATTTTTAAGATAAACGGCTAAAACAGAGCTGACCACTTCGAATTAGCATAACGCTCATAGACGAAAAATGTTTCATAATACATTAAGTAATGAAACTATCATATGAGACGGGAAATTTAATAAGGGATGTTCAAGTAAAAGAAAGGTAACCCGGTGGGTTACAAAGTTACGTAAAGAAAAAGATAACCCGATGGGTTACAGAGATAAGTAAAAAGAATGATAACCCGATAGGTTACGGAGTTAAGTAAAGGTATGGTAACCTGATGGGTTACAAAGTTACAAGCAACAGGGTACAAAGAAAAGGAAGGTTAACCGATAGTATACCAAGTTATGAAAAAAGGAATGAATGTTTAATGTTTATGTTTTATTATTAATCAAGTAGATTGATAAAAAGAAAGATAATTAATGAGTTGGCTGTCATTTAATCAGGACATAAGAGGCTGACTAATGAAAGGAAAAGGAATGGAATAGAGAACGTTAGAGCGTAGTCGAGGTAAGTTCAAACCTCACCTACTAGGATGAAGTAAATGGTTTTCAAATGCTTATATTTATGTTTGCAAATGTGTTTTTTGTTGTTATGCGAATTGTTTTTAACAGTATGTTTGCATTTGTTATGCCAAAGGTTTTAAAGTTTAAATTAAGATTTGCAATGAACTTGCAACTATTATGTTAAAGCATGATTGCATTTGATGTGCATAAAGTTTAAAAGATCAAGTGAAGGTTTGCAAATATTTGCAATTATTGTTTTTAAAGTATGATAGCATTTTGTTAATACACAGAGTTTTATAGTTTAAGTTATAAGTTTATTGATTGCATTTGTTATGCAATAAATTTTAAAGAGAACAATTATGATTTGTAAATATGTTTGCATATAATGTGATTGTATTTGATATGCTTACTAAATTTAAAAAGAAGGTAATAGTAAAGATGATAAAAAGAAAGTGTCGTACCAGCCTCCTTGTTGTGAGGTACTAAAAGTAAAGTTAAAGTTGTGGCCTCCTAGATGTGAGGTACATGACCTTGGTGTTCGATGGTCTCAAGTCTTCCCAAGGGAAGCATTATGTTTATGATCTCATGATTAATGATGTTGGTATGAACACTAAAGCAAGATAAAGAACAAAGATAGAAAGTTAAAAGGAAGAAAAGAATGTTCATGAAACACTCATAATTGAATGATCATACTTGAGCATAAATGGAATCATGCATTTTGATTTTTGCTTGCAATTCTTGATGTGAAAAGTTTATGTGTTATATGTATGAAAAACATTATGAGGAACATTTTATGTTAACTATTTATGAAAAAAAAATTCATGTTTACAAAAAAAGGTTCATAAATGACGTTTTAAGAAAACCACTCAAGAAATGTTTTATAAAAAACGTTTTTAGAAATGTTTATGAAAAACGTGTATGAAAAACTTTTTAAGAGAAGGGTTTTTATGAGAAAAGTTTTTAAAGCATGTTTAAATGATTTGTGAGATTATATTTGAACTTATTGAGCGAAAGCTCATTAAAAGTTTCTTCATGCTATAGATAGTCCTAAGGGTGACCAATAGGACTTGTTTAGAGAGCTGGGTGCAGCGGAGGACAAATGCAAAGATTTGGGTATGGATACCACTATAGTTTGCTTCCGCTACTCAAAGAAAAGGTTTTCCACTATTTAATATAGTGTTTTCAAAGTTTTAAGAAAATCAGAGTTTTATGAAATGTTTTCAAAGTTTTAAGATATGTATTTTACAAAATGTTTTATATAATAATAAAAATAAGTTTTAAGCTATGATTTAATTAATGTTTCTTATTAAGTTATAAGAAACGACTTGAAATGGTTTTAAAGTCAAGTGTTGAGTGGTTATTCAACTTAAATTGCGGCAGAAGTCCCAATAGCTTTTCAGAATATTTTAAAGGATGTAAAGAAAAAAAAATTATATCAGTATTTTTCTTACTAAGTAAGTAAGATTAATGTTTAAGAAACAATGTCTAAGAAAGTTAAGTGACTGCTTAAAAAGGCAGGTCGTCATAGATGGTATCAAAGAGCTATCCTGCCATCCCATTTTGCACTGTCATATGTCCGGTATACCATAGTTCAAGAAAGTAAGTTTAGTTAAGTAGGAAGAAAAGTTAATATTTAACGATTACGTACTTATACCAGATATATAGCCTTTGATGTCGGCACATATGAATGAGCAACGATAAGGCAAAGAGGTCTATAGATGAATGTAATGTTATATGTTATAATGTCCTCGCAAGTCGACGGCAGTTATCATCCATCAGCGGAGTCAAGTCAGTGATGACTAAACGTGGACAATGATGGTCAACAGATGGCCGACGTCTCAAAAATCAAGAAGATGAGCTCACGACATGTTATGATGTTCTTGTGCCCTTGTGTTGTCCATTTGAGCAACTCTTACTCTGCTAGAGTTATTTGGTATTGACTACACTTATAACGAGGAAAAATAGATTAAGATAACAGAATAATGGAGGTCTAAAAGTAATTTTTAGTTTTCAATGGAATAAGAGTGCTTGAGAGCTACTAGACATTAGATGACTAACTATGCGATTCCTTCAAGCTTAAGCATTTCGTAGCTGAGTAGAGACATGCTAATGAGCTCATAACTACCCAGATGAAAATCATGATCAAGACAACGATGCAAAATCTGTCAGGAAAAACCTCATGGGTTGGAGGATGGAAGCTAGAGATCTATACGTTATGAGAAAAATTATAGAAAAATGTAATTTTAAAATGGATATAGGACTAGAAAATTATGAATTTTGTGGTTGGATGACCTTGATCTTTTGATAGTCATAATGCGCATAAGATAAAAATGAACCCTATTTCAAGAATAGCATTCACTGGTAGAATGCTAAACTTTTAAATGAATGGCAACTGCACTTAAATAATGAAAGATCAGAGTTGATCAGCAGAAGTATAGTGTTATAATTCAAAAAAATATATCAATGAAATGATGAAAGTTTATGAGGTTCTAAGTTGGAGACTTAGATTTTATTAAGAAAGTAATGATAAAGGAAAGTATGTTAAGAACAGGAAAGGGTGATAAGGAAATGAACTATCCATGAAGGTTCTAATTTTCGAGGACAAAAATTTTTAAGGAGGATAGATTGTAACACCCGAGCATTTTAAGCACAACAAAAATGTATTAAGTTAAGGATTATGTTAAGACAAAAAATACAATTTAATGAAAAAAATACTGTATAGTAATACAAAAAACTATATAGTATTAGAATAATACAGTATAAGCAAGTACACTGATAAAGTTATGCAGTATAAAAATTACACTACAAAAGTAATGCAGCGTAGGAATTAGACTGTTTAAGGTTAAACAGTATAAATTGGATTGTTTAAGTTAAATCAGTATATGAATAATACTATTTGATGAATATGGATGAATAAGAATGTTGTACAGTATAGAGAATATATCGACAGTATAAGAAAAATACAGTTAGTATAGATTTAGACTGTACAAGGTTAGATAACATTGCAATTACATTAAGTGGTGATGTAGATAAGTATTAGAGGTTGTGGGGCCTCATGAACAGTATAAAAAAGAACACCGACAGTATAGAAAAAATACTGTCAATATAAACTTAGACTGCGTAAAAAGTTTAGTGGACACCCAATGGATTTTGATTGGGTCATCACATCATGAAATGTGGCCCAATCACCTAAACCCACTCAAGGGAACCCATTTGATTACATGGTGACTCACCACCTTTAAAAAAAAAGAAAAAGAAAAAGAAAAAGAAAAAAAAAAGATGAATGATTTCATAATATAAGAGACCACAATTTGGTCTCCACAGGTGGAAGAAAAAAAAAAGAGAAAAGAGTGAAACGTGAAAAGGAAAGGAAGGAAAGAAAGAAAGAAAGGAAAAGAAAGGAAAAGAAAGAAAGAAAGAAAGAAAAGAAACCACAAAAAAGGGCTCCATTTTCTTCCTTCAAAAACCGCCACCCCAAAGCAATTCTTTCTCAATAAATTTTGATGTAAAGCAAGTTCAAGATTAAAAGCTCAAGGATTTCACAAATTTTAAGGTAAAATCCAAACTTTACCCTAAGTTTTCTAGGGGTTTTGTTCAAGTTTTGATGGAGTTTTGATGGTGAGATATGGGCTTGATGTCAAGGGGATGTGGAAGCCTTTAAGTGCCAAAAGGTGGGAGCAAACACTTGGGAATGATTAGGTAATGTTCTAGCCTTACAAACTAAGTTAAAGTTTGTATTTTCTTATGCATACCAAGTGTTTGATGCAAGTTATTGGCTATGGCATATAAAATGGAACAATATGGCATGACTGATTTATGTTTTATGATGATGTTGATGATGATAGAAAGAAAGGAAGTAGGGGTTTTTCATAAAAAATGGAAAAATTGTTAAAACTTTGCAATTTAATACAAAGTTTAACTAGTTTCAAAGGAATAGGGTCTTGGGGGCCTTAGAGGCCAATTTATGTTCTAAACAGTGGCATAGGATTTGCCAACACAGTGAGGGAAACAACTTTTGTGAACAAAGTTTTATGAAATTCCAAAAGGACTGGATTGCAAAGTTTTATAAAAGCTCGATAGATTTGAAAATAGCCAAAAAGTCCACTTTAACGATGGAATTTCAAGAAAGTTAAAACACAAAAGTTGTAGAACGCATCAAAACTGTTAGGACAAAGCAGACATTTTCTAAAATTTGGCTCGGTTTAGGAGTTACAAATTTTACGAAATTTTAGGCATAAAATATCAAGAAATGAAAACGTTATGAAATGTATTGAATTTGACCAAGGAGCTTTTTTTAGTTTTGTTCCTTGTGAAAAACTAAACATTATGGTATAAAATGATTGTTTTTGGTTCCGGGGGTAAAAATTTAAAGATTTTTATATTTCAGGCTAAAACCGTAAAATTATATGAAAACTAGGTTTTCACCTAGGAACGCTCGGTTCCTGCACTGCTAAAGGCAGTGGGTGATCATAGTTGCCAAGTCTTAAAGAATGAAAGAAAAACGTTAAAGGCAAAATGGTCATTTTATAAAAAATTGCCAAAATGGACCCAAAACGCCCGATATCAAGAAATGTTCCTTAGTGGGAATTTTTTAGTAATATGTAGGCAATGGAACGGTAAAGTTAAGCAGTGAGTTTTATAAGTTACGAAATAGACGAAAAACCCGTTAAGGATAAAAACGTCATTTTTAAGATAAACAAATAAAACGGAGTTGAACACTTCGAATTAGCATAACGCTCATAGACGGAAAATGTTTCGTAATATGTTAAGTAACGAAACCGTCACATGAGACGGGAAATTTAATAAGAGATGTTCAAGTAAAAGAAAGGTAACCTGGTGAGTTACAAAGTTAAGTAAAGAAAAAGGTAACCCAATGGGTTACAAAGATAAGCAAAAAGAGTGATAACCCGATAGGTTACGGAGTTAGGTAAAAGGTACGGTAACCTGATGGGTTACAATGTTAAAAGCAACAGGGTACAAAGTAAAGGAAGGTTAATCGATAGTATACCAAGTTATGAAAAAAGGAATGAATGTTTAATGTGTACGTTTTATTATCTATCGAGTAGATTGATAAAAAGAAAGTTAATTGATAAGTTGGCTGTCGTTTAATCAAGATACAAGAGGCCAACTAATGAAAGGAAAGGGAACAGAATAGAGAACATTAAGGCGTAGTCTAGGTAAGTTCAAACCTCACCTATAACATGAAGTAATGGTTTTCAAATGCTTATATTTATGTTTGCAAATGTGTTTGCTGTTGTTATCAAAATTGTTTTTAAAGTATGTTTGCATTTGTTATGCAAAAGGTTTTAAAGTTTAAATTAAGATTTGCAATGTACTTGCAACTATTATGTTAAAGCATGATTGCATTTGATATGCATAAAGTTTAAAAGATCAAGTAAAGGTTTGAAATGTATTTGCAATTATTGTTTTTAAAGTATGATAGCATTTTGTTTATGCACAGAGTTTTACAGTTTAAGTTATAAGTTTATTGATTGCATTTGTTATGCAATAAATTTTAATGAGAACAATTATGATTTGCAAATGTGTTTGCATATAATGTGATTGCATTTGATATGCTTACTAAAGTTAAAAAGAAGGTAATAGTAAAAATGATAAAAAGAAAGTGTCATACCAGCCTCCTTGTTGTGAGATACTGAAAGTAAAGTTAAAGTTGTGACCTCCTAGATGTGAGGTACACAAGTAAAGTTAAAGTTTGACCTCCTAGATGTGAGGTTACATGACCTCGGTCTTCGATGGCCTCAAGTCTTCCCCAAGGGAAGCATTATGTTTATGATCTCATGATTAATGATGTTGGTACGAATATGAAAGTAAGATAAGGAAAGATAAGGAACAGAGATAGAAAGTTAAAGTAAGAAAAGAATGTTCATAAAAAGCTCATAAATGAATGATCATACTTGTGCATAAATGGAATCATGCATTTCGATTTTTGCTTGTAATTCTTGATATGAAAAGTTTATTTATTATGTGTATGAAAAACATTATGAGGAATGTTTTATATTAAGTGTTTATGAAAAACATTTTCATGTTTTTAAGAAAAGGTTCTTAAATGACGTTTTAAGAAAACCACTCAAAAAAAGTTTTTAGGAATGTTTATGAAAAACGTGTATGAAAAACTTTTTAAGAGAAAGGTTTTTATAAGAAAAGTTTTTAAAGCATGTTTAAATGATTTGTGAGATTATATTTGAACTTACTGAGCGAAAGCTCTTAAAAATTTCTTCATGCTGTAGGTAGTCCTAAGGGTGACTAGTAGGACTTGTTTAGAGAGTTGTGTGCAACAGAGGACAAATGCAAAGATTTAGGTATGGATAACACTATAGTTTTCTTCCGCTACTCAAAGAAAAAGTTTTTCACTATTTAATATAATGTTTTCAAAGTTTTAAGAAAATCAGAATTTTACGAAATGTTTTCAAAGTTTTAAGATATGTGTTTTACGAAATGTTTTATATAATAATAAAAATAAGTTTTTTGTTACGATTCAATTAACGTTTCTTATTAAGTTATAAAAAACGACTTGAAATAGTTTTAAAGTCAAGTGTTTAGCGGTGATTCAACTTAAATTGCGACAGAAGTCCCAAAAGCTTTTCAGAATGTTTTAAAGGATGTAAAGAGAAAAAAAAAAATTATTTCAGTATTTTTCTTGCTAAGTAAGATTAATGTTTAAGAAACATTGTTTAAGAAAGTTAAGTGACTGCTTGAAAAGGCAGGTCGCCACAAGTGTAAAGTTCTCAACAGCTTTAGTAAAAAGCAAAAAATTACTATGGTATAAAGTTTTTATATGTTACAGTTTTTTCAAATGAACAATTTCAATTCTAACTTCTTTCCCAAACACCTTAATTAATTTGTCGATCTTTTTTGTCATCGTATTCCATAAATATGGAAAAACTACGAATGCACGCAACAGTTCAACAAAAATTGCAGGTATGCTTGTTGAGGAAATTGGAGAATCTTATATCTATTGTAGTTGCTAACATGACGATCATTTGATTTAAAACCACAAGAAACGCAATTGGAGGAACTGTTTATTCTTTCTCCCGCTCAAGAGATGAGCAAACGTGAAACAAATGCCAAATTGCACGAAAAAAAAAAAAATTAACAACCTTAGTTTTTAATAACTAAAAAAATTTAAAGAAGTAACATATATAAATATACGACTATGTGCCCAAATATATTATGAATTTTTATTCTATTTTATTAACATCCATAATAAATTATTCTTCTTACCATTGAAAATCTCTAAATTAAAGAATTGAATGGCTTTCCCTCTCAATTTTCATCAATTTTTATGAAATTTCTCGATTTTTCATCAATATTTTCTTCAAATTCTTTTAAGAGAAAAACATTGTAACAGCCTCACAGTTATCAATATTTACTAAACTTTTTATGAGATTCTTTCCGAAGTTTAATGATCAACCATAAAAGATATTTGGAACTCTTGAATTATTTCAATAGAAATTTCAAAAATATCGAACAATTTTTTGTCATGATTACGCCTGACCAACTATTTAATTATCTACAAACATTTCTTTTTGGTTTTTTTTGGGCAGAATTGATATTTGGAATTTTTTCAGGGGTATTTTGACACGCGAAGAATATGTAACGTAACAATTGGGCATAAAAAAAATCATCATCCAATATTCCCACCCTCAACAGGTCCAAGTCTTGTGTAACAATCATCCAATGTCCTTGGCCATGAAAAAAGAGATTCAGCCGTACTGACTTAAAAAAAAAAAAAAAAACGTGCATCGAATTTTCTTTTTCATTAAGATATCCATTGGAAATTTGGACTTAGTTTTAACTATTCATCATCTGTACTTACAGCAAGGTACATCTTTTTTTTCAATAAGGTCATGATCCGCGTAGAAGAAAAATGATTAGTGTGGTGTTTAAAAAAATGATAAAAACTATTAATTAAAACTATTTTTATTACAATATGTAAAAATTTTATACTGTAATAATTTTTTTAATGATTAATATAGTATTTAAAAAATTAATAAAATCTATTAATTAAAATTATTTTTATTATAATATATAAAAATTTTATACTATAATAATTTTTTTATTATTATCATAACATATAAAAATTTTATAATATCTATAATTAAATTTACGACGAGAATCACTTAACTTAGATCTTTTTTCATTGGTAAAGCACTGTCAGACAACTGTATACTGTGGCTTGTTCAGAGCTTTTTGAAATAAAAGTGACGCACACATATAAAGCTTGTTATTTTCTGACATTTGAGCCAGATGTGTGGGCCAATCCGAACAGCAAAAGCACACATATAAAGCTTGTTATGCTTCTGACAATTGAGCCAGATGTGTGGGCCAATCCGAACAGCAAAAGCACACATATAAAGCTTGTTATGCTTCTGACAATTGAGCCAGATGTGTGGGCCAATCCGAACAGCAAAAATGGATATGAAGAATTGGAGGACGGTGAGAGAATATGGGCAACAAGTATGGGTTAACTACTATGTATGCGTTCAAGTACGTATGTGTTCGAGCGTTCTCTATGGGCAACGATCGGCTTGGGATGCTGCGGAGAATCTAGCCTCAATTGTGGGCTTCTGCCACCTAGTTATTACACTCGTATATCTCTATCTCGGGCCAATTTGAAAATAATGCTTTTTGTAACAAAGTTTAAAACATACCACTTATAAAAAATAAAAGACACAATTAATCATAAGCTTTTGGATTATAATTATTTAGGCAAACATGTGTTAGGTTTTTTTGGCCTTTTTAATTAAGAGAAATGATATGAATTAAAAGAAAAAAAATTATGAAATTTAATAGTAGTGGTAAAAGAGTTTACTCTTTTATCTTTATACAATATAAAAGATTTGTTTTTATCATATTTTTTCAATGTTGCTTGTGAATATTAAGATGGGATAATTTTGCTACCACTAGTAGTATTCAATACTTTCATCAGGTTTTATTAATGTTTTTCGTTGATTTACATTAGTCAAGGTCAGCATTTCAATCGACAACCTTGAAATTAAGAGCTCCGGAATATAAGTTTATGTCAGTTAAGGAGTATTAAATAATCTACAATAGTCGATAAGTATTAGTTCAAGAGTTTCCTTTAGCTCCTTGAGCAATCTTTGATAGGCTTTTAGCCTAACCTTGGAGCTGAAAGCCGAAAGGACACCTTATGGAGAAAATAGAACCCATGACCTCGTAGCCGTGTGAGAGTTCTCACCATGGCTGCATGTGGCCACATGTGAGCATGCACTACGTGAGCTCACAGCCATGTGCAAGCTCGCAGTCTCATGCAAAATGACCTCACACCAACAAGGTACTAGCTAAAACTTGTATTCTTGGATCTTCCAATCTATGTACACACTTCTTTTATCTCAACGACTCCAAACTCTACGAAGCTTCCCCGTATAAACCCATCATCCCATGATGTTCAAACCTTTCGCAGTAACTGCCATCTCAAACATCACGAGATGGAAGGAAGTTACTCTCTCAAAGAGTTGCACATGATAGTAGTTATCTCCACATGAAAGATAGAAGGTATCTCTAGTTTTGGAAGACATGGCTTAGCTTCATAGGGTGAGGATGTAGGAAGGACGGTTACTCTGTAAGAGACAGTTTCACATGCTTAGAACACTATAAGTTGAGGGAGGGCGCAAGACTAAAAGAAGGGTCCAAAAAATCTCGTCTTGAGTCATTATTATGCCAAAATTATTTCTGAGTATTCTTTGTACTGAGAATCCTTTGAGCGAGGCTTTAAGTGCATATTAATTTATAGAAATTAGCAAAAAAGAACCAAGTGGACATAGGTTGTTTAGCCGAACTACTATAAATCTTAATGGCCATCTTTTAGTTGTTTCATTTATTTCCGTCTTCATATCCAATATTTATTGTTCTTTAAATTGTTGAATTTCTTTTAAATTTATTAACCTTAATATATAAAGGTTGGCAGATTTTGACCCTCAATAATTAAACTGTAATAAGTTTTTTAATCAATATGTATTACAAGCCTCACTACTAGAAATTTGAAATTATATTACTCTCATTTAACGATCTTTTTTTAAAAACCGTCATGATAAGGGAGAAAAAAATGCGCCAAGAAGATGAAAGCCATCGTGATAGGATACGGCTTCTTTCACGACGGTTTTTAAGAAAAATCGTCATGGTAGGTTAAATTTTACCCAATGGTTTTAATAAAAACCGTAATGTAATATGGTACTTTCCATGACAGTTTTTCCTAAAAACCGTCGTGGACAGTGCATTAAAGTCCCCATTCTAGCTCGACAATCAAACATGAATAACAAACCCAACTCTCAAAAATATATTTAAAACCTCCCGAAACTATAGTTACTATCCCTCTTCACCTCCATCCCCCTTAATCTCCTTCCTAATTATAAGTATTTAATTAGGCATATTTATAGGTTTTGATTTTGTGGATTAGCTTTTTGGTTTATGAATTTGTAATTATGATTAGTTATTTAGATATATTGTGTATGATTAATTTGTGAATCAATTAATATTATTGATTAATGTTTATTGTTTTGTGGATATGTTTAGTTATTTGGATATGGGTATGATTATTTTGTTGATTTTTTAGTATGATTAGTTATTTGGATATGATGGGTATGATTAATTTGTTTTATAAATAAGATTTCTTACTTGAATATGATGGGTATTTGTAATTTGTGGATATTTGAGTATGATTAGCTATATTAAAATTGATGGGCATGAATAATTTATGAAATTTATGGATTTATGGTATGATTTATATTTGGTAGATTAATTAATTTGTGAAATTTTTTTTTGATTGAATTGCATTAGATATATATATATATATATATATATATATATATATATATTTAGGGCTTGCAAAATGAATAGGAAATTGATGTGGGATTTTCAATTGACTAGAAAATATGTGAATGGTGTGGAAGAATTCTTGGATTTTGCCAAAACTCACATCTAAGATGATAAAATTTAGTGTCCTTGTATTCAATGTGGAAACTATAGATCTCACTCAATTCTAATTATTAGAGGACATTTATTTCAAAATGGAATGATAAGTAATTACCAAACGTGGCATTTTTATGGCGAGTCTGTGTTCAATTCAATTTTAGTAAGTAAAGAATAGGAACTTACTATGGAGGATAATATGAATGATCACAACAATACAATTGACATGGTCAATGATTTGGAAGAACACTTTTTACATCATCCAGACTTATTTGAGATAATGATAAATGATGCCGAGACACCCGTGTATGAAGGGTGTATCAATTTCACCAAATTGCCCACTTTAGTTGGATTATGGAATTTGAAAGTGTCAAACGGTTGGTCAAATTCTAGTTTCACAAATCTTTTGAAATATCTAGGAAAGCTTTTACCTGAGGGTAATAAATAATTAACTAGTATGTATGAGGCCAAGAAGACTTTGAGCACTTTGGTAATAGAGTATGAGAAAATTCATGCTTCCGAAAATGATTGTGTTCTTTATAAGGATGAGTATAAAGATGAGAATTATTGCTCGGTTTGTAAAAAGTTAGTGTGGAAGAAAGGAAAGAAGCCAAAAGATGGTAAGAAAAGAACGCCAACGAAGGTGTTGTTGTGCATTCCACCGACACCACATTTAAGGTATACATTCAAAAACATAAAAGCATGCCAAGAATTTGACATGGCATCATGACAAATGGATCAACGATGGTGTGCTTAGATATCCAGTAAATTCACTACAATGGAAGACTTTTGAAGTCGATCATCCCAAGTTTTGTGCAGATCCAAGAAATAAACATTTTGCTTTATCGACGGATGGAATGAACCTACATGGTAACATAAGTAGTGGGCATATCACTTGGCTTGTAATACTTTTCAGCTACAATCTCTCTACAAAAATGTACATGAAGTGGAAATTCTTAGTTAATGTTGTCTTTATTGATTTTGGGACATCACCAACTGAGGAATGACATTGATGTTACTTAGCACCGTTAATTGATGACCTAAAGAACTTGTGGGAAATTGGAATCGAAGTTAGAGATACTTACCAAGAAGAGACGTTCACATTCTATGCAATGTTGATATAGACAATTAACGACTTCCCCAGATATAGTAATTTATTTGGTTATTCGGTAGAGAGTTTTATTAGTTGTCCTATTTGTATGAAGAAAACATCTCACAAAAGGTTGAAGAATGTTAAGAAAACTATTTTTCTTGATCATAGAAGATGGTTGCCAATAGATGATGGTTATTGCAATAAAAGAATGCTTTTGATGGCAACATCGAAGAAAGAGATCCTCCTCGGCCTTTGATTGGTGAACAAATATTTGAAATAGTAAAAGATATGAAAGTGGTACTCAGGAAAAGAAAGCAAGGTAAGGACGAGCCTTCTATGAATGGATCCATAGAAAAATAGATCAACATTTTTTGAACTTCCATATTGGAAGACACTTTTTGTTCGTCATTGCTTGGCTGGTATGTATATTAAGAAAAACATTTATGAATCAATAGTCAGCAAGTTGCTTGACAATCCAGGCAAGACTAAGGATGGTGAAAAAGCACAGTTAGATCTCATGGAACTAGAGATTGAGCCTAATTTATTTCCCGAGAAAAGAGGGAACTGCACTAACTTCCCTCTAGTGAAGCACAAGTTATCAAGAGGGGAAAAAAAAATCTTTGTGAATGGCTTGCTTCATTGAAATGCTAAACGACTATTCTTTGTACTTTAAAAAGTTAATTAGTGCCAGAGAAGGATTTAAAACTTATTGGCATGAAAATACATAATTATCATGTGTTGATGAAACAATTACTACCACTTGCATTGCAAGGAATTCTAACATACGATGTGAGATTTGCAATTACCAAGTTTTGCTCATTTTTTAATTCAATATACTCCAAGGTAATTGATCTAGTTATGCTAGATTCACTATAATCGGAGTTCGTACAGACCTTGTGTATGCTTGAGAAGTATTTTCTATCAAATTTTTTAACATCATGATTCATCTAATAGTGCACTTAGTATGTGAAGTTAAGTTATGCGGACTAGTGTGTTAGCCTAAGAATGACTATCCAAGAGGGGGTGAATTGGGGTTTTAAAACATTTTACAATTATTGAAAAATTCTAGATAAATTTGCTCAAACTATAAGCACACAAATTATAACGACAAATAATATAGGCAAGTATAAATGCATTTAAGTAAAGAGCTAAAGAAAGAGGAATGCAAATGCTATTTATAGTGGTTTAGCAATATGCTTACGCCCACTATCGTAGAGCATATCTTCACTCGACCTCTTACACTATGCCGATCATCTTTTCAACACGATCACTTTTTAAACAACAATGATGACTTGGTCTACCCGAGGCTCACTATAACATCTTACAATCATCAATTTTTTATGGAGATAACCAATAGCCCCAATTTATAAGACTTGGAAACCCAACGCTCAAAGGGCAAGTATGAAATAGTTGGCTCACAAAATAAACTCTTTGGAAATGATGAATACAAGATAAAGCTTATGTGGAGTATGTAAGCAACTCTTAAGAAAGAATATAAGATATATAAGCTTAAAAGTGTAAGAAATGGATGCCTATGATTGAAATAATGTGAGAAAGATTGCAATTAATGCTTGGTAAGGAACACATTGAATAGAGGGGTATATATAGCCCCATTGAGCTCAAAGAACCCTTAAAATATTAATTTTGGCTCAATATAGCCATGAGAGACACACTTTTAATGGTCAAAAAACTAGTCATTACAGACTTACCAACAGGCCGAAGATAGAAACCGATAGGCCAAAATAGCTCCAATAGTAAAAAAATTGGTAGGCCAAAACAGGGCCATGGGTAGGTGATAAGACCGTAAAAGTGTATATTTTCTAAGGCTTAAATCATTTATTTATACTTTTATTTCTCATTAAATCCTCTAATTAATAGTATTTTTGTGTTAATAGGTATTTTTGTGTCTTAATGTGTAAATGTGTTTAAAAATATGTTTTTAGTGTGTTTATATATTTAATAATATTTAGCATATCTGTTAAGATTTGTTAATTTTAGAAATTTTTATCTATTTTTAGTAATTTTTTGTGTGTTTTATTGTAAAATAAATATTTTAATTATTGTGAAAATTATGTTTGTAAAATAATTAATTTTGGTTTGGTTATTTTATTTTAGATTTGAAATCTACAAGAAAAACAATGCAAAACGGCACTAAAATGGGCAAAATTGGACATCAAATGTATAAACAAAACAATTAATAATTCAAATTTTGGATATTGGAAGACACGTAGCGCATTTGGGACCGTCAGATCACGTCGTCATTCATTATGGGCTGTCGAATGGAGAGACGCGTGTTAGCACATCATCTAGTGTGTCAGCCGCATCTCAGTAGTGGAGTCCAGGTGTCATCTCCTGATTGGTGCATGTAGCACACACGCCGACAAGCCGCCAGATGCGTTAGAGAGGGAATCTCAATGTCGTTTGATTCCGTGCATTTGTCTCCATGTGCAATCGGATTTCCAACCATTAGATCTGCATATTATGATTGATCTAGCGGCCTACAATTCAGTCCCACTAGGCCTAATTCAACGCGCACCTATTGACCGTTGGATCACACAATGAACGTCTAAGATCATGCCTGACCAGTGCGTCTTGCCTCCGTGTAGCAGTAGATTTCAAACCCAAATTCGTATTATGAAAGGAAAAATCGCGTGTTGAAAATTTTGAACAAATGGATCAATTGATCCGTAATTTTCAAAATTAAAAATAGTAAAATAAATAAAAATAAATATATAGGGTCTTTTAAGGCCTATAAATACCAGGCATCAACCCTAGTTCTCTCATCCCATTTATCTTTCTTCAGCTTTCCTCTGCTGAGCCTTCTGCTCAGTAGTCTCCCTTTTAGGAGGAGATGCTATAGGAACACTCCTCTAATCTTACTTTTAATAATAAAATATTGTCTAAATTAGTATAGAGAGTTTGGTAAAGCAGAGAGATGATCTTGTATGCATAGTACTCTGGTATGGATTTTAAATTTATATCTGCTTTGTAATGCTTATATTTTTGTATCATAAATTATATTTTTCAAGCCTTTTATAATTATTGTTAATATTATTATGTTGCCTAATTCTTGCATAAATTCAATCATGCTTTCTTTATGTAACTTACTTGTATTGTATAATTAATATTAATAATACTAAGGTCATGCTTGTTTTATTAAGTTGAATTTCTATTGCATTATAGACATAGATTGGTACAGTAAACGCTTGGTAATTCTTGATTTATTATCGACAAAGAATGACATAATGTATTCTTAGACCATTTAATAAGACGAGGTGCTGCCAGAATTAACATAATAATTTATTCCATTAAAATATATTAATTTTGATTTGTTATTATCTTTTCTATCTTAAAATTATGTTAATTATAATTGTAATGATAGCGATCATAATTTTCATAATTAGTGCACCTAATCATTAGTGAGAGATGATTATTTTGCTATTTTTATAGGAAAACCTTTACTGTATTATGGCTTATTATATTGTCGTTCTTGGTTGACTTATAAAAATACTAAAAGTGCTAGCAATTAATGAGAAAGGATATAATAAATCAAATGCTTGAGATAATTATTAAATAGAGTTAAAATTCCATATCAATTGTGAAATATACAAGAGATTCTTAAAGCTTTACCATTTTAGTTTTATGTTTTAAATTTGAATTAAAAAAATCATAAAAATATTTCTTTCATTTAAACTTTGTTTTGAAAAATTGCTTGCCTTTTTAAATGTTTATTTTTAACAATCTCCTAAGTTGCAAATTTTTCACCTTATTGTCGATATGACAGCCTTCTTATACTACATACGTCCGTTGTTTAAGAAGAAACATTTTGGGCGATACCAGCAGGCTTATGGGTAGAGCAGGCAGGCCGATACAAAAGGCCGATAGGCCATTAGCAGCATGAAAAACATGCTCTCTGTAACGTTGGCCTACCATTTGGGGAAGTCGGTAGGCTGTTTTCCAAAATCGGTAGGCCGTCAAAGAGCTAGAAAAATAGCTGTTTGTCCCGTGTAACCGGCAGGCTGACTTGAAATGGTCGGCAGGCCTATCCCACTAGACAAAGCCTCCAAAAATTTGTTTTAAAATGCAATTTTTGTAAAATTGTGCTAATTTGAATTGTGTGCACTTTATGTGAAATTTTAAGTTTGCATTTTAGATACTTTTGTGAATTTTAAGTCTACATTTTAGACACAAAGATTAAATGTGAAAATAATTTTAGATTAAAAATATTTAAGTATAAAAATATTTTCACAAGTTATAAAAAACATTTATGCAATTTGTGTAATGTTTATGAAACGGAATTGTGTGCGTATGATTTGAGCTTTACATAAACTATACAATTTGAGATAATTGTTCACTTACATAAAGACTAAGAAAATAAATTCTTGTGATCTTCAAGTCTTTGTGGGTCCTTTCCACTTTTGATTCTAACGCTTCATTATTTTTACGATTTGAGTATACTTCTTTTGATTTGCTATAATTTTAGACTTAACAATACTCAAGAAATTCATTAGCCATTTTTGCATAATATATATAAACAAAAATTATGTTGTTATCATCAAAATCAAAATTAATTTTATTAATGAAATCTTGGGGCCAACAATCTACCCCTTTTCTGATGAAAAACAATTTTGATTGCATGACAATTAGCTCAAAAGTAGCATTAAGAAAACTTGCCAAAAGCTCCCCCTCAATATGTGCAATTATTCAAAATGGTTATAAGAGCAAAAATTCCCCTTGCTTATTTCTCCCCCTTGCTTTTATAATTAATTTTCTTAATAACAATTTTAACAAATTCAAACTAAATCTCAATCCAAATGAAATATAGAGAGAACATCTTAATAAAAACAAACTAACCACAACAAATGCTATTAAGCAATTAAAACACAATATTTTCTCCCCCTTTGTCATCAAAAAAATAAATAAATAAAAACATGAATTGCATAATAACATAAACATGATCCACATTAAAATCCAACTGAGTCACATAAAGCATAAAAGTAATTAACCAATTCACAAAACCACAAAATTCATAAAAGCATAAAAAATAAACCATGAAAAGAGAAGAACTATGGATGATTAGAATGTTTAAACCACAAAGAAGTGAAAGAATCTTTTGTTGCGCAAGTTCGAAGCGTTTTTGGGTAGCTTGAAGGGCCATAAAATCTTAGCTCATTCGCTGTTGATTTGCAAGAATTTGTTGTTGATGCTTGTAGAGTTGGTGGAGCGAAATCTCATCTTCTTCTTCAGCAAGACCGGCTTCAATTCTAGCAATTTCTTCCTCTTCTTCTTCCTCATGCTCCTCATGAGCTTGTTGTCCTACTACACCACTAATGGGAACCCACCTACTATGTGCTAACTCAAAGCCCATTTTCCTAATGGATTGACTCCCGAAAGTAGAACATCTAGTTCGTCACTAAGATTGACATTGAAATGCTTAAATACTTTGATTAAAACCATTCCATAAGGTAGATGACTTTTTGGTACTTTCAGATAAATCCATAATTCTTTGGAGGGTGGCATATAGGGTAACTTTGTGACGGTATCGGTCAAGATGCAATAAATAAAGTGAAGATCAAGAAATGAAACTTCTTCCTTATGACGGCTCGAGGAAGTACATTGGTTGAAATAAGCTTATGGATAAGCCGGTATTTCCTAAGAAGAGTGGATGTGGTTATTTTTCTAGGAATCCTACCATCATTCTCAAAAATTTCTTAAGACTTGGTATGCTTATCATAAGTCCCAAACTTAGCATTATGAACCGCCATACCTTCTATAGGTAAATGAAGGATTTATCCTAAGGTTTATGTATTCAAGATAATAGTTATATTCTTGAGGGCTACATCAATTTTGGAACCATTGTCATAAGAACAACTCAAATTAGCATAAAATGCTCTAACCATTCTAGGATACATGTTCTCCCTAAGATTCATAAAATCCTTCCAATCTAGAGCAATGAAAAGTTCCTCAATTCCAGGTCCTTACATTTCATTGAACAAAATAAATTTCCCATCTATAATTCCTCTAGCAGAAAAATATCTAACATAAATATCACTGCTTAATTTGTGAAAAGTTACCTCTCGAATTGGAATTTGATTTGCCGTTGTTTTGGTGTGTTTGGAGGCTCTTGAACTTGAAGCCCTTGTGATTGATGATAGAAATATGCACGAATTTGAGAGGAAATAAAACAATTGAGTTTTAGGAGATCAAAGAGAAGTTAGGGTTCGAATAGAGGATAAAGGGTGATTTTGGAGTTGAAAAGTTGAAGTTTTTGAGGGAAAAATAGTAAAAAAAGAAAAGTAGAAATCACCAATCTTTGGTGAAAATCAACGAAAATTAGTGTTTAGAAGCTTGGAGAATGATTTTCGCGGGTTTATAAGAGAGAGAGAGAGAGTCGAGGAGAGAGAGGAGGTTGAAAAAATAATCCTTTCAGGTCTCTTTGGGATTTTATATCTTGACAGACTAGTAGGCTAGTCTTGTAGACTGGAAGGCCGATTTCAAGCAGTCTGCAAGCTGGTAATTATATGCCGATAGGCCAATTGTACTGCTCCAACCCTTCTCTAGAATTTTTACAAAATAACAACAACAACAACAACAATTTTAAAATTCATAAAATCACTTAAACATTCTATGAAAACATTCAATCAATATCATAACTAAAAATAGTGATGTAAATGAAATATTAACAAAATCAAAAGATGACTAAAATTCAAAATAATAATCAATAATTGCAAATGTGAGAAAATTCAAAAATACACATAATGAATATTTCAAACTTTCAAATTTAAATCCGATGCATGATAAAATATCAAGACCTCATCTAAGTAATGAAAATCTATCTAAGTCAAGAGGTTTTGTAAATATGTATGCTAATTGATCATTTGTGCTAATGAATTCCAAAGTGATATCCCCTTTTTGTACATGATCACGCAAGAAATGAGTCCAATTTCTACATGCTTTATGTGTGAGTATAGAACCAGAGTTTTGGACAAATTAATGGCACTTGTATTATCACACAAAATAGGTACATGGTCATAAGACAATTTAGGTCCAAAAGTGTTTGCTTCATATATAAGATTTGAGCACAACAACTAGTCACCGAAATATATTTGGTTTTCACAGTTGATAGTGCAACCGAGTTTGTTTCTTGCTAAATCAAGAGACTAGTGAAAAACCTAGAAAGTGACATGTTCCACTTGTGCTTTTTGGATCAATTACATATCTGGCCTAATTGGCATCAGAGTAACTCATCAAGTCTATGTGTGTGCTTTTAGGATACCATAATTTCAAACTCGTAGTACCACTAATATCCAAAAATATGCTTAACGGCACAAAGATGAGATTCCTTTTGATTGGATTAAAATCTAGCATATAAACCACTTTGTAATATCTACTAGTCATCAAATAAAGTAAGGATCTGATCATACCTCAATATTTTGTAATATCTACTGCCTTACCACTTTCATCCTTGTCCAATTTGATTAAAGAGCTCATAGGTATTGGCATTGGCTTTAGATTTTCTTTTTCGAATTTTTTGAGGAGATCCTTTACATATTTTGTTTGGTTGATGAAGATGCCATTTTGGTTTGCTTGATTTGTAATCCAAGGAAGAAATTTAATTTATCCATCATGCTCATCTTAGATTCATTATGCATACACTTAGAAAATTTTTTACATAATAAAACATTAGTAGCACCAAAAATAATGTCATCAACATAAATTTGAATAATAATCAAATCATCATCTTTTGTTTTTGTGAAAAAGAGTAGTATCTACTTTTCCCATTCAAAATCCATTTTCAATCAAAAATTTACTTAATTTATCATACCGAGCTCTAAAAGCTTGTTTTAAACCTTATAAGGCCTTTTTCAATTTGAAAATATAATCCAATTACTTATGATCTTGAAAACTGGGTGGCTATTCAACATAAACTTCTTCTAAAATATATCTATTTCAGAATGCACTTGTGACATCCATTTGATAAAAAATGACCCTTTGTTGCAAACAAATACAAGTAACATTCTAATGGATTCTAGATGAGAAATCATTGCAAAGGTTTCTTCATAATTGATACCTTCTTCTTGATTGAAACGTTGGGCCACTAATCTAACCTTGTTTCTCACAATGATACCTTGCTCATTCTTTTTATTTCTAAACACCCATTTAGTACTAATTACAGATTGAGAACTAGGCCTAGGAACAAGTTTCCAAACATCATTTCTTTCAAATTGATTTAGCTCTTCTTGCATTGCTAAAATCTAAAATTCATCATTTTCAAAATCTTCAAAACATTTTGGTTCAATTTGAGGAAAAAAAAAAGCCAAATTGTTACAAATGTTTTTAAATGATAATACAGATTGAGAACTAGGTGTAGAAACAAGTTTCCAAACATCATTTCTGTCAAATTGATTTAGTTGTTCTTGCATTGCTAAAATCTAAAATTCATAATTTTCAACATCTTTAAAACATTTTGGTTCAATTTGAGGGAAAAAAAAAATAAAGCTAAATTGTTACAAATGTTTTTAAATGATGATATAGTTCTCACCCCATGAGTTGGACTATCATGAGTAATAATATCGATTTTAGGATGACAAGGATGATACCTCCAAACTTTTGGCAAAGGTTGAGAGGTGGTCTTTTTTTTTTTTTTTGAATGCTCCATTTAATGTTGATCTTGTTGTGAAGGTTGTGTTGATTAGGAGATGAACTTTTTAGGAGAGTTTGAATCTTGTTGAACCTTTTTTTCTTTGTCATTGATATCTAGGTTCTTTATTTGATGTTTCAAACCTAAATCATCATCATCTTCCACTTTCTCGACAAAAATGTTAGTTTCATCAAATACAACATGCATAGATTTTTCTACAACTAGAGTTCTTTTGCTAAACTGTAACACCCCGAAATTTATTTAATGTTAATGTAATATAAATGATGAATTAGTGTGCCATAATTAATGTTTTAACATTAATTTGATTATTGGGTTGGATTTGAATTTTCGGGTTGTTTTGTTAATTTGATGAATTCAAATGATTTCTCATTGTTTTAAAATGATGTTTTGAGTTTTAAAACACAACAATTTGTAAAATGTTAAAAATACACCGTTTTACAAAACCGTGGGCGGCACATGGTTTTCACACAGTAAAACCACCCACCGTTTCCCTCTATTTATTCTCTCTCTTGCTCCTCTCTCTTCACAATCTCAGGTCTCTCTCTCTCTCTCTTCACTCACACTCTCTCTCTTGATCTCTCTCGGCCACCCTCTCTTCTCTCTATCTCTCTCAAAAAATTTTGAAACCGAATTCGAATCCAAGCTTCGGGTTAGCAAGGGGGAAGCTCGGGGACATGATTTGGCAACCGAGAACGCGGATTGAAGCTTCAATTCGAGGTTAGTTTTGAAATTTCTAAACTTTTTCCAAAATTTTCAATTTTGTGCATTTTTGAAATCTAGGTTTGTTTAAGCTTAGAAAACCTTGGATTTGAGTTAAATGAACTTAGAACAACTAGAATCTAAGCTTAGATTGAAGAAAAACGGATTGGATTCAAGATTTTTCATTTTTCTCCCTATTTTCTCATTTTTGGATTTTTGAGATTTTTGAGTTTAAATCTTGTTTAAATGAGTCCAAATGTGTTCTAGTATGTTTTTCTATCAACTATGATTGTTTTCTATGCCTGGGATTTGAGAAAAACAAGTTAGAATCAAGATTTGTGTTTTGGGGATCGAGAAACCTGTGGCTGGATTTCTGGGTTTTCCCAGTTCGGCAGGCCGGATCACGTGTTCGGCATGCCGGAATAGGGATCGGCAGGCTGGTGTTCTTCAGTCCGGCAGGCTGAACCTGGGGAAATGACCGGCCGATCAGACCTGACTTCCGACAGGTCAAACTGTACAGTTTGGCCGGTCGAAGCAGGGAGTCTGGTAGGTCGACTGAGGCATAGAAAATTTTGTGATTTTTACCCGTTTTTACTGTTTTGAACCCTGATTTAAATTCCAACCTTATAGAATGATTTTAAAGGTACAAATGGCACACTATGACATCATGAAATGATTTAGTAACATAGAATGTCTCGAACTAGATATTGATCGACTTAGTTTGTATCTAGGATCGTTCGTGGTTCCGCGGAGCTAGCGTATAGCGGACCGGGATTACGGTGTGGGGCACCGGCACGAGTATTGAGGTAGGACTTCTACCCTATTTCTTTGGTAGCCTGGTTTTGAAATGATTTGGCTTTGAAAAGGATTTCTATTAAAATGCTTTCAACGGTTGTTTGAAAAATGAATTTTTCGGTTATATTTTAATATACCGTGAACTGAAATGAACTTCATAATGAATGTAAATGACAACACTCGGTAATTGGGTTTGAATGATAATGATATTAAACATATAGGCATGATGCCATATCAGAGATCGGGTCGTGTAGCGATCGACCTTAGGGGCAGGTCCCGAAACCCAGCTGGGCCACTACGGTGGTGATTTTATTATGGTTTGCCTAAGAAAAAAAAGAAAATGATATTTCTGGTTGTCCAAGTACACTGTTCTGGGTAAAAACAGTCTTATTCCAATTTATTTATTTGTTTAAGATTTCTTTTAAATATTCCTGAATAATGAAATATTTCTTTAAATTAAATTATTTTATAAAACATAGTCCTACTGAGCCTTTCGCTCACGTTTTATTTGTTTTAAATTTTCCCCCTCTAGGTGGTTTTCCATTTAGGTTTGGAGAGGATTCTTCGGACCGAACTCAGGAGCAATAGAAGGATTATTTTATCTTTTGTAACACTTAATTAAGGCATGTAAGATTTCAACTTTATTTGTATCTGGACTATGATTGTATTTATGATATTGTCAGTACCATGTGTGTGCACAAGTTGTGGGTTTGTGGAACCCATACTCGCTATGTTATTCTTTTACATCAATTATTCATGCAATGGTTTTCTTTAAATTTTCACATTTTATATTTTATTTAAACCCCTAAACCCTTGATTTTTAATTAAACTCTCTTTTAATTAATTTAAATAATCCGTCACGTCACCTCCCGTACTCCGGGACGTGACATAAACACCCTATAAGCTTTGCTAGTAGTAGAATAACAAAGGAAAATACTAACATTGGATTTTGCATCAAATTTTCCCAAACTGTCTTTAGTGTTTAAAATAAAACATTTGCATCCAAAGACTTTAAGATAACCGATATTGGGTTTTCTACCCTTCCAAAGCTCATAAGGAGTTTTATTCATTTTTGGTCTAATAAGGACTCTATTAACAACATAACATATGGTACTAATGCCTTCGGCCCAAAAATACTTTGGTAAACTATTTTCATTAAGCATAGTCCTAGCCATTTCTTATAAAACTCTATTTTTTCTTTCATCCACTCCATTTTGTTGAGGGGTTCTTGGTGCCGAAAAGTTATGTTCATAGTGTTCTTCATTACAAAACGATTCAAAAGCATCACTATCGAACTTGTCATTATGGTCACTTCTAATCGAAGTAATCATATAGCCTTGTTCATTTTGATCGCTTTTGCAAAAATATGAAAATGATTTTAAAGCATCATCTTTATTTGCCAAAAATAACTCTAGTAAATCTTGAAAAATCATCAACAATGACAAAGGCTCACCTAGATTTGATGTTCTAGAAAGACCAAATAAATCTGTATGTAAAAATTGTAAAGGTCTAGTGGATAAATTTCAGAAATAGATTTAAAAAAAAAGTTCTAACTTGTTTCCCTAAATGGCATGCTTCACAAATTTTCTCTTTGAAATTGGAGTTTTGGCAAATGTCAAACAAGATCTTTTCTAGAAATTTTTGAAAGTAAATGCATGCTATCATGTCCTAGCCTTCTATGCCAAAGCCATGTTTCATCATTTAAAGCCGAAAGACATTGATTTTGGTTTGAACATTTTTCAACATCAATTGTATAAATATTTTTATTTCGATCATCAATGAACACAAAATCACCATTGCAAACATTTTTAACCAAACATCTAGAAGATTCAAAAGTAACCTTATGTCCCTTATCATACAATTGACTAATACTAAGTAAATTATGCTTTAAATTATCAACAAACAAACATTTTTAATAAGAGAAGAAATACGGTTACCGATGTCACCTACACCAAGAATTTTGTCCATTAGTATTGTCTCCAAATGTGACATGACCTCCGTTCTTCTTGGTGAAGTTTGAGAAAAGCAAGAGATCCCCTGCCATATGCTTTGAACAATCACTATCTGGCAACCACTTAGCCTTCTCCTTCTTTGGTACTTACAAAAATAATTTAGTTTT
This sequence comes from Artocarpus heterophyllus, assembly GCA_025403435.1. NCBI lineage: Eukaryota > Viridiplantae > Streptophyta > Magnoliopsida > Rosales > Moraceae > Artocarpus > Artocarpus heterophyllus. The sequence goes on along the minus strand of CM046348.1, from coordinate 17,962,683 downwards.
CAATTTTCAGTACCCACATAACTTTGGGTCCGTTTATCTTAGTTTTTAAAGTTTTGGGAACCCATATTTGTTTAACTCAAAAATATGCATTTTTCTTGGTGGAACAATAAAATGAGGTATGCCCATCTTGATTAGAATATGTGCATTCATATTTTGAGTTACTATTACTAGTTGACGCTTTAACAAAATAATTTTTTAAATATTTTTGATCAATGTGTGGCTTATATCCTAAACTACTTTTGTTAAAAATATAACGTCATTCACCAAGCAATAATTTAAAATTTTTCTTGTTGCTGGTGAATTTTAAAACCGTTTTCGTTAAATAATCAACTTATTCTTTCAAAGATACAGTCTCTACAACTAAAACATCACTTTAAGATTTTTTTAATTTTCAATAAATCATTTTTTTTTAAAGAGTAGATACTTTTCTCTTAAGCATAGAATTTTTAAAAGCCAATTTTGCATAATCTTCATGTAGTTCATCAAAAGATAATTCTATCATATCAATATCATTATTTTCATCATCAAAAGAGTTAATAGAACTTACCTCTTTATTGTCATCTATGGCTATGAATCATATATTAGCGACTTCTCTTAGCTTTTCGTCGTCCGAGTCTTCGGATTCAATCTCATTCCAAGTAGTATGAAAAGCTTTCTTGAATTCTTTCTTCTTTATGTTTTTCTTTTTTGCTTCATTTTTCATAAGAGAACTGACCAATTCTTCCAATGGCAACTTTGAAAAGTCCTTAGTTTCTTCAAGGATGGCCCTCTTGACATGCCATGGGCTTGGTAAGAATCTTACTAATTTTCTTACCAATTCACTTTGAGTAAAAGTCCTACTATGGGCATTCAGACCATTATAATAATTTATAAGCTTTAACTCAGCATGCGACTCTAGTTAATTTAAAGGAAATATGCTTGTTTCTCTTTACATACTAGGAAGAAGCTGGAAAAGAACACATTTACTGATCCTTATTTCTTCTCAACTGAAGACTATCTGGTTTTGTTGATCATTTGCACTTTGTTTATTTATTCATTTCGACTGTTGCTTGGCGCGCTACTTAGATAGTGTAATGGTTTGAACATGGTTACCTTGGAGGAGGGTGTGGTTTAGCACCACTGGGGTGATCCTGTTGGGCTATCCTTATAATATTTGCGGGTCTTTTTTGGGAATAAAACATTTACATTATTTAATTACAGTTTCCTATCAAGAATTAATGGTAAGACATTTACATAATTGAACACTTTCCTGTAATTAAAAAGGATGAACATCGCTTATATCTATCGGCTGGTCATCTTTTTCTCTTATTTTTTCAGGTGTCTTGGGAAAAGTCAAGCATATAAATATACAAGTACGTATTATAATGTCAAAAATAAGCGTCACGTCTTCCAAGTTAGAAATTATGGATCACCCTGATTTCATGAATGGCAATTCAAAATTCAATATTTTGAAAAATATGCCCATTAGTGACGTCGGATTGCATATTGGTTTCATATAAAAATAATTGTCATAGGTCATCTAGCGTTGTTGATTGAATTAAACTGGCATTTGGTCATAGTTAGTAGGGGATGACATATTGATTGACCTAGAGCGGAGCTAGAAAAATAAATGAGTGCCGAGTATATAATTTAAACTTTAAGGGGAGAGGAGACACAAATTATGAATTTCAACAATATATACTTGCAAATTAAAAAGGAAAAAAATCAGGTGTGGTGCATTCTAATCAGCTACTATGTTCAACATGTTAAAGATCTTTGATGTATTCTAATCATTACGATCATGATCTAGGTAAAACCATTGCAGCAAATTAAGATCGTAGGTAATGGGTGATGCAGCAAGTTACATGTGGTCAGAAACTAGTTGAAAATAAATTACTAATAAGGCGATCTCTTTCTTAACCATGAAATATCCGCCAAAATCCAACACATATAGGTCTGAAAGGGAAGAATTTGAAAAAAAGGCCAGCCAAAAATTTTAATTAGAAAAATGACCTTTTTTTTTTCACAAAAATCAAGCCTTTTAGATAAGAAAATTGCTCGATTTTTTTTTTTCAGAAAGATGAAAAAAACACCCCGAGCAAGAAAAGAAACCTCAACAAAATGAAAAATAAAATAAAATTTGAAGCAGTTTTTCTGTCAAAAGGCTTGATTTTTGATGTAAAAAAAAAAAAAGTCATTTGTCAAAAAAAATTTATCTTAAAGCCATTTATCCAAAAGCCCCGTCCAAAAGTGATCAAGGATGACCAAAAAAATAATAATAATAAAGCAGAAAAGAAAAATAATAAGAAGAAGAAAAAAGAAATGAGCAAATTGGAATTCCATCATCAAACGGCCACAAACTTTAGAAACTTTTAATACCTTTAATAATATTTTTGCATTAGCAGAAAACAAAAGTGCTATGGTACAAAGTGCTTTAGTGGGTATCCAAAGTTAATAAAGATGATCAGCAAAGCAGCTCCATGGTAGTGCACCACAGCACCATATTATGATAAAACGACAAAAACACAAAAGCAGTGTTTATTTGGTAAAACAATCCTAAATAGTAGTAATATACCAACGGAAATCCATTGAAAGGATCAAAAACTTGAATATAGTACTACTAAAATTTATAAAGTTCAGTGGAAAAAAAGTATCAACTTCTTGTAACTTCTTAAGCTTCAATCTCAAACCTTGAACACTTGATGGACCCCATGGATAAGTCAATCTCGATCAAGTTCTCCTCTTCATTCATGTCGTTAATCTCGGCTAACATTTCCATTAAGCTTCTCTGCTTGAAGATGCAGTCGGAGAACAAATTATTATCTGCAGGCATTTTCTGGCTCAGATTGAAAACTAGTTGCTCATCTTTGTTGTGATAATCATCATGATCATGACCAACGTAGTGCCCACTTGGGAGAGCAATCTCAATGAGGCTTTCCTCGTCGGAGATCGATCCGTCGTCGTCGGAGAAAACAACGCCTTTTCGACCGGTAGCGATGTTGTCTCTGAAAGGCCATTCAGCTTCAGAATCCTCGGTGGTTGATGAGTGCTCTAGATACTGATCACTTAATTCCGATAGCAAGTTCTCTGATGAAACTGAGTGAGACATCTTATCTTGGTGTTCTTGAGATTCCTTTTCATGGTCATGTGGTAATTCTTTAACATGATCTTCCAAGTGAGGAAATGGGAGTTTTTGATCAGGGTTGATTAGGACACGGTCTTTCTCTGATGTGTTTTCAATCAGAACAAGTTTGGGCTTAGAAAATTTGAAGAAAACGGTGGAGAGAATTAGTATTGTAGATGTTAGAAAGATGGAGAAGAAGAAGTAACCAAATCCCAAAAAAACCACAAGCAATGGAACAAGAAGTATAACTAGTAAAGAACAATTAATCCATAAACTTGGGTTTCTAAAGGAAAACCAATGGTTGACCATCTTACAAAGTTGTTCAAAGGGGAAAAAAAAGTTTATATAGTTATGCTAGCTGGAGGAGAAAAAAAAAAAAAAAACTTCTTTTTCCCTTTTATTTGATTGCATGGACAGAAAATGAGATCAGTTGGAGACAAAATGAGGGCAAAGGATTGATATTTACTGGGAATAGATATATACAGAAGTAGCAGAAGGTCTTAGTTATAAATCTTTTTTCAGCCTGACTGTAAACCAAACAAAAAGAAAAAAAAAAGTTATAAAGAGGATAAAACTATGGATCTATATATGTCAGAATGATAAAAGCTTACATGGGACATAAAAAGAATGTGCAAGAAGTCCTTCTAAAAGCAAAGTGAAAAGGGCATGAATTGAAGTGGAAGAAAATAGTCTGAACCCAAGCTGTAATGTGTTTAGAGATGAGAAGAAACAGATATACATGAACTGTTTGCAAAGAGGAAGCAGGGGAAACCAAATAACAACATATGTTTTGTTTTTTGGACTGAGAGGGTTCATGTAGAGAGCTCTTCTCTCTTATTAGTTATTTCAGAAATCACAGTTCCCAAGTGGGCATTACTTGCTTCAAATAAAAGAAAAATAATAAAACTGTGGTTTTTTTTTAATGACTAATTTGGTGGGTCTTTCCTCTGCAACTGACTGATTCTCTTGAAAAACCCAAAAACCCCTGGCTTTCCTCCTGCCTTTGATTTACAGTCCTACTGCTTAGAAATCAGCGCACCATGTGCTTATACCTGAGCTCTCCACATGGCGTTATCAATTTCAACATTCAACGCAACCCAAATTTTTCAGCAAAAAATAAAAAGCCCTTTAAAAAAAAAAGAAAAAAGTAAGAAAGAAAAGGCGAGTTAAAGAAAATCCACAATAATATTTAGAACAAAAAAGGACTGTTTATCCTAAAGATCTGCTACTTACTTCATTGCAGATGTATAGACCCCATTGTTTCCCTCATTGCTTCAAAAGTCAAGCCATTCAAACCCATTTTCTGAAGCTGGTGTAACTTCAGTTGGCTTAGCTGCCAATAACTGAAAAGAACTAACTTATAATAATCTCCTACTATTTTCTTAGCCCCTAGATTTGGAACCAGCATAGGTCCTGTGCAGGAATTTGTGGTCTTTACTGGAACTCAGAAAAGACACACTATTTGTTTTTTTATGTGAGAACTTGATCACCATGTAACCGCAATGACATCACAAGTTGTAATGCAAAGGATCTTTCAAACTTCTTATTATTTGCTGTTCAAGTACTTCTTTTAAATGCATCTTTAGTAAACAAGAAGTGATCCATGGCCTTGTAAAGCAAAAGTACAAGGTGGTTAATGGTTATTACTTTTTCCCATCTCTTGTTTCTGAAATGTTTTTTCTTTAAATAATTACTCAAAAGATGAATATAAAGTGACAAATTTAGTTTTCCATTAAAAAAGTACTTAGGAAACAGAAAGTGGAGTCTGCAGATCATAGGGGTTTATCCTGATATAAGAGCCAGTATATTCATTATTTTTTTCAGTGTAAAGCTTCTTCAGCTTGAGGAGAAAACTTCAGGATATTTACATGTATGTGCAGATTATCATGCAAAATTTGCATGGAAAATTTGCAGAACAAGAACATAAAACAGAAGCCTTTGCTTTCAAACTTTCATTTTTTTCTTACATCGTGTTGTTTTAGAATTAGCTTCATCCAATCGTTAGAAGATGAAAAGATGCTCCCACCAAAAATATTAAAAACCAAAAGTGAAAAGAAAACCACCCTCTAATCAATTAGGTAAATTCCCATCATCATGAACAAGGAGTTGACATTTGGAGATGCTTCTATAGGCTTTAGGTTTTGGAGATAAATCTTATGTAAAGAAATGATGGTATTCAATTTTAATGATGTCTTTGGTAGAGCCTCCCATGATGGCCTCATGTAAGCTTTAAACATATGGGCCATCAGTATGTCTCTCTCCCACCAGAAACCCTTGCTCCCACCACTCCCGTATTAGCCGGAAGCCTGCATTATCGGCGGTCGGCTCGACTGGATTATTGCCTCCGTTTCCTTATCTGCTGATAAAAATAAAGGAATCAATAATGTTTTTTGGCTCCTATGATCCAATGCCTAATTTGAAATCTATGACACCACAAGTATTGGAACCGGAAGGGGACCTCATCAGCCTATTATTTCTAGCTTTGTTGTCCCTATTTCTTGCTTAGCTTTGTTGAACGTATCCCCTAATTAGTTCCTTAATGCATATTATAGCCTTTTATCCCTAGCTAATAGGAAAATGCATTGTGTAGTTAAAGTCATAGCTTAGCAGTAATTTTATACCTGACACTATTATAAGGTGTTAAGTTTAAATTGCCCACCCAGGTTTTAAAAAAATGTATTGTCAAAAAATAAATAATAGGGAAATGCAAACCTACTCAACTTAAGAAGTCTTCATCATGTCAAGTGGTTCTAGCCTCTTCGTTCAAAAACTTTAAGTTGTGCAATTAGGATGATTTGATTTTAACTTTTCAAAGGGCTAATTGTTAATACGTATACGGATGTTGTAATTTCATATCCTCAAAAAAAGTTATATATACGTAGGTACATAATAATAAAGTCAATAATTTATTGCTTTTCAAATGGGGCTTGTTATGTATCAATGGTGATATTTGATAGATAATATTTTCCTATTTAATTGATTTCTAATTTAATAAACCATTGATCAATTATTGAATCACTAGTTAAGATAAGGGATGAAATATTGGTATTCACAAAAATATCAATACTTAAATTTTAAAAGAATATCGATATCGGTGAAAATATACAAAATTATATCAAAGCACTTTATTTTAAGAATTATTAACATTAATGGCCCGTAAACTTTAGGGTCTTTTACACTTTGCCCTCTGAACTTTAAAAATCACCACTTTACCCCTCTGAACTTTCGAAATTCTTCACTTTGCCTAACTGAATTTTAAAAATCACCATTTTGCCTATGAACTTTCAAAGCATCTCATTTTGTCTCTTAAATTTTTAATTTTTCATTCAAATAGATAGAATTAAGCCTACGTGATTCAGACATGAGTTACCTATAGGGGCAAAGATGAGATTTTATCACTCTTAAGTTTTGTTTTATATTTACATTCTCATTTGACATCTTTTTTTTTTTTTTTTTAAATCTGAACTCACATTTAAGAAGGTTTGCCTATACATTTCTTCTCATTTTCAATGCACAACTTATTTCATAAGTCAATATTGTTTGCTAGTATCTGAATTGGAATACTAACGAAGATAAGTTACGTATTAAGGATGAAGAGATCTTGGTAAATAATATCAAAAAGAATTATGCATACAGATACTTCTTCAATGAGAGCAGATAAAAAACATTAAATAAGAGTGTAAACGTTAAACAAAATTTAAAAGTGATAAAATCTCATTTTTGCCGTTATAGGTGATCCATATGCAAATCACATGGGCTTAATTCTATCATTTGAACAAAAAATTAGAAAATAGGAAACCAAACAAGGAGTTTTGAAACAAGGTGTTCGGTCTTAAAAAGTATAATTTGATATAACCCCAAGTATAAGGTTGTCCAAGTAATAAAACTCGGTAAATCCGAGATTGAACCCATAGGAAAAAAAAAATTACTTAGGTCCAGTATATTTGTTATACTAACTCTTTATTTATTTCAAAGCTAAAGAATATGAGGATTAATATTTATTATTTACAAAATATTTACAATATATAACATTTTTACAGTATTTTTCATTTTTAGGTTTTCGTTATCTTAAATTTCAATAACAAGAAATATGGCTTAAATTAAAAAAGAATTTTAACAATAAGTGTGATTAATTTAAAATAACTTTAATAATAATAACAACATTAATAACATCAAATTAAAAAGAATAAAATAGTAATTATAACAAAGCTAAGGTTCATAGGTTCCATTTTGGTAATTAACTTAAACAAATTTTAGTTTTTCATTTTTTTGTTAATTGGTTTAAGAAGACGTTATGCCATCCTATGTGAACAATAAATCAAGCATTACCAAATATTTACAATGCCATTTTATGTCTATAATACAACAAAAACTCAACTTAATAAACTAGCAGAATTTCAGTATTACTTAACTAAAATAACAACTAAAATAATAAGTTAAGCGTTTACTAAGTCATTTTCTATCCATGACTAATCAAGATCATCTTAAGCATTATCCATGTCAGTCTATATCGCCAAAAAATCAAAACCAGAATTTTGGTAGAGTCCTAGCTAAGAAAATTCTAAAATCCTAAGTTTCCTAGAAAATATTTTAGCATTATAACTGCTTAGAAAACTAAAAAAATTAAAAATATTTAAGGTAATTTTGCCAGAATTGTCCCTCTCTCCTCAGCTAAAAATAGAAATTAAAAAGACATATTTAAAATAAAATACTAGAAATATTATTAAGCATAATTTTTATAACATAAACTAGAAAATATTTTACAAAAACTTAGAATAAAATTTGAATATTAAAAAGCTAAAAATTAAAAACTATTCTAAGAAAATAAACAATATGTTTTTCTTTCAAAGAAGGGGTGCAGAGTCGACAAACCCCCTTCCCTTTATAGGCAATTTTTGGCACTGTTTAATATTTTAATAATTTTTCTTCTATTTATTTTAAATTCACGGCTTCCAATTTGCCCTTTTATTACAATTTTTTTCTTCCTTTTCTCTCTCATTCTCAGCTCCTAAGAGTCAAAATTTTTGCTCAAGATTCTCTACTTCATGGCAGCTAGTGCCACGGCGTACGACTAGATCTAGAGTGTTGATTGCATGATCTAACGTCTAGAAGTTAAAGGTGAGTGCAGGGACCAGGTGGGCTAGTTGGGACCGAGATCTATGACTGTTGATTAAGTCTAGGTAATTGCATCTAACTGTTAGACTAAGTGCTATAAGGATTAAATAATGTAATAGTTTTTTGGAGACATTTAATCAATAAAAGAGTTTATTATTTATTTTCATATATCAAATATTGTCCTCTTTACGTTCATTTATGTTAAATATATGATAAGCAAACAAAAGTCTGAGACTATCAGTCTAAACCTTTAAGATCATGCATATGATGGTTAGATTATGCAGAAGACATAGATCTTAAAGATGATAGCCTAAATGATAAGGTCCACAATCGAGGGAATAAAGTTAGGCGCTTTGTTTTTGTTAAGATTGTTATGTTGTCTACATCCTTAACGAGAGTTACTTGTCTTGGTCATCGAAGTAGGACTATACGAGTAGAAACATTGAGATATTGTCTTAGGTGACAATATATTGGATCGGGACTAAAGAAGAATTGATTTGATTAATAATTCAATTTATTTAAATCAATTCACTTTAGACAATCAAATGTGTTGTGTTGCATCTTAATCCTGAAATGAATCAATGAGTCCATATTCTTGACTTGTGTCTTTTGATGTACCAAAGGATGACATCCTAAATCAGATGAAGATACGCATGTCGGTGTGTTGAAGACATGACTCTTGATAAACGTAGACTCGTTATTCATAGATATGGAATCTATAACTCTTTTGTAGAGTTAATGATATTCTCTTATAGGTATTATCCTGTAATTGAAAGCTGGAGTGCTCAACCATTTGGATATATATATGTAGCCGAATGGTATACTATTTGTTATTGGTTATGAATAGTAAGTATTCCAATGCTGAGCTAATGGAACATAAGATAAAAATAATCAGAAAAGTATAACAGAATTTATCCTTAAGCCGATTATGAATATCCTATGGGGATGTTATATATTATGATATGTCTTGGACAATAAACTTATTGGAGTTTCATAATTTTATATAGCTCAAGAATGCAACTCAAAGCTTTTAGTAGAATAGCTTTATAGTTGATAATTATAAAATATACTTATCAGAGATATGTTATTTTATAATTATAGGAGCTTGATCTATATATATCTATCAGGTCCCTTTTACCAGCTCATAATATTTCCTATAATGATACGGCGTGTTTTTTTCCTACAGATTAGTAACTTATGTTATTTATTTGATTGTCTAAAATTTGATAGATTAAGTTTAATAATTCATGTTGGTTTATTGGTTGAATTAATTCAAAATAAACATGTTAAATTATTTAAAATAGATTTCATTTGTATGGGATTATTTGTATATAACTATTTTAATAAGATAACTTCTCTATTAGGTTATTTGAATTAAAATAAAGGCTTTATAAAAGATACCCGGATCAAATAAAATAAGATTTATCCATTAGGTTCAGTTTAAATTAATGGGATAAATCTCAAGAACTAAAAATGCGTCATAGGAGTGCTGCCATGACGGACCGGTCGACTTAACCTGCCATGTCAGCAATCCATGTGCTTTACTCATTTACTCAGAAAGTTGATCTAAACTCAAATTTTGAGGCAAAATTTGATAAAGACTAGCCCCAATTCGACCTCTATATAAAGGGAACTATTTTTTATTGTTTCTTGGATCACTTGAGAAACTTAGAAAGAGTATTCTAGAGAAAAAACTCTAAAACTCTCATAGGGCTATTGTTTAACATCTCGAATCTTAGCTCTTGGTTTCTAAAGTGGTTGGAAAGAGAGGTCATCTAAGGAAAAACTGAACGACATGCGACCACCCGTATTTCGATCGTGGAAAGATAATAGCAAGGAAGATCAGTTGGTTGAGGCTCTTCTAGTAAATTTCTCTAATTGCAATTCCTATAGTTTTTCAGTCTACTAAGAGGTACAATATATCTTTTATTAATTTATATATATAGCATGTTTAACTTATTTTTATAAAAACATTTTTGATTAAAAATTTTTAAAATCTACCGTGTAATCGTTTTCCAAGACTAACAATCGAGGAAGCAGCTTCACATGGGAACTACTGCAGCATATCCAAAGCATTCTGAGATTCTTCTAATAGGTGGGTTTGGCTTTGGCGGCTGACGCGGTTTTGTCGGTGTGTGTACAATAGATTATTGAAACAAAATTAATTATTTTACAAAGTTAATATTTACAATAATTTTAAAAATATTTATTTTACATTAAAACACACAAAAATAATTACAAACTTATCAAACACCTAGTTCATTTAGTTTGACACAGATATAATTTTTAAGACTTGAAAATATTTTTAGAAATTACTATAAATATTATAAAATATATTTACAAACTTAAAACATACTATAGAATACATTAAGACTTAGAATAAAATTACCACATATTATTTTTATAGTAATTAATCTCAAACTAAACTAATATTTTACATACAAAAATGATTCTAAAAATTACCAAATTTATTATTAAACATAAAAACATATTTAAAAAACTCATAATTAAACATATTTTTACACTAAGATACTAAAATACTATTTAACACATACTTGCTTTAATTAAGGAGTTTAACAAAAAATATTAATGCAAAATAATTAATTTTAACTTTAAGAAATGTGTATTTTTTAAGTCTCGTTACAAGGACAAAATAATGATTTTTAAAATTTAGAGGGTAAAGTGAGAAGTTTTAAAAATTTCAGGGTAAAGTGATAATTTTTAAAGTTCACGAGACAAAATGAAAGAGACTCTAAAATTTAAGGGTTATTAGCGTTAATAACCCTTATTTATAAAAGAGACCTTAAAAAATTGTAAAATTGAAAATAATACTTAGATTACATGGAACTCACATCAAAAATACTAAGAGTTTGTTTGGGATAGCTTGTGCTTTTATTTTTAAATAGTAGAAAAAGAAGAAGCATAAGCTAGAGATTTTAATTAGTGTTTGAGTAGTGCATAGAAAAATGTTTTTTATTTTAGAAGAGTTTTTTTGAACCTGTTTAGTTAAATAAATCAAAAGTTCTTATGATATAAAAAGTAGTGTAATTCAAAGATATAAATAAAATTCTTGATTTGTTATTCTTAAATAAAAGGTAAAAAATGTAAATAAAAACGCTTTTTACAAAAGCTTTTTTTCAGATGAACAATTGATTTTTAAGCAATTCTATTTAACCAATGGTGTTATAACCCCGCTTTAACAAAACAATAAGACTTAGTTTAAAAAACACATTATATACTAGACTGGGCTACAGTCTTATGAATAGCAGGGTTATAATCTCATAGAGATGAAAATAATTTTTATTGATTTGTTTACAATACTTGGGATCCACACAATAAGAAATATAGTTTTAACTTCAGTTTTGCATACTTGCAAGACCTTATCTCACTCCTTCTGTGTATTTTATTCTTCTCCATCTTATTGTCTTCAATGCATTTTTTCTTTTCGTTTGGAACTTTTCTACGAATAAGACTTCCACCACTTGCACTATATAATTCTTTGCCTTCAATATCGTCTCAAAACTAAGCATTTCCCCTTCTTTTTTTTTTTTTAATTTGAAAAGCACTTCCCATCGTTTAGAGCTCAGAAGCAGGGCTTGAATCCCTTCGGGAAAAAAAAAAAAAAATCAGAGCTTGAACAAATGACAAGATCAGAGCTTGGAGAGATCTTCAATAAATCGTCCAAACACCATCATCTCCGCCATCTTAATTGCTAATGCATTCCAAAGCTTTTCTTTCATGTTAATAAATTATGAGATCGAACCCCATCAGAAGGTTACGACAATACTATTGATTCTAGTTTCTACTCATAACAAGCACAACAAGAAAAAAAAAAATCACTCGCAACAACTTCTCAAATCGATAGATTTTTCCAAAAATGTTATTCATTTTATATCTTTTTAAGAAAGAAATACAATTTAATATGCGAATGTCAAAAGTGCTCTACGAAATATTAGTCAAAAGAAGAATATATTTGATTTGGCTTCTGTGCCTGCTGAAAGAGCATGAGCATTATTTGAAACTTTTGCTTGTTTCTTTTTTTTTTTTTACAGTAGATATGGGCATTCTTCCATTGTTAATGATGATTGTAAACACACAAATCCTTAGCACTGTCCATGAGAAAGTCTAAATCCAGCAAACAAGTTGGGGCTATAGGCATAGAAAAGTAGAAGGGTTGAAGCACCAAAAGGGTAAAATATGTATATATATATATATATATATATATAAACGGATCACAACAGAGAGGGATGTGGAGTCGATGGCGAGAGAATAGAGAGAGAGAAAAAAAGATTGGCAGTGGAGCCGAAAAACTGAAAAAAATTAAAGGTATATGTATTGCTTATTTCGAATGGGCCCACTACTTGTAAATTGGTCCAATTACGTTTATTGAATTAAAATATGGCTTTAATTTGTAAAATTTTACAAATGTCTCATAATGATATCATTAAAATTATTTTTATATAATTATATAATACAATATGTAATATTATTAAGATAATTACTATATTATTAAGGATATTTTTAAGATATTTTGAATATTATGTTAGATTTTAATTTCATAATAATAATTTGGACACATATTATAATTTTTTCAAAATATAAATCAATCCTTTTTAAACCTAAGAGATTAAAACCCCACTATTAATAAAATTATAAAGCCTAATCTAAAAAATACACTAAAAATTACACCAAACATCTTTTTTTGACTAGTATTCGGATACATAATGCATATGGTTTTAAAAGGTGAAGAAAAAAGCAAATTCTAAAAAAAATTATCTTACACTAATTAAAAACCCCAAAATGCCCTAAAATAAATCAGACATGTTTTTTTCTTTTTCATTTTTTTTTTTCTTTTCTTCTCTTGTTCCTCTCTCTCTCTCTTCTGTGCTTGTTACTCTCTCTCTCCTTCTTCATGACCGACGAAGCTTCATCGGTGCTACATCTCCATCTCTCTCCTCCGATCTGGTTTTCCAGTTGGAGTTGCTCGTCATAGTCGCCATGCTCAGAGCTCCACAATGAAGACATAGTCACGCTTTAAGATGCACGTTGAGTGTGAGATGGAAATCGCCCATGCCCTGTCGAACCATGGAGGATCTTTTGGAAGCCGCTCTAGCCATCCTTGAACGGCGATTTAACGATGGTCGAGGTCCCGATCCAGAGGTCCTCCACCATGTTGTCGATCCACTCATCTGGAGCTTTTCCACCACGTCGCTGGTTTGGAGCGTGCGACTTAAACAGTGATTTGACAATGATCGTGGTCCTGATTCGGAGCTTCTCCACTATGTCGTTGATTTGGAGCATGTTGCTGATCCACTCGTCGAAGCTCCTCCAATATGTCGCTGGTTTGGAGCGTGCAATGAACAGCTATTTGACGATGATCGAGGTCTTGATCTGGAGCTCCTTCACTATGTCGTTGGTTTGGGGCATGTCGCCAATCCACCCATCGGCCTTCAAGATCCCTTTCAGGCACTTGATCGACAGCACAGTTGGCAATTTCGTGGCGTAAGAGGAGTTTGATCTCGTCGGTGAGTCTGCTGAGCCATTTGGTTGGGCTTTCTCTATGGTCGTCTTCAATCACTTCTATACATACAATATATATACACACGTATACAAACATGTAGATGTATAATTAGCAAAAGAAAAATGATACAGATATGTATAGTTATAAATACAGGTATACTAGATAGAAAAAGAACTCACTGTTAGTTGAGAAACATTTCTTTGGTTTTGTATGTGTGATTTTTAAGAAATAATTTAGATAGAAAAAGAGAGAACTTTGTATTTATACGGTAATATAGTATTACTAGATTAATACTGTATTTCTTGGCCGCTGGGGGTCTAGCAAAGTCACTGGTGAATTTTTGTATTTACACAATAAATATAGTATTTCTTGGTCAATATTGAATTTCCTAACCCCTGACTGTCCGGTGAAGTCGCTCGGCAATGAATTTTTTATTTATATGGTAAATATGATATTTCTTGATAAATATTGTATTACTCGATCATTGGTGAATTTGCGTATTTACATGATAATATAGTGTTACTAGGTTAATATTGTATTTCCCCGTAGCCGGTGAATTTTTGTATTTACATGGTAGATAAGGTATTTCCTGATAAATATTGTATTTCTTAGCTGTTGATGGTCAAGCGAAGTTGTCGGTGAATTTTTCTATTTACACAGTAAATATGATAATTCTCAGTAAATATTATATCATCTGGTCGTTGATGAATTTTTGTATTTACATAGTAAATATGGTATTTCTCGATCGTCGACCGTCCGACGAAGTCGTTGATGAATTTTTGTATTTATATAGTAAACACAGTATTTCTCAGTAAGTATAATATTTCTAGTCGTCGACGGTCCGACGAAGTCGACGGTGACTTTTATATTACATGGTAAATATAATATTTCCTAGTAAATTTTTGCATTATATAGTAAATACGGTATTTCTCAGCCGGCGGCTGTTTGGTGAAGTTTTCAGTGAAATTAATAGTCAAAATTGATGGTCAACTCATGATCAACTAGTGGAAGGGTCTCTTTGTAATTTTTTTGAATAATCAAGAAGTATTAATGTGATTAGTTTTAATCCAAGGGTGTTTCTATAATTTGGGTGAAACACAAAAAGTCTCGATGTAACTTATATTCTGCTAATATTCTTACACTTTTCTAGATATTGCATTTTAGTCTCTTTTGCGTAAAGTACTTTATGATTTTTGTTCATTACACATTAGGAATTGTTTTTAAGTAAACTAATCAATTATAATTAGTGGTGGAGTAACTTTTGAGGACAAGTGGGGGCAAATGCTCACATTGAGTTTTTTTAGTATTTTTATTTTTTTAATGACCTTTAAAATTTGTGATTTTTTAGTATACCCCATATTGAGCGATGTTGTTGTTGTTGTTGTTTTTTTTTTTTTTTTTTGTATGTACTTAAAAATTTAGTGTATGTCGGAGTGAAGTAGATCCCACCTTCACCACTGATTTATAATCTCTTCTTAGGCTCTTTCTATAACTATTTTCAAAATCACACTAGATATTCTTCATGTAACATATACACGCTTTGTTAATGGTAAATCACAATTTCGGCTATAGCTAGTTTAGCTAGGAAATAGCAAACGAAGATGTTGCCACTTGTCGCCCAATTGGCGTGTGTAAGTATAGAAAACGGGTGTCTGATGAAATCCCAACTGGATCATTGCTCTGATTTTTGGCTACAACACATCGGGAACAAGCTTAAATGTTGTTAATTAATTTCTTAACTAAATTTAAAAAAGTTAATAATATGGTTTGGACAAATGTACTTAGTATCGAAAAAGGGAACAATTAAGCTTTAAGATGGTAAACAATCTGTCCAGCTAGCGATCAATGGTTTTGGGAGTGTAACTTAAGGAATGTTGGCGGGGACCATTCCTCAATTTTGGTGACTGTTTCATCGTAATTGCAGATTACTTGGGAAGAGATGATAGTCTTTATTTGCTTTGATTCTAGAGCCTATGACCTTGTCTATATCCTATATGAGTTTTATTATATGAGCTTTTCCTGTTTTTGCTTCCAAAAAAGTCGACATTTGTATGTAAATACATGTTTAAAACAAAAACTAAAGAACTGAATTTTCTATTAAAAAAAGCAGAGAAATTATACTAGTGGATTTCTCTATTCATTTAGTAAATAATGTAAGCAGTTTTAAAATAGTATATTAAATAGCATACTATAGAATATACCAGGATTTTAAAGCAATAAAAAATCTAAAAATACTCCGCACAATCAAATCTGATTTTTCCCTCTTATTTCTCTCTCCTCTCCTATTTTCCCCATCTCTCTCATCCTTCCGATAGCTCCTTCACTAGCGTCATGAAGGTAAATCAAGAAAATTGTCGTCACCATCTCTGTCAGGTTGAGCATCGGCGAAGTAGATCGTAGCCGAGTTGAGCACCGACAAAGCAAATCGCAAGCACTGAAGTCACGGAAACAACTGTTGTTCATATCATGAGATCACGCCGTCGCTCAAGGTCCGTCGTGTTGGTTTTGGAAAACATTACACAAAATATAACGGAAACATGGTAGTAGTGCGGATCGTATATAATAAATATTTTCTCAAAATTTTTATAGAACGCTATAGATTATATTAATTTAAGACTTAAATAAATATATTATGCTTTGTTTATTAATGTATAATCTAACAAGTTTTAAAAGTTCTAGTTACGATAAAAAAAACTCGGTTTCTTGGTTAAGGAAGGTTAGTGTACTAAACTAATGTGTAACCAACAACAACAAGATCCGATCCTGAATACAGAAGCATATAGTTTCTTGTTCTTCGATGATATGTAAGAACATGCTTCACTGATTCCAGTTTTTTTCTCCTGAATTTGACTGGTACCAGCTTGTGATTCCAACCACAAAACATATATCCCGGTCTTGTACACAACATAGCACATATAGGACTATCAATCGCTAATGCGTATGGCCATGTTTTCATGCTTTCAACTTTCTTGAAAGTTTTGGGAGACATCTCCTTTAGAATGTCTAATTCCATGTCTAATGGGCTAAATACCTTTTTTGTAATCTTTCATAAAATACTTTTCAAGTATCTTGTCTATGTGCAAGGCTTGGGATGATGCCAACAATTTGTTCTTCCTGTCTCTAAAGACATCGATACCTAGAATATAGTTAGCTCCTCCTAAGTCTTTCATCTAGAATTGTTTTACCAACCATTCTTCGACCACTGCCAACGATTCTACGTCATTCCTAATAATCAGAATATCATCAACATAAAGGACTAGATAGACCACTTTCTTTTCCTTTGTCTTCTTGTAGACGCATGACTTGTCTATCAATTGATCAAAACCATAAGACTTGATCACTTGATCAAATCTAATGTTTCGTGATCTAGAGGCTTGTTTGAGTCCATAAATAAATCTATGTAATTTGCAAACTCTTTGCTCTTGCCCTTCCACAATGAACCCTTCTAGTTGTACCATGTAAATGGTCTCTTCAAAATGGCCATTCAAGAATGTCGTCTTGACATCCATTTTTCAAATTTCATAACCAAAATATGCAATAATGGACAAGAGAATCTTGATAGAGCTAAGCATAGCCACCGGAGAGAAAGTTTCCTCATAATTGATCCCTTCTCTCTTGGTGTAACCCTTGGCTACAAGCCTTGCTTTGAAAGTTTCCACTTTCCCATCCTTCCCCCTCTTTCTTTTATAGATCCACTTGCATCCAATGGGTATAATCCCTTTAGGTGCATCAACAAGTTCCTTGACTTTACTGGTGTACATACATCCTATCTCATGGTTCATTGCATCCTACTATGATTTAGACTCAACATCCATCATAGCTTCACTGTAAGAGATTGGATCATCAACATTGTCATCAAAAACAGATATGTTAGCTTCTACAATTCCAATGTAACTATCTGACTGTCTCACAACCCTCCCACTACGACGTAGCATCCTTTATTGTTGTTTCTAAATGTGTGGTCTCACTTTCATTGACTGGTCCTATGGGAATGATCTCATTATTCTCATGACTCTCTAGAGCAATCTTGTCTCCTACTAATTCCTCTATGACTTTACTTCGAGGTTTGTAGTCCTTTGTATACTTTTCTTTAAAAAAATGTTGCATTTGTCAAAACAAATATCTTATTTTCTTCACTACTATAGAAGAAACCAGTATGTATCCCTCTTGCATACACTACAAAAATGTATATTCAGTGCACAATTCCAACATATCCAACTTTGACTTCTTAACATGAGCTAGACACCCCTATGCACGCAAATGGCGTAGACTATGTTTATACCCAGTCCACAATTTATCTGGTGTCTTAGGTATAGTTTTAGAAGGAACTAAAGTAAGCAAGTCAACTACCGTTTGTAGAGCATATCCTCAAAAGGATGTTGGGATTGATAAATAGCTCAACATAGATCTCATTATGTCAAGTGAAATCCTATTTCTTCTTTTTGCAATGCCATTTTGTTGTGGCATCCCTGGTGCAATAAGCCATGACAAATCCCATTGTCTTTTAGGTTACTCTTGAATTCATCATCCAGATATTCCTAACCATGATCCCATCGAAGTGTTTTTATTTCCTTAACCAATTGCTTTTCAACTTTCGCTTGGAATTCTCTGAACTTTGCAAAGGTTTTCGATTTGTGGTGCATTAGGTATGCATATCCATATTTAGAGTAATCACAAATAAAAATGTCAAAATGCTAATATCTATCATGTGCTTGTAAATTCAAAGGACCACAATCTCCGAGTGTACTAGCTCGAGAAGATCCTTAGCTCTATATCCTTTGGCTGAAAAGCATCTCTTGGTCATTTTACCATCCAGACAAGATTCACAAGTGATAGTTTGGACCCTTAACTCTAGAAGTAGTCCATCGTTAACTAATTATTCCATCCGGTTTAGGTTAATATGACCTAATCTTAGGTGCCATAGATATGTGTCATCTTGCAACTTTTGTCTCTTAGGATTTGGTTCATCTTATTGCATAGTTTCAATGTTATGCAGTAAATAGGAAGAAGGAGGTCTAACATGTAAATAGCCTTTAGTATCACCAGAATATATGAATATATTATTCTTAAAAATAGAAAAACTTTCATTAAAACAAATAAAGTGAGATTGTTCTAATAATCCAAAAACTAAAATCAACTTCCTGTTTAAGCCAGGTATATAATAGCAATTATTCAAAATTAAAAATTTTTTGTAGCTAAAATAGAGTTTGACGACTCCAATTGTAACCGACTCCCTTGTGTCTACTATAAGCGTGAATTCACCTTCACATAGCCTTCTAGTTTCCAGGAATATCTGCGACGAACTACAAACATAATTAATGGCTCCAGAATCTACTATCCAATTATTAGTAGATTTTTCCACCAAACTTGTTTAAAAGAATAGAACTATACCTTTTGTTATCTTCCTTGCTATAATGGAAACACTTTCCATCTGATTCTGGGTTTTCAACCTCGTTGTTAGAGTCTTCGATGATCTCAACTATCTCCCTCAATGCACTTCTTTTGTTAGCTTTTATAACTTATAAGCTCCTTAGTAAATTAAGAATGTTATCGTCCTTCATATTCATGATATAGTTTACCTTGAATTCACTAAAGGTGATAGGCAATGATCCTAAAATCATGCTGACAGTCATGGCATCATTAAGCACAGCTCCATGATATGTCGTTGTATTTACCAGTTGTAGGAGTTTCATCACATGATTCTCCACCGATGATATAGGCGCCATTTTGTAGTTCAGAATGGTTTTGATTGTGTCTCGCCTAGCTTTGACATTCTCAACTTCATATAGGGCTTCCAAATAGTCCATCATGTCAACAGCACTTTTGTTTGGTTCGAAGACAAGGAACAAATTTGACGAAATGGACGCCAAGATATAGTGTCATGTTATGTCATTCAAATACAGCCATTGAGTACAACGGTTTTATTTCACGCTGGAATGCTTTAACTTCTGGATTTGGTAGACATTCTTTATGAAACACAAAAATGTGTTTATCAGCATAAGCATAGTCAAGAGTGCACGTTTTTAATGAACAAAATATCGCTTGTCAAAGCATTTTGGTCAACAATAAAGGAAGTGAATAATAGGCCATTATAACTGAAATAAAGTTAATAACATAATTAATAATTTGCAAATATCATATGAGATAATAATAATTTAGTAAAATGCATATAAAGTAGACATAGCAAAAAATGCATGGATGTACAAGACCTAGGAAAACACATCACTACAACAGTCAATACCGATATCCATGATTATAGGATCACTATAGGCAATTCACGCAACCCGTTACCATGCCAAGCCATTCCTAATTGGACTTAGCCATCTAATATCTCATATTCGGCTAAATTAGCTACTGTATCTTTAGTCCATAACCTTAGTCAGCAATAACTTGTTCTGCAAGTATATTGATAGGTTCTTATTGAGTATACAAATATCGTTTCATACCCTAGTGATTTTCACCTATTGAGTGCCACCATAGGGTCGATCAGTCATAACCTAATAGCTAGTTAGGGAAATTGTCTTTTAAAAAGGTAGATAAAGCTTAGCAAACACGGCTCTTGTAGGGAACAGGCCACTAATCACTTTTCTAATATCAACAATGAAGACCATGGGATTCTCTCACAAAAGAGTCACCTAATAGAACCTTTTGTTAAGATATTCCCTCACCTGCTCAATATTTTGTAATTTAGGTTTCTTAAATTTATTTCTCTTAAATAAATTTATTTCACAGTTTTAAGATAATTAATCTCATTACATTCCTAAAACTACGTGATGCATGAACATGTTATTATGAGTGGCATTAGCTATCCTATATGGCATGTCATCAATCAATATGAATATGGCAATCAAGGCATATCAAACATGTCATCAAACATAACAAAAAATGCACATAAATGATCGCAACGATAATACGATGGTTTTACCTAGAAAGAATACAAAAAGAAAATTGTGATGATCTCTAAGTCACCATCTTCTTTGTTTTAGCCCTTCTTTGATTGTGTTAGATCCCTTTGCGCTCCTGCAAGCATTATTAAATTCCTCCCACTTAAATGGGATTAATTTAATTAAAATTATTTTAAAAATCTTAATTAGATTTTAAAACATTTCTATAATCCAATTTAAATCTCCAAGATTTAATATGAATAATTTGAAACTCTTTCAAGTTTGAAAATTACTAGCAATTAATTTTAAATACCATAAATTGATCTTACATTAATTTAAATATTCAAAATGTCAACAAATTTTGAACTCCTTAATATTTGAAGCGCGCGTAGCGAAGGAAGGATTTCGGCTACCACACATGTGGCAGAAACGGGCGAGAATTAATGTGGCAACTGGGTCTATGGCTTGGCGGGGGGAAGCTCGAGTGCGTAAAGCGCACAGGCTGTCTCTTGCACTAGGCTCGATTTTAGGCCAAGCCCTATGCGCCCAAGGGCATTTGTATGTGTCCGACCTGGCGAGCTCAACCGAGGTTGAGCCCTATAGGCCCTTCTGCCTCATGCAAAAAATACACGGCTCTCCACTAGTCTGCGCCAGTAGCACACCGACTAGTGGCCAGGTGTGCTCGAGGGTGTGGCCGGTTCCTTAGGGTTTAAACTAGCTTAGTTTCTTATCCAACAAGAAATAAAACTTGAACCATAAAATTGCTAAAAATTATTAGAGTTAATTAAAATTAATCATATTAGGACTTTCTTCATCATCTTGAGACTTTATATGCCTCCATCTTCAAGAGAAAATTACATAGAAAAGTCCTGTATCGTTTTTAGCTTATAAAAATTTCTATGACAGCAATAACAGCTAGTAGGGAAATTGCGGCCATGATAGACAGCCTCTCTAGCAAAGACACCCGATAACAAAAATATAGTTAAATATATAAAGGAACCATAGCCGGTATGATTAGAATAAATATCAACCATTGATATAATAATAACTAACATGAACAAAATAATTAATAGCAATAGAAATCATAGATCTCATGCATATTCCATAAACACACATAGAACCTAAGTGCCAACTCTTTAAATACAATTATCATGCAAAACATCATATGTATATAAAGAAGGAGATTGGCGGAGTCAATCGGAGTCAATTATTATACATAACAAGATCATGAGTCGGTTCTTACACGAGTTGTTGGGTAGGAACTCAAAAAATTAGAAAAACACAGTAGAATAAGATTTTGAAATTTTTCTTAAACTTTTAGGATCCTTCTCATGATGCTATATATAATAATTTAATAATAACTCAATCTTACAGGTTTAGCAATATCCCTAGAATATCAAGCGTTCCAAAAGCTTCAAATTTTTCTTACTATTCTCCTTTTTCTGGATCAACTGGTATGTGGGCACCAGTGATATCTCTTAGATAATCTTCTTCTAACCTTTCTCAGCAGAGGTTCTTTAAACTCTAAAGGGGAGAGATCACAAAACACTAGATAGAGGTTAGAGAAAATATTGAAAATAGAATCTCCAAGGTCAATTTATAGGTACACAAAAGCTAGAAGGTTGAAGCATAATCCTGTTAGGATTCTCTGCAAATCACACCACCTACAGTGACAATAGGCGTGATTTTCCTTCCTACAATGGTGGTGTGACACGTGTCATAACCACCTCCAACTGTTTGATCCTGTATCCATCTAGTATCTTTTTGAAATCTGATTTTAGTCCAAAGTGAAATTCTATTTATTTTAACTTTTAAAATAAATATCTTCCATGATTTTCTTGATTATTTAACTTATCTTATAACTCAAATAATTATCTACGAAGTTTATTTCCTCCTGAAAAAGATATTTATTTGCAACAAAGTAACAAATAGATTGCAAAAAGATCACGTAAGATACTTATATCCTAAATTCATGGAGTGGCCCCACATGGACTCCTAAGTTCCAATGCATGGTGCCACATATAGTCCTAGTAAACTGTTATGTAAAATTACCATTTTGCCCCTAGAGACAAAATTAATCCAACAAAATCTCCATTGATCCATTTGAAAGAATATTATGGAGCTAGAAAAGAGACCTAATGGACATATATAATTTAAGCTCTAATAATTATTTATAATTTAATTAGCTCATAATTAAATTAATAATTATTATTAACTTCGATTTGTTCCATTATGATAAATCAAGGTTGCATTCTTAAGTTATATACAAAATTATATGGACCCTTTAACATAAAATGTCATCAACAAGTTGTCCATTGATATAATCATTTACTATGTGATAATACTCTCGACAATAATATTCATAATTAGAGTTAGGTTCATAGATTTATGTACAACCTATCTAATTACTTATTTGTCAATGAGTCCCGTTAATTCTCTAATGGGCGACATATTTATGAACAAATCATAAATGAGAATTTAGGTAATATTTGATATCCTATATCAGATAACGAGTACTCTCCACCTAAGTTCCCAAATTAATACTTATGGGAATATTATCTTATCATCCTATCAAGTAGCAGCTGTGGATTTCATACCAATGAGTAATGTTCCCAGCTACGTATAATACTATTTGTCTCTAATATACCGAGGCATTGATCGTCATCATAGATGTTACAAAACTCACTCATTGGTAATCAAAAGACATAATCATAGATGGGAGTCTAGTATTCACCTCAGGATTAAGGTAAGGTTCATAAAATGATCAAAGCGATAGAATTCAAATTTCTTGCTATGGAACTTGTCACGAACCCAAGTCTGGGTGGCGACATGGTGGTTTAATTAAATTAATTAAATAATATTAACTAAAGTTGCCTATTAATTATTAAGTTTATTTATAAAAATCATAGAAATTTTAAAAAAAATTATAGGAAATTAATGTTTAGTAAGTCCTAGTAAGTAAGTTCATTAAATACCTTTAATTTATATCAAATTAAAACATAAAGTTTGAGAGTGAGCTGGTCCCCACCAGACCCATATTGTGCACGCACATAGTATAGACCTATAAAAATTATACAAACCACAGTCCAAATCATTACATACCTTGGAAAAATAAAGCCAGTTAAGCCAAACATCTCACGATCTACGTGAGAGTATTAGCAGCGTCCTACTAGGTGGCACACTACAAATCACCTAGAGGGGGGAAAGAATTTAAAACAAAAGTAAAATCATGAGCGAAAGGCTTAGTAACACTTGGGTGGTTTTAAATCTTAATTTATTAAAATAAAACAAACGAACTTGATGTAATTACAAAACATTAAATAATTTAACAAAATCATACCTACCTCTCATCATCTAACATCATCAGAACTTGCCATAACTGATTAATCTAATTTCGTGCTTACTGTTCATAATTTGTGATTAACGCAAATCATACAATATCATATTATATGTCCAAAGCCTATAAATCATCACTGAAGTGGCCCAGTTAGGTTTCGGGACTTGCCCCCAAGGTCGTTCTCTACATGATCCGATTTCTGTGTGCTATCATGCACTATCATATCATTCCATTCTGTGTCTATTCGGTATCCATTATCATTTAGTCATATCATTTCTATAGGTATTCCTTTTACCAGGTTGTCAGTTACGTTCATTATGATCCATTCATTTTCAATAATTCATTATCGTAACTCACTATTATCATTCATTACGATCTTATCCAACGTCTAGTGGAGGTATATAAATAATAGCAACTTATTTCTTAAAATGGTTTTAAGAGAGAATAGTATGATCAAATCTCATTTTGAAATCATTGTTTTCAAAAAGAAAGGTCTAGAGTCCTACCTCGTTATCCAATACGATAGCACAAACACCAAAGTCCCAGTTCACTATACGTCAACTCCTTAGAACTGCAAACAACCTTAGATGCAAACTAGATTGGTCAATATCTAACTTAGAGTATTCTACAATACTATGTTATTTCATGGTGTTTTAGTGTGCCTTGAATGTTCAAGAAATCATATCACAAGGTTAAGATCTCTATTTTGTTTTAAACGGTGAAAACTAATGGAAAACAACCATTTTTGTATAGCCTGGTTGGCCTGTTGATTTCCCTGGTCCGGCCTACCAAACAATGATTTTCGACCTACCGGTTACTTAAGTCCAGCTTGCTAAACTGCTTGAGTCCAGCCCGTCGAAGAAATGAGTTCGGTCTGCCGAACTCTAGAATCCGGCCTGTCAAAGCTTAAGTTCGGCCTGCTGATCTGTCAAAATCTGAAAAATTCTAGGTTTTGGGTTTCAGCCTCTCTAAGCTTTCCAAGCCCAATTTAACCTATTTTTGACAATTTCTAACCCCAAAAATGTACAAAAAACACTAGGAAACAATTCTAAACCTTTTAGAGACAAAATCCTCAAATTCAAACATAATTTTACCATTTATCTCAATAATTAAAACAATGCAAAAACTTGATTTAATTTGGTTAGATTTGTACTAATTTCAAGTTCCACAACTCGACTTAAACATTATTTAAGCTTATGGAAGCTCAAATTTCAACATTCAAGGAAGATTAAACAAATTTGAAAATAAAACTTTGAAACTTTGAGAAAGGGAGCTAACCTCAAATTTGAACTCGTTGAGCTTATTTTAGTGGCCTTCGTGGCTTCAATGCTCATCCCTTAGCCTCAATTTGGTGGCTGGAAAATCAGAAAGAGGAGGGAGAGAGTGTGCTGTGAGAGAAAGAAAGAGAGCAAGAGAGAGAGAAATAAGAGAGTGATAGTGAAAGAGAGAGCGAGGGGAAATAAATAGAGGGAAAGTTTGGTGGTTTTTAAGTTGGAAACTATGTCCAGCACATAGATTTCAAGAGGAAATTCATTTGGAAATTTTAGAAACTATTTGGTTCCAAAATGGAAAATGAAATAAGTTTAATAGAGGTCATTGAAATTTGTTCAAAAGAGTTAACAAATGCTAAAATCCACTTATGGAAATTTTAACAAACTTTAAAATTTAGATAACTAACAAATTAGTTAAAAGTGAAATTGATTAGAGAAATACGACAAAATGATTTGATCAAATTTTAAATTGTGATTAGGCATATTAATCCACCAACTTGCATACTAATTATGCTTAATAAGCCTCTAGGCGTTATAGCTCTCCTCCCCTAAAGGGAATTTCGTCCTCGAAATTAAAGCTTGTCTAAATAGTAGAATGGGTGCATATATCATTCCCATATAGTCGATTCTAGTACCATGTTGAGCCTTACCTTTTACGACTCGTGGGCCGCGATGGGTACAACTAATTAATTATACCAAATAACTATACAACTAAATTAAAAACAAATTAAGATAATTAAGTTCGATTAAACTAAACAACTAATCAAATGAAATAAATAAATAAAATACTCAGCTGAAACAAGTCTCATCGACAATCATCGTTACGTGGATGCTGACCACAGGGGTGGATAGATGATTAAACTAAAATTAACAGTACAACACTACTCACATCATCATTCTTGGGATAAATACTATCATGCGACTTACATAGACATTGACATTGTAGTATTGCTACAATCCTTTCATCAGCCATATGTCATGACATCGTAGACTTACCACCTATTAATCAACAACCTAGACTGATACCTCCTCATATATTATATTCCTTTTCTGTTGGCCTTGGATCACATAAATCTTCTCACCACTTTCATGGATCTCTTCTAAATTGGTGACAATCTTACCTCTTGGCCCTAACCAATAAACCAGTGATTGATACGGTTTTTTATGAGTGCCCCGAGCAGTGCCTTATTAGCATTCACTTGGTGACTATAATTGCATAACAATTTAAACCAAATGTAGATACCTTTTCTGAATTCGGCCAAGACCTAAAGTTATAAACACATAATATATTCTCATGAACTTGCATAATTCACTTAGATTGACTATCAGTTTGAGATTGAAAAACGGTGCCAAAGTTCATCTCCATACCAAATACGTCTTGAATACTTCTCCAATACATAGCATTAAACTAGATATCTTTATTAAAAGTGATCGATAACGAAATTCTTATACATCTCTCAATATACAACTCTTCGAGAACTTCCTCAAGCATGTCGATCCAAATGATGTGAAATACACTAACTCTGTCAACCTATCCACAACGATCCAAATAGCATCTTGCTTCTATTCCATGCTTACACTTGATTACATATCATAAACTCGGTGACATCATTCCATAACATCTTTCTTCATGCCTCATTGCATCATATATTCACACATTCTTGAGAATTCTACACTTCATTCAATACGGTCTTGGTTACTTCCCCTCTTGTAAGCATAGCTAAACATCCCATGAAATACAAAGATCTATTTGTATGCACCTTCTAATCATCAAACTATTCACTATTCTAAATCTATGTCCATATTTCTTAAAGATGCTGATCTCATCACTGATCTTATTTGACTAGCTAAAATAGATACCAAGTTATAAACCAAACTAAATCCCTCATAGCTTCATAATCTATATTCATGACATTTTTTCTTCAATCTTCTAATGCTAGACAAGCGAAAATTCTAGAAGCCTATACCTAACTCCTTTTGCATGAACAGACACTTTTATGATCTAAAAATATCTGAGATTTGGCCCCATACAGATAACACTTCCAAATTTTTGGTGCATGGATAGCTGCTACAAGTTCCAAATCATGAGTGGAATAACTTGTTCGTGAAGATTCACTTATTGTAACTCCTATCTTACAACTTGTTCATATTGTATCATCACGTACCCAAGTCTGCCTCTTGCCGCATCAGTATGATCTTCATATGGCCCATCACTATTCAGTGTAGTCAACACTAAAGCAGGGGTCAATGGGTCTCTAATTCTTGAAGAGTGTGCTCACATCTAGTGCTCTATCTAAACTAAACTTTTCTCTTAGTCAATTGCATCAAAGGTGTCAACATCTTTGAGAAGTTTTGCACAAACCTCCTGTAATACCTTGCGCGTCCAAGAAAACCATGAATTTCAACCATGTTCTTTGATTGTTCCCATTGTACCACTGTCTTTACCTTTAGAAAGATCCACTGAAATATCCTGATTAGAGATAACATTTTCAGAAACCTAACTCATGTTGATCAAAACTTAGACTTCTCCTTCTCAACATATAGTTGATATCCTCACAAAGTTCATAAAAAAATTCTCAAATGCTGCTTATGATCCTCCTGTCTTAGAATACATTTGTACATCATCAATGAACATAGTCATGAACTGGTCCAAGTAAGGCTAAGAGTTTCGATCCATTAAGTCCATAGAAGCTACCGGAGCATTTGCTAATCTGAACGACATTACTAGGAATTCAAAGTGTCCATGACAAGTCCTGAAGGCTATCCTAGAGGTTCATTCTTCCTTTATTCTAAGTTGATGATACCCTATGCGCGAATCTATTCTCAAGGAGTACTAGGAACCTCCCAACGGTCCAAACAGTCCATAAATCCTGGGCAGTGGTTGTTGGTTCTTCATTGTGACCCAATTTAATTGCCAGTAGTCAATTCACAACCTGAGAATCCTGTCATATTTCTTAGCAAACCGAACTGATGTGTCCTACAATGACATACTATTCCATACATACCTTTTTCCTGCAAACTCTTGAACCTGCTTTCTCAATTCTTTCATTTCTACCGACATCATCTGATATGGCACGAAGGAGATCGGAACAATTCTGGGGAGATAACTCAATACTGAACTCAATCTCATAGTATGATGAAATTCACATTGTTTACACTTAACTCTTCTTCTAGAGTTAAAGGAACGCACAACGAGCTAAACTCACTACATTGGTACTGGTATGGTAGGATTCACCTAAACATGATTTGAAGAATCGTTCATTCATATCTGGTCATGACCACCTTAGTCAATGATCATCATTTCCCTTTTCTTTTTTTCATTCAGGTTACTTTTCTAAGGTAACAATCAATTATGACATTATACTTAGGTAGCCAATTCATTCTTAGGATTACACTATAGGTACACATTGGGATTTCTATCAAATCATTTCTTAAGTCTCACTCCCAATCATTATTTTTATAAATATTCACACAAGTTATTCGAATACACTCATCCTGAAGGTGAAGTAATAATCGTGCTAAACCTTTCTATTTCTAACATCAAGACATATCCAAATTGATTCAAAATGAAGGAATTTATGACACCAATATCGGATAGATCACGAGCTAAAACTAAGAAATATGAGTTATGTGGTAAACTGCTACAGGCAAAAGTAATGGTGAAAATCATAAGGGTCGTTCATTCACCATCGGAGGAGCTATCACTTTCATTGTTGGCACCATTGTGTTGGTTCCTTGACTGAATCTGATCTCTCCTGTTGTTCCTTTGGGGTCCTCCTGCGGTCTTTATCATGTCCTCATAGTAAGTGACCTTTGTCTTTTTTCAAATAGACGATGCTGATGACACTGACTCACTTTACTCTCGTATCCTTAAAGCAGCCAGTTATGATCAAATAGAACCTTTGAGTCCTCAAAACTTAATGCATGCTGTAACGAGGAAACCGCTTAGCCAACTAGGTAAACCTTGCCTCCTATTTCCTAACTATATCTTTATTTGCCTTCAGACAATAAAATTCAATCATTTCTTGGTCCTTATATCCTTGTGGAAAATAAAGGTCTTAGAACACCTTCTTAGCTTTATCCTATTCAACTTCCCTGTTATTCTCTATATTTCTATCAGGCTTTGACACTACCTTTCAGTTTACATATTGCTAACTTAACACAATATTCCTCCGACACTTCTAATGTGTCCAAACACCTTTTCACGAACTCAAATCATTGCTCAACAACTTGGATGAAGGGTTACTATTCCATCAAAGACTAGGATTGCAGCCCGACTAAGTTCTCACTTCTCAGAAATACTTCTCTCAGTGACTCATTGCAAGATCTTCACATTACACCCTTGTCGCCATTAGCCTGAAGGTAGCAGATTTAGCATTTATCATTCCCTCGTCATTGACGGGGTCTAAGTCAGTAGCGGCATAACGATGCCTAGGCATTAATCTCTCATTTTTCAATAAGAAAATTGGGCTGTCGGTGTTTTTCAATGTCGTATCTATATGTACATAATTTCCAAGATTCAAAACCTAGGGCTCTAATACCAATCTGTCATGAACCCAAGACCTGGTGGTGACGTGATGGTTAATTAAATTAATTAAATAATATTAACTAAACACGCCTATTAATTATTAAGGTTATTTATAAAAATCACGGTAATTTAAAAAAAAACTTTATAGGAAATTACTGTTTAGTAAGTCTTAGTAAGTAAGTTCATTAAATACCTCTAACATATATCAAATTAAAACATAAAGTTTATGAGAATGAGCTGGTGCCCACCAGACCCACATTGTGCGTACATATAGTATAGACCTATAAAAATTATACAAACAATAGTCCAAATCATTACATACCTTGGAAAAAATAAAATCACTTAAGCCAAACGTCTCACGATCTACGTGAGAGTATCAGCAGCGTCCTACTGGGCAACACACTACGAATCATCTAGAGGGGAAAGAATTTAAAACAAAAGTAAAATCATGAGCAAAAAGCTCAGTAGGACTTAGGGTTTTAAAATCTTAATTTATTAAAATAAAACAAAAGAACTTAATGCAATTACAAAACATTAAATAATTTAACAAAATCATACCTACCTCTTAGCATCTGACATCATCAGAACTTATCATAACTGATTAATCCAATTTCATGCTTATTGTTCATCATTTGTGATTAACTGAAATCATACAATATCATATTATATGTGCAAAGCCTATAAATCACCATCAAAGTGGCCCAGCTGGGTTTCGGGACTTGCCCCCAAGGTCACACTCTCTGCATGACCTGATCTCTATGTGGCATCATCACTATCATATCATTTCGTTCTATCTCCGTTTGGTATCCATTATCATTTAGTCATATCATTTCTATAGGTATTCTTTGTACCAGGTTGTCATTTACGTTCATTATGATCCATTCATTTTCATTAATTCATTATTGTAACTCATTATTATCATTCATTACAATCTTATCCAACATCTAGCAGAGGTAAATAAATAACAGCAACTTATTTCTTAAAATTGTTTTAAGAGAGAATAGTATGATCAAATCTCATTTTAAAATCATTGTTTTCAAAAAGAAAGGTCTAGAGTCCTACCTCGTTATCCGATATGATAGCACAAACACTACAGTTCTGGCCCGGTATATGTCAGCTCCTCGGAACCACGAACAACTATAGATATGAACTAGATTTATCAATATCTAACTTAAAGTATTCTTCAATACTATGTTATCTCATGGTGTCTTAGTGTGCCTTTAATATTCAAGAAATCATACCACAAGGTCAAAATCTCCATTTTGTTTTAAACGGTGAAAACTAGTCGAAAACAGCCATTTTCATATAACCTGGTCGATCTGTTGATTTCTCTACTTCGACCTGCCAAATAATTATGTTTGGCTTACCGGTTACCTGAGTCCGACATGCTGAAGAAATGAGTTCAACCTGCCAAACTCTTGAATTTGGCCTGTCGAAGCTTAAGTTTGGCTTGTCGATCTGTCAAAATTTGAAAAATCCTAGGTTTTGGGTCTCGGCCTCCCCAAGCTTTCCAAGCTTGATTTAACCTATTTTTGACAATTTCCAACCCAAAAAATGTACAAAAAACACTAGGAAATAATTCTAAACCTTTTAGAGATAAAATCCCAAAATTTAAACATAATTTTACCATTTATCTCAAAAATTAAAAAAAAATGCAAAAACTTTATTTAATTCAGTTTTAATTCAAACAAGCTTAGATTTGTACTAATTTCAAGTTCCACAACTCAGATTGAATGTTATTTAAGCTCAAGGAAGCTCATATTTCAACATTCAAGGAAGATTGAACAAATTTGAAAATAAAACTTTGAAACTTTGAGAAAGGGAGCTAACGTCAAATTTGAACTCGTTGAGCTGATTTGAATGGGCTTTTATGGCTTCAATGCTCATCCCTTGGCCTCTATTTGGTAGTTGGAAAATCAAAAGGAGAGGAGGGAGAGAGAGTGCCATGAGAGAAAGAGAGAGAGAGAGAAATAAGAGAGTGAGGGGAAATAAATAGAGGGAAAGTTTGGTAGTTTTCAAGCTAGAAACCATGTTCAGCACATGGTTTTCAATAGGAGATTCATTTGGGAATTTTAGAAACCGTTTGATTCCAAAATGGAAAATGAAATAAGTTTAATAAAGGTCATCAAAATTTGTTCAAAAGAGTTAACAAATGCTAAAATCCACTTATGGAAATTTTAACAAACTTTAAAATTTAAGATAACTAACAAACTAGTTAAAAGTGAAATTGATTAGAAAAATACCACAAAATGATTTGATCAAAATTTAAATTGTGATTAGGCACACTAATCCACTAACTTACATACTAATTATGCTTAATAATCCTCTGGGCATTATAGAACTACACGAGAACTTAAATTTTATTTTGGTCTCAGGTTTAATGTGTTCCAAACAAATTGATACCTCTATCCAGTAATCATCACATTGCTATAATCTAGAAAAGATCATTCCACCCAGTTGAGAATAGATGACATCACAATCTTAAGCAAGATAAAGTGTTTGGCTTTATCTATTGATTGTAAACTAAAGTTTATACTAACTGTATATAATCATATCTTTTATATTATGAACACTTTATATATATGATTGTGTAGTTTTACAAGCATTGGAACCTTTATGATGTTTGCATGAGTATATATATTCAACAAGATATACATATACGAGAATAAAAGGAATATATTTTATTAATTATGAAATACTTTACATCTGTAATAGGCTTGTGGAAATTTACACTATGTTATATAAGCTCCAATTCCAACACTTCTTATAGTTTTCATATGAAACTTCTAATGTACTATTTTTTCTTAACAAGATTTTATTTTATTTGATTTATCAATGCTTTATGTTGTTATACGCTGTGAAAATTTTTATTGTGTTCAATGCTTACTTTTTTTGTTTACTTATAATTTTATTAGGGAAATTGTAGTAAATAGCAGTTTTCAAAACTTATTGATGTAAATAGCATGTTTTTTAAATATTTGCAGTAAATAGAAAATTTACTTGGTAATTTTTTTTCTTATCTATTTACTCTGAGAGAAATTTTTTTATCAGTAAATTTTATTTTTAATGCTATTT
The DNA here is from genome assembly GCA_025403435.1 of Artocarpus heterophyllus. NCBI lineage: Eukaryota > Viridiplantae > Streptophyta > Magnoliopsida > Rosales > Moraceae > Artocarpus > Artocarpus heterophyllus. The sequence goes on along the minus strand of CM046348.1, from coordinate 17,929,849 downwards.
ACTACAAATATTTTCAAAACTTGCTATTTACTTCAAAGAGTTTCAAAAATTTGTTATTTTCCTAAGCAATCAAAGCACAAGTACATTAAAATCGCAATATTAATATAAATAGGTTAAAGACTAGGCTCGAGACCATAAATCATAAATAGGCAAGATCTAATATAGCACTATAATAGACTAACCTAGACACGAAACAAGACATAGGCCAAATTGTCTATTTGGTGTCTCTCTTTAAGGAATTCCTTAAGATAGAGATAATCCGATCTACCAAAAGTTGATTATTTGTTTGGCACATGTATGTCTTCATAAAATATAATAGCTTTCCCTTCATTTAAGTTTATTAATTGCAATAATTATCAATCTTGCGTATCAGTCGCAAATTAAGTAATTTCCAACTTCTAATGAAAAGCTACACATTTCGTGTGATTGGGTCCACATTCACATTGGAAGATTTTGACAAAAGGGCTAAAAAAAATTTCTAATTGGGTAAATGGCATCTTTTTTTTAACCAAAAAACACGTTTTTCTATAAATTGTCTCAGTTTTTTTCAAAAAAATAAGAAAAATGACTATAGCAGGATAAGGAACCTCAACAGGAAGAAAAAAAAAAAAAAATTGAAATCGTTTTGATGTCTAAAAACCGTTTTTTTGATGTCAAAAACTGTCCAAAAAAAATTGGACCATTTATCCAAAAAAAATTTCTCAGGAGGCCCTTTATAAAAATCCCTCGTCCAGATTTCCATCATTTCTCTTTCCACAGGCCAATAGGCAGATTCCTTTCTTTGTCACATATTTACCTATGTGATATCGACACTTAACTGCCAGGCTATATAAAAAGGATATACTATATCGACTATGTGTGCATGAATAATTGCATATGTGTGTGTGTGTGATCTCGTCTCTGTCACATACACACATATAAACACATTGTGCTTTCTGTTTGGTCGATCTTACTTTTTTTCCCAAAGGATTCTTGAGGGCGAATATCACTCTCAACGGATTACAGATGTTTTTCAAAGGCCGAACAAACCCAAAAGGAGGAATATTGTGTAGGCCTATCTTTAGCTATGGCATCTCCACGAGTTTTTAGCACTTTATTATTGATTCTAGCCATAAAAAGAGATACCCCACTTCTTCCATCAAGGCATTCCAATATTCATCTCTCCCATGGCAAAGCGTGTTCTTACAACTACTTGCTTTTCCACAAGGTAATAATAAAAATAAAACTACTAAAAGAAGGGCTCAACTGGCTAGCATTATATGTAGTGAAACATAATATTCTCTTTGGTAAATACAATTAAAAATGTTCACAGGCATGAGCGTATATATATATACATACACATAAGATTGAATTGGCAGATTATGGAGCTGATCAGTTGAACATGATTAAGGCCTTATGCCAATCAAAAAGCAAACTCCAACTTGATGGTTTTGCTCCTTGCAAGCCTGGAATATTCTACGGTAAGGACACCTAATACGTTAATTAAGACAATAGTTATATAAATCTGCTCAAAATTACATTAAAATAAACGTCAACCGAACCTGATACAAATCTGATGTTAAAAACGGACCAATATTGGCAAGATATTTTTTTTTCATACATTACCATAAAATTCTTTAAAAGATTTAAAGTTATATAAATGGTAAAGCAACCGTACGACTTAACTCTTGCTTGCTAAATTCAGCAGGGCAAATTAGTTCTTTCAATGAGCAATTGCTACCGGCTCAAAAGAAGACCAAAAAACAAAAAAGAGGCATATATTTTGGTAGTAGCTAGCTGATCATTTATGTGCTATCTAGCTAGTTATTAGCATTTGCAAGCCGTTGGGATCATATCGAAATTTTTTATTATTTTCTCTTTCTCCCCATATTCACTCTTCTCCTTCGTCTTCTTTGTTTTTGGTGTATTCGGATGTTTTACTTTGGTTTCGCAGACGAAAATCTTCTGGTTTAAAACACAAGGCGGGAGTTTGTCGGCAAGCAGGATTACAATTGCTCAGTTTGTAGTTTAGAAGGGACTAGATCAAGCAAATAGAGAAAATGATCTCACGCTTAATTAAGGTACGGTTTTCCTCTCAGCACTTCCACTTAGTCGCATAATTGTTCATAATTTTGCAAGCAAATACAGAAACACAGGTAGATACAAGTATATATTTATTTTTAATTAACATATGTTCGTGAACATGGGTATGTACATGTATAAAGTATGTGTTAGATTTGAATGAAAATCATCGGTTCATGCATAAATCTTTACTAATTTACTTGTTTTATTACAATACGGCACCACCATAATACAATTAATGACCCGAAATTGTGTTTCCTTTCACATATTCTAGTTTTATGATTTTGCTTTCAGAGATCATCCTGCTTTTACGTGGTCAAAACGGTTTGTTTGGAATTACAAACAAGAACAGTACTTTACATTGTACCAATGACTACTGGTATTAACCCATAGAAACATATATATTATGGATAAAATAATTTATTGACAAATATTTATAGGACAATGTTGAAAACTCTAACAATGGTCGTATTTGAGAGATCACCACTTTCCCTCTTAATCTTGACCCTCGGTTGTCCATGCTATTAAGACAGCCCTAATTCATTTAAGGGCAGTTTTTGACTGCCATTAAAAGCATAAGATGGTGGTCAAAAACTGCCATTAATTAAAGTGTTATTAAAGGTTGTTTGTTTGTACAAACGCTATCTTTTGAGCGCATGCTATTCACCATCTTGTAGTAGCGTCAGGTCCTATTTATTCTCATTTTTAATTAATAGAACTTGAACATTTTAAGGACTTGGACATATATCTTAAAATGCCAACATGTAAAGGGGAGTAGTCTAATATCTTTATAAGTTGATGTTTGTTTGTATATTTAACCTTGGCTATTCACTAAAAATTCCTTCTAAGACTAATTTAATTAAGTCTGCCGAAGGAGGTGCTAAAACCTCAAATTGCCGATGATATCCTACCACCGAGCCCAGTTATTGGATCGTTAAAAACTTCTCACGAAGTGCCCCCTCCTATGTAGGACGGAACATCTCTAACAACAAGGTTTTAAACTATATCCAACTCAAAAATTAGTGGTGTCCATCCTTCCATTGATACAAGGACAAGGTTTAACTTTCCATGGGGACTCTAACAATTATCAATTTTTCTCTCTTTTAAAACCTATTTAAGAAAATACCTCTTAGCTTGAAAAATCCACCCCATCTGGATCTGTCCCTTCGAAAAATGACAATTCAAAACGACTCTCGAACAAATTGTCCCAAGCCTCCACTCCATCTCATGTTCATCTCTAGGTCTAACAACCTCTTCAATTTCTTTCTCATCCCATCCATCTGTCAGCCCAAGTGCTTCATTACCATGTCCAAACAGTGACGCTCTAATTACAAATTGATAAGAAAACCAAACACGCATGAATTGATTAAAGAATTAGGGTGTTTCGGAGAATAGTTCAAACCAAACTAGTTTGTTTGAACAGCATGCTGTAGCATGTGAGAGGTTTATAATACTATTTACAGTTGAAACTCTAAAGTTTACACTACTTTCCCGAACACCATAATATTTCTTTGTTAGAGAAGAACATAGAACAAATATTGAAAACCCTAATAGTGTTGGCATTCAAGAGACCACCTACGCTCTCAATCTTGGTTGCCCCTCCCCCTTATCAACCCATGACTACTAACAGAAAATGCAAGCCACAACTAAACCAATATTATCCCTTGCCTCTACAAACCTACACTCAGTTCACTCTTTGTCTCCTCCAAAGGGAATGTTGGACATCAATCATGCATTTTTTGTTGCTAGAACCAAAGTGAAATTGCTTTGTGTAAATCTTGCCTCAACAAGGCGAGCTCCTTCACAAAGATTCAACATGATGTCGGCGCCACAAGAACGAATAGGAAACAATATTAAAGAATTTATATGTTGTGCACGATTATGTGCAAGTTGTCACTATGATTATCAGATTATGCGCATAGAAAATCTTTCGTCATATAAGGATACTCTTAGAAAAGAAGTACTTTAGAAGTGTAAAACAATTTTCCCAATTTGTTTCCAGATCAACAGAGCAGCCTTGAAACTACAAATTCAAATGCAAAGGATGGTAATATAGATTTCAAAAAATAGAAACCAAGTTTTATCAAAATATGAAAATGAATAATAAATGAGTGAGACACTCCCTTTCTGTTCTTTCTCTTTCTACCATTTTGCTTTGCTGGGGTTTATGTGCTTGTGCTTGCGCTGCCCCTCTCCTTGGGCCTAACGTCCACTGCCCGACGTCGACTGGATGCCAGCGATCGGGTCCTGGGGAGAGGATGGCTCCGTGGAATTATAGGGGGCTGTTGGCGAAGCGGTGGTGGCTTAACGGGGTAGGGAGCTTCGTGACTAAGATCTGGGATGGAAGGAAGGAGAGATGGGCTGAGGAAGTCAGAGGCCGATGTCGGCCTTGGCGTCCGATGGCGGGCTTGGCTGCCAGGTCTGTGGGACCCAGATTTGGGAGATTGAGTGGGGTGGGTGGTCGCTTCCGGTGTAGGAGGGTGTTGGGCTGAGGTCATCGGAGTCCGGTGGTGGCGGAGGATACAGGTCGGCGATGCAGCAAGACAGGGACTGGGGCTGTGGGCAGTCCTCCAGCGTAATTGGTCGCCGACAGGCGTGGTGCTCTTTCTCTGACGTTCTAAATTCAGTCTGATCTCTACGCCTCGAAGGGTGCCGCTATCTTGCCCGCTACGCTTTCCCATGGGTTAAGCCTTTCTATAGTTCCATTTGTTAAATTTTTGTGTGTGCTTACTTGTGTAATAAAGGTGATTTGTCCCCACCTCGAGTTTTTTTGTTTTATCTGGCCTTTTGGCTTTTTGTAACAATGGAGGTCGCTTTTCCACCTCCAACTGTTGTTGGCCTCACCGAATTTCTTTCTGTGTGGGCTGTTGGCTGCTTTTTTTGTTGCTGTTGATGGTAGCCCTCGTGCTACCGGGTATTATTGGCCATCAATCGATCGGAAGTATCTATCGGTTGTAAGGGAGTTTTTAAGGAGAGCCTTACTTGTGCTCGTTTCGCGGAGGTACTGTCCTGTATTGGGGCCTCTAGCTATGTTAAACTCACTGGGTGTCGTTGTAATCAGAATAGATCCAATCATTCTGAAGAGCAATGTCTCATGTATTACAGGGCTATGTGTGCTTTAAGTGTGTTTATATTTCCTCTTTCTTTTAGTGAAATTCCCCCATTCAAAAAATAATAATAATAAAGAAATCATGTAGTTTTTCCGAACAAATGTGTGCCTTGGAAGGACAGGGAAACGGGTAGACCCTGTTAAGAAAACAACTAGCATGGCTTTTGTTTTTTAGTGTATAGCAGTCCCGCTAAGCTTGTAAGAATCTCCACGAGGAAAAGTTTAGACTTAGTGTAGCTACTTTGATCTTTCTACAAAGGTTATTTGAGTAATTTGAGAGGAATTGAGTGCCTCGCAGCATTGTAAAAGGGCAACACTGTTCTCCTTTGCTGACACAAACATTGAAAGGCAGGCCAACATTGTTACTATCGAAGGATCTTCCAAATTCATTGGAGAATCTTTCAGTTGCCTTTGTCGTAACACACAGTTTGGAGAGACAGAGAAAACAAATTGCATTTTCGATTTGGTGATTCCTGTAAAGGCTGTCAAAGCCGAGAAAAACAATGCTCCCACAATCCCTTTCGTCAATCTTGTGTTGGGTTTCTTGCGTTTCCCCAATTCATTCACCGAGATAGGTGTTGATGCTTATAATAAAATAATCAAGTTCCATTGGTTCTCTGACTTTTCTTTTATGGATTTTTTATTGTCTTACCTTTTATTAATCATTGGGTTTTTAGTTTTTTCCTTGATTAAAATGATCACTTTTTCCCCTTTGTTCCTTCCTTTTCAGTGATGGGTAACGCAACCGGTGGAAATGATGGAGAAGGTCCTTCTGGGACTAAGAAGTTTGAAGGAAATTATGGTGGGGTGTATTTAGAGTCTTCATCATCTGATCATGGGGTGCTTTCAGAACCCATGGAAGCTCACTCATCTCCTAGCAGCCCTAATTCATGCCAGTCACATATCTTATTCGGTCATCCTCATGTGAGTTGTTTCTTCAATTTTGTAAAGTACCTTTCTTATGTGATTTACTTTCTTGAGGTGCACAATATTATTTGGCAATTCCATTGCAGCATATTATTGGATTATGATACAAGAGGAAGGAAATAGGTCCATCAAAACTGTGTTTACCAAGTATTTCTGGGATTCATCTTGGACAAAGTTCTGATTAATCACTATGTTCAAATTTTGATTTTCTTTTTGGGTATTGGCATGATGTTGAAAAGAAGGTGGACAATCTTTCTAGTGCTATTCCATTTCCATTGTATATGAGTACTACTCTCAAAAGCTATCATTATTTACCATATAATTTTATCTTCAGGACCATATAATACCTGTACAAAAACCTGAAAGGCTAATCCATTCTCTTCAGCAATCAATGAGCAATCATATTGCATTGAATATAAATTCAAGCCGCATAAAGCTCTCTTGGAATAATGGTGGCAGGCAAGTTGCTGTGACCGGATCATGGGACAACTGGGAAACTAGGTATATCTGATGATTATTTCAAGTGTTTTTGCATTTTAAGTTCCAACTCGTTATTTTTTGTTGCTTGGCATAGCAATTTGATATCGAAACTCCGTCGATCCTTTCAGAGAGCTATTGCAGGGCACATGTAATGATGGTTTCTATGTGGTAAAGACGCTGCCACCAGGTGAATACCAATACCTTTTCATAGTAGACGGCTGTTTGAGATGTGCCCCAGACTTGCCGTGGATCTGTGATGGTTCAGGGAATGCTTACAATGTTTTGGATTTGCAGGTAATTTTGATACTTATTGTATTCAGCTGTTCATGGCTCATGTATAAGTAGCAGCGTATTTTCTTTAATTGCCTTATCATCTCTCTCTCTCTCCGCGCCTCATCTAGCTTATGCATAGTCAAAATTCAAAAAATAAAAAAAAATAAATAAAAATACAGAGTTTAGAGCCTAAATATAAAGACGATTCAGAACAGGCTATTTGAGGCTTTACTTAAGTGCCTTTCCCCTAACCTCATTATTTATGGAAGTCTCTCTCTTTTCTTCTAGTAAATATCAAGTAATAAATTGTAATTCTTTCCAATAATATCTTGTTCAACTTATATTTAGCATATTGAGAAACTGATAGCTTATAGGTATGTGGTCGCCGGTTGGGTTATCATAACAAGGCAGAGTTCACGAAACTGGTCTACCTTATAAAACCGATAGCTGATACTCCAGCTACTGTTTCTTCCAATATCATTTTCTATTTATCTTTTCTTGGTAGTTTCGCTTGCAAATTAGCACTTGCTTTAGCAATTTACTTAAGAGAACCTGAAGTTGAAATGCATCTGTAGGCATTGGACAAATATAGCATATAGCTCATAGCACAGCCCATTATCAGCATGTCTGACAGGTCAGTGCTGAATGAGCTGGAAAGTTTATGTAATTAGACATCATTTCACTAATTCTTTTACGCCTTTTACCTTCTATCGGAGGAGAAGGATTGGGGAATTTAACACCCTTTTCTCCAATTCTCAAATGTAAAAGAAAACCATGTCTATATGATCCTGTCAGTCATATCACTATAATTTATTACAAAGGTTTACGCATTCTAATGTGCTGTATTAGGACACTCTATAGAAATCATATTTGCTGAGCCATCAGTGTGTTCAATTCACGAAATGGCTACGTGGGGCTTGTTTATTATGCAGGGATGTGATTCAGAGTTGCCCGAAAGCCTATCGGAATTCGAATCTCCATCATCCCCTCCTTCGAGCTACGACAACAAATACTTGGATGAAGATGATTTTAGTAACCCGCCACCAGAAACGCCACCTCAACTACAAGGTTCAATCCTAAACGAGCCATCATACTCGAATGATGCTCAACCTCAACCTTTGGCACAACCTCAACGCTCGGAGTTGAACCATTTGTACATTCAGAACCATATTGAAGGTCAGTTTGTAGCACTCGGCTCCATGAGGAGTTTCCGCCAAAAATATGTGACAATGCTTCTGTGCAGGCCCTCTAGAAGAACAAATTAAACTTGAGATTTTTCTTATCTTTATTGTGGGAAATAAAGGTGATAATTCCATTTAAGAAGGTTGGTTATGAATTTAAAATTTTAAAAGCTGTCATTTGTAAGCAGTGGTAGGATTTCTTTGGCTATCTAGGCATTAATGCAATCCTTATTCATAAGATGTGCAATGCCTATGATTTTCTAGTTCAAAGCTAATAGTAGAGAAATATTTTTTCCCTAATTTTATCTGAATCTACATTAACTTTCATCGAATATCAGAAAAAAAATAATAATAATAAAATAAATCCCAATTTTCAATGGCAAAGGGAGGTTAAGTTGAGTGGGGACACATGCCCCACTCAATTTTTGAGATTTAAATCTTTTTCCTTAATTTTTTTTAAAAGTTTTAAATGTATACCCTATTTTATAAAACATAATAATAATAATAATCATGCCCTCGCTAAATAATTCAAAAATACAATTGTGCAAGCTCATTTTATAAGAAAAATTATGATTATATCCCTATTTAATAATAAAAATAAATAATTATATTCGTTCAATAAAATTCTCAGTTTATTTTTTTTCCGTAGTGTTCCCACTGAACAAAGCTCTGCTCCGCCACTGACAATATTATCTGCTTTAATTCTGTCTGCTTTTACAACCCTCCTATCCATTTATGCTCCAGTTATTGTTGTTGAATTCACAGATAAAAAACGTTACACTGGAATTAAGTATGATTCATATACATATGAGAAACTGATACACGGATGACAGATATTGAAAAAGGGAAGGAAAGCCATCTGAGAGATCCAAATTGTGGCTATTAAGGTGGTTATTGACTGGAAATGTTTTAAGTAAATAACTCATGCCTCTGATTCTGCTCTTTTCATGCCTCAGCTGCAAACCAAACCAAATCATCGAACGGGTACCTTAATCCAACCATTTGCAAAAGCAATGGCTAGGATTACAAAAGGAGTAGACATCCCAAATATGATAATGTAAGGAAGTGGGGTTTTCATTGGATTCTCTCCTTCCCTTTCTCCTGCTGTTTGCCAAAACCTGCATTTGGGCAAATCCATCTTTGTATGAATAACAGACCTCGAACCAGCACACATTTTTGAATAAATTATTTATGATTTACCAATTTATAAGACAACTTCTAGTTTTTTATTTATTTATTTATTTTTACAAACCCATCTGCCTCAATAATTTACTAGAACATATAGGTATATGTTAGTGTATTTATTGATATCATGTTACAGAAATTGTCAAAAACTAAGTCCATTTTTTTAAAAAAATAATGATTAATTTTAAGCAAAAGTACTACTACACATTTCATGCTTTAGTTTTTTTAGAAGAAATTTCGTGCTTTATTTTTAGAACTATGTCTTCTCATTAGTCAAGTACCTGGTTCTATTAAGTTTTTATGAGAATACTAAATCAATAAAATGAACAAAAACATTTTGGAATTTTATTTTATTGTTAAAAAAAAAAAAAAACGTTGTACTCAAAACTGAATCATTATTAGCCACCGCCAAAAATGTAACTAATTGGAAGGCTAGCTTACTGTTCTGGCTCTTCTTCTCTAGTAATGAATTTCTTCTTCCCTCCCTTCTTGATTTCTCCATCTCCACCACCTAAAACCATTAAGAACCACACCTATTAAGATGGCCTATACTTTAAAGTAAAACCTTGGTAAGAATGCAAAATTAGTTTTTTTAAGTAGTTCAAAATTTGAATGAAATGTCAGAGAAACTACATATACATTACCTAGTTGTGCATGAATTTTGAAGCAACTAGCTCTTCTCTTTGGTGAAATGGTAGAGTGAGAAAGAGGAGGCAGTGATGAACAGAATGGAAGTGCAAATTTAGTGGTGGGAGGGGAATAGAGACTCAACCCGGTTGCCATTTTTCTGGGATTTGCAGTCTCTCCTTACCCATGACCTGACCCATCACATATATGTGAGTGGTTTTGGATATAATATGGATGTGGTGGAGGAGCAGCTGATTTTGGGTGTTTTGGATACCAACCTTATCTATTCAACTTATGACAAGCATGTCCCCTAAGTTTCCCCCTTTTCTACTTGACTTTTAGTGGGAATTTGGAACATATATCCGTTTAGTAGTGTTTGATAGTGTTTTCAAAATAAGTGAAAATGATTTTGTTTTGAAAAATAAGAATTTTTTGAAAATTATACTGAGTGTTTTGAAATCTTTGTTTCAAAAAAAAGTACAAAAATTTTTTCAAAAATTTTCAAAACTATACCAAATGGGGCGATATCGCTGTCGCCCTCTGAGGACTATGTAGTAGGGAATAGTAATGTATTTTATAACATTTAAGATGAGGGTTATTTGACAGTAAGGTCTCTCATTCTGATAGTATATTTTTTTACCATTAAATTTAATTAAAATTACATACAAAAATATGTAAAACAAACGGATTCTGATAGTTTTCACGACTAAATAACAAAATCGTATTGATATCTTATCTTCTCAAATTCTTTTTTTAAAAATATTTATCTTTTTAGCAAATGTTTAGAAGAACAAAAATATAATTAAGTTTGAAAATAGAATTGATCCTTCAAACTTAGCATGTTCATAAATATTATTTTGCTTAAATTAACCATATTTCTTATTGTTGAAGTTCTATAATTAATTTTAATTTTTTGTTTTAATTTTTACATAAACTCGATAACCCACAAAAATCATAAAATTTGTAAAACTTACAATTACATTGCAAATAACTTGTAAATAATTATTTAGCTCGGTAAATAAATAAATAAATAATATAATTAATATATTGGACCTTTGTAATATTTTTTTCCTATGGGATCGACCTCAGACTCACAGAGATTTTATTACTTGGACAACTTTATACTTGAGGTTATATCATATTTCAACTTTCAAGACTGAATAAATCACAATCACAATTCACAACCCTAAATAACAATCACAATTCCAAAAATTCAAATATAAAATATCACAACTATACAAATATCACAATCCCAAAAATCCAATTCTACAATAATCTACATTATAACAATCCCACATCACACAATTCCAAAAACAATCACAATCATAATTACAATCACAATTCATAATTCTACAATAATTCATAATCCAACTAACATATTCACAATTCTAAATATCCAATTCACAATACAATTCCAAAAATCCAAATACCAAAAAACTAAAAACATATATAATAAAAAAATCCACTAAAAATGAGGGTTAAAAAATAAGGATAGTAGCAAAAACTTCAACGATCAATAGCTGAGGAATAACCAAAAAGCTCTGAAACTCAATCGGGAAAAAACTTTGGGGATTTTCCAATTTAGGGAGATTTCTTTAAATATTGTTTGATAATAAGAGTTTCTACAATACAAAACTCATGAATCTATTTTTTTAGAAGTTTGGGAGGGATTTGAGGCAAATTAGATGGAGAAATGAGAGAAAAGTGAGAGGAGAAAAAGAAAATCAGAGAAAATGGAGGAAGAGGGGCTCTCGGGTTGGGTTTTATGTAGAATTTAATGTCATCGCAAAATTATGTCAAAATGACACTATTTTATTTATTTGAATAAGAAGATTCTAGAACCACTTTTTGCGATGCAAATTTAAAAAAAATGTCATCGTAAATAATATTTCATATACCGCCATTTTTTCGTCCTTTTTTGGGAAAAACAACCCCGTTTGGTATTATTATAGAAATTTTTGGAAATGTTTTTATACACTTTTTGAGGCAAGAATTTTAAAAACACTCTCAGCACAATTCCCCAAAAATTCTCATTTTCAAAATAAAACCATTTTTACCCATTTTGAAAACACTACCAAACAGGTCCACTATTTTCAATTCATACCCAACCATAGATAAGTAAATTTTTCCTTTTGTTAGACATGTATGCCCTAAGGAGTAAAAATGTAATTTGTTTTTGGAGATATTTTTATCAATAAAGAGTTTATTTATTATTCATATAACAAATTATTGTCCTTTTTACGTTCATATTTGTTGAGTGCATGATAAGCAAATAAAAGTTTGAAACTGTCGGTCTAAACCTTTGGAATTAGGCATATGGTGGACAGATTATGTGGAAGACGTGATTCTAAAGGTGACAGTCTAAATTAGAAGATCCAGAATCAAGGGAATAAAGTTGGGCGCTTTATTCATGCAAAGATTGTTATGTTGTCTATATTCCTAACAGGAGATGGTTTATCTTGGCCATCGGAGGTGGACTCCACGAATAGAAACATAGGTGCATTGTCATAGGTGATAATGTATTGGATCAGGACATAAAGTGTAATTGATTTAAATAAATAATTCTGTCTCGGCAAATCAATTCACTTTAGACAATCATATGTGTTGTATCTTAATCTTAAGATGAATAGTAAGCCTGTTGTCTTAACTTATGTCTTTTGATGTACTAAAGGGTGACATTCATATTGTATAATGGTACGCATACCGGTACGTTGGGGACATAACTCTTGATAGCGTTGACTTGTTATTCATAGATACAGAATCCATAGCTCCTCTTTAGGAGTCGATGATATCCTATTATGTGGGTTTTCCTGCAACTGAAAAACTGGAGTACTCAACCATTTGGATACATAGGTGTAACTGAATGGTATATGATCTTTGGATGGTAAGTTTTTTGATGGTGAGATAATGGAACGTAAGAGAAAAATAATCGGGAAGATAAGACAAAATTTATCCTTAAGCTGATTATGGATAATCCTATAAGGATACAATACATTATGATATGTCATATAGACTTGGCTATTCGAGCTTCGTAATTCTATATAGTTCGAGAATGCAGCTCTAAGCTTTTAGTGGAGTAGCGCTAGAGTTGATAATTAAGAAATGTATATCTAGGATATTGGGTTTCATAATTATCAGGAGCTTAAACTGTATAGGTCTATTAAGTCCCCTTTGTTAGCTCATAATAAATCCTGTAATAATATGACGTGCTTTTCTAATAAATTGATGACTTATGTCAAATTATCAGATTGATTGAAATTCGATAGGATCAGATAATTCATGTGTGTTTATCAGTTGAATTAATTTTATGAAAAATTAATTCAAGATAAACTCATTGAATTATCGGGATCAGATAATTCATGTATGTTTATCGATTGAATTAATATTGAGTAAATTAATATAAGATAAACTTGTTAAATTATCAAGAATATTTATTTTCCTAGAGATTATGTAGATACGACTGTTTTAATTAGATAACTTCTCTATTGGGTTAATTGAATTAAAACTAAGGATCTATCCCAAGAATCTTGGGTGGAAAATAAAAGATTCGCAAGAATCATTTTATCATAAGTTTGGTAGGCCAATCTTCAGGCTTGGCCTGCCGATGGAGTAAGTTCGGCAAGCCGATCTACCAGTTCGGCCTGCCGACCAAATGATTATGATCATGCGATTTTAGACGCGGTTTTTATCAGATATTGATCCTGATTCAAATTCTTGAGGCTTTATCTGATAAGGAGTAACTTCTGGGCCAAATCTTTATAAATAAGGAGTGAAACTCATAAGTTATTAAGACTAGTTGAGGAATTAAGAGCGAGCACTCTATACTGTAAGTCTCTGAAACTCCCTGAGAGCTATTGTTCACAAATTACGAACCTTAGTTCTTGGTTTTTTCAATTGGTTAGAAGGAGAGTCATTGGGGAAAAATTGTACGATGTGCGCCCGCATGCACTCCGATCGTGGATAGAGAATAGCAAAAAAGACCCGTTCATTGAGGCTCTTCTAGAACGCCTTTCTCTTCACAGATTTTGGGAGCTTTTTGGCAAACAAGGTTAGTAAGATCTAGTTAATTTATCCATATAGTGTGTCAAACTTGTGTTTTGAAAAATACTCTGGTATAAAAATTTTAAAATTTTTGTTGCGTATTATTTTTCCAACACCTTTCATGTTTCAACCATTATAAAATTTTCCTCTTAGGTTTCTCACAACAATACAAACCCACATTCAACAGTGTCCTTGTCTTCCTCATTGTAGGAGCCTAGTCTATGAGTCTTTCCTCCGTCAACGACGGCGATAAGGATGAGGGTGACAACTAAGTCGAGTTAGATACCATTGCCAATGCCAAGCAACGCTAGCTCCAAGGAACTACAAAATGTTGAAGAAGGCAAAGTGCTTTTGGGGAAGACGTGCCTCCTTGGTGGGCATGGAGAGATCGCACCGTAGTAGTGATGTATGGTGAGATCCGACTTTTGTTCGAGGAAAGGAAAGAAGGAAAGGTTTATGTGTTTGTTTATATATGTGTGCATGTGTGTGCATAGTGTTCTAGGTACAAAAGGTATTGTTGCTCGGAAGAAAAATGGACATAATGAACTCTTCAACAAAATGAGCACAAAGCAAAACCATCATGTCTTTGAGAAGATGAACCAACAAAAATCATTGAGCAAATTGCTATAATTTTAGCCAATAGAGAAAAAGAAAATAAAAAAAAGAAAAAAATGAAAAAGAAAACAAAATACGTGCCACAAATGGCGTTGTTCTTTTTGAAGGGGTCTCATTGTAATTTTTTTTCTGTCTTTTCGCTTTTCTTTCTCTTTTTTTTTTCTTTGCACTTTCTTTCCTACTTTTTTTCATCATAAAATTTAGGTTTTAAACATAGCCTCAAGTTGTTATTCTTTCCTTGGTAGATACTTATTTATTGATGTAACAATTTTTTAAATACATACCATTAAAACAATGACAACTCAAGTTAAAAAAAAAAAATTGACAACTCATGAATTGATGCAAAAGTTGGGATTAGAATTAGTTTCCTAGCATTTTTCTTGATTTATACCATATGGATAAGTAAAAGAAATATTTTCTATTTTGTATCTTGTATTTTGAATTTAACAAAAAAATATACTATGTTGAATAATCTCAGGATTGTATTTTGAATTTGAAATTCATACATGCTTTTTTTCAATACAAATTTAACATGAGTTCCATACTAGAAGTTCATGTTTGAGAACTTTCAAACTTTCAAACTATTATGGCATATTTTTTTCCATTGTTTGTAACAAATATAATTCTTTTAAGAAATATTTAAAACTAAAAATAATAGCCCCAAATTTGAAAAACCCTACCCATTACCATTGCATTTGCGAGCGCTGTTCGTTCATTGCACTAGAGGTGTGTCTTTGCTTTCTAGTTATTTGTTGAGTTCTTCCTAAAGTCAAGGATCTTTCTAATTGCATTTTAATTGGTAGACACACTTAACACATTCAATATTTTAAAAGCGCGTTTACTAGTTGGAAATTTGATTTTAAGAAAGGAAATTAAATTGTAGATTTTAAATTCTAATGTTTACTTTTGTATTTGGGAATTAAATAAGGTAGGTCTTACCTATGAAAAAAAAAATAAGTTCCTCAATTTAAAAAAAAATTTATCTCCCACCTCTTACCCACAAAATTTAATCTCTTCACCTTAAAAAAATAGTAACTAAAAAATCTATTTACCAATTATACCCTAACTTTCATTTAGTTATTTAGTTCACATGATTATAATTTTGTAATTACACTTATTTTATTCCAATTCTTTCTAATTCTTTAACAATGTAAATAACATAATAGGAATTTTATGAGTCATCTTTGTGCTACATGTTATTCAAAATAGACAAACAACTAAAATGATGTTTTTACCTTTGTCTGCATAAAAAATGAGTTTTTGATTGATTTTTACACACTTCTAACTATAACTTTACCCTCACAGAAAGAATATCTTTATCTCTCTTTTTCTTTTTCTTTTTCTTTTTAAATATTTGAGAAATGAAAATGTGATTTTTTTTCGTAAATTAATAGTTTTGAGTATTTTAAGAGTAACTAGATTTTATTAACTACATATCCATGGTTGCCGCGACCTCTAGCTCCGTCGTAAAAGATAAGGTCGCAATAGGGTCACTGCCAAAGAGTAGTTCTCCGACCACCCCGGTAGCGGAGCGTATTCTTTTTTATTCTCTTGTTTTTTTTATTCTTTTTATTTTTATTTTTATTTTTGAGTTTTGTGAAGAATTTGGTGCGAGTGATTTCATTTTATTAAAGGCAAGTTTGCTTACTTTTGACCGTAGATTTAGATTTGACAGAAGAAAAGCATTCCTCATCGATGAGGAAAAATAGGGTCTCACAATTGTAGTTTATTTTTTTTTTTTAGGGAAAAGTTAATGATTTGTGTACATTCGGTAGAATGGTGTCGGCTTTAGCCATCTTACAAACCGAAAGAATTTGAGAAAAGGGCCACCTAAAAAATTTAATTGAAGAAATGATATCTTTTTTTTTGGCACAAAAATCAAACCTTTTGGACAGAAAAATTGCTTAAGTTTTTTTTTTTCAAAAAGATGAAAAAAAACACACTGAACAAGGAAAGAAACCTCAACAGGATGAAAAAAATAAAAATTGAAATAATTTTTCTGTCAAGAATGCTTGATTTTTGTTGCAAAAAAAAGAGTTCATTCGTCTAAATTTTTTTTTTGTGAAGGTCATTTATCAAAAGGCCTAAAAACTCCAAAGACTCGTCCTCTTTATCTAACGTTTTTATAAGGTATTTGGCAATTATTTAATTTTAATTAATTTTTTTAGTTAAAAATAGTATAAAATTTATATATATTATAATAATAATAAAAAAAAGACTTTATATGTTATCATGTTTGTCTAACCACCCTTTCAAATGCCTATTAAAACAGGAGAAGACAGCGTCCAACACACGTGAAGTGCCTGCTGCTTTAACTCTCGCCGTCGGTTTCTGTTCAGTTCGGAGGTTAGCTATAGGGTTTAGATTAATCGGGCGTAAAGAGCTATTCAATTTCTCTTCTTAGTCGTTCCTATAACCGATTTTGTTCTGTGATTTTGGGCTTTCTAAGGCCTCAGTTCAAGCAAGTAGCTTGGAAATTTGTGACATATATTGAGCTGGTTCTTCAACTGTTTCTTCAGTGATTTGTCGCAAGTTGCAAACTGCGATGGCTTCTCTATTCAAGGTTACGTTTTCCAAATCTTATATTTGTTTTCGATTAAAAGAAAAGTAAAACTGTATTGCATTTGCTTTTTCATTTTAGGGTTACTGAAAACTAGGTCAAATTTTCCTTGGGGTTCCGTATTCCATGTCATTGCTGTTTTTTTTTTTTATGCCCAAATTTCTGATGTATTCATTATGGTTTCAAATTTAATTTGGCATTTGCAATTTGACATTGAAAAGAAAAACCATAGTGCAGTTTTTGTGGTTTAAGTTATTAAGGACCAATTTTGAAGAGAGAGAATATAGAGGCAAGAATAGAACCTGGATAAAGAAGAAGAACCACTAGATAGAGATTTAGAAAAACGAGAGAGATAAGAGAGGATTCTAGAGATAGAACGAGAATCCAGGAGGAGGAAATCCAGCAATCTCGATATTCATTAATAAACCATTCTATCTGAATTGAAATTACAAGCTAGCTAACATGTTCATAGGAAAACCAAATAACAAAATAGGAAACTAAGTCAACCCGAAATCCGAAAACTCGGTAGTGGGAAACTAACCTTATTTCTTTAGAAAAGCATAAATTCTTAATTAAATAAATATTCTAATATTGTTACGCATCAGTTAGTTAGCTGGATTATTGTTTGCTTTATGGATCCGTGTTTTGAAAGACAATTTCTAACTTTTTTTTTCCAGTATTATAAATGTCTGCGTGTTTTATTATAAGTACACCTGGTTATGTCTCTACATATTTCTGCATTTTGATATTTGCCTTCGATACTTTTGTCTTTAGGATCCATCCAAGCTTTCAGTATATCGGGATAAAAGATTTCCTGGGTCACAAGAGGAATTTGAACAAGCACTTCTGGCTTCAACTACTGTTTACATTGGGAATATGTCCTTTTATACAACAGAAGAGCAAGTTTGTGAGCTTTTTTCCCACGCTGGAGAAATTAAGAAGATAATTATGGGATTGGATAAGAATTCAAAAACACCTTGTGGTTTTTGTTTTGTACTGTAAGGCTCCATTCTTCTTAAAATCCTTAATATTTTTGCCTTACTAAGATTTTTCATGTCTTAAATGTGAAACATTTTGAAATTTGTAAAATAGTAAAATTTGTTATTGATTTTCTACTGGATGAGTCTTTAAACTATAGCTAGTTCTAATAAGTAATGTTTTCTCGCATGTTGAAGGCTTATTCTGTCAAAAAATTCTGAAGGTATGAAGCATTAACAACTGAATCAATACCAATTAGCTTTTACTTGTTAGGTGATAATATGTATGCAGTTCCTGCTACTGTAGTTTCTTCCTTTATTGAAGTTGCAACCATGGTGCTTTTCAGAATGAGAGTGCATTATGGTTTTCTATTGGCCTAAAGGATCAATTTGAAATTCTGATACTGCACCATGTGTTTTGCAAATGCTGTTCTTTTGCTTGTATGCTTCATGTCATTCCCTTTTATGTTGCCTTGCCAACTTGTAAGTTTGTGTCAACATTGTTGGTGCTGCAGTTTCTATGTCATGGTTGAGATGCTTTAATCTGTAAATGCAGTCGTGGGTGTGTGTTTTTTATTTTGTAGATTTTATCTTAAAGGGGGCATAATGGATATTCATTGTGCCCATTTACAATTGTTTCATATTGCACTATATTATTGTCTCTCAGGTTATTGAGATACTGTTCTTTCTCTCACTTTATAATTATGTTGTTGTAGATACTATTCTCGAGAGGATACTGAGGACGCTGTGAAGTATATAAGTGGGACAATCCTTGATGATCGCCCTATTCGTGTGGATTTTGATTGGGGATTCCTAGAAGGCAGGCAATGGGGTCGAGGTCGAAGTGGTGGACAGGTGAATTTTTATCTCTTATGCCATCTATTGGTGAAGTTTAACCTTGTACTTTAGTCATTTAGCTTTTTCTTCTTTATTCATTGTGCAGGTGCGTGACGAGTATCGTACTGACTATGATCCTGATATCCTTTCAAAATTTCAGATATAAAAAGTTGACTTATAGTTTTCTATCTTTCCTCGAGATTCTAATGGTTGGATTTTATTTTATTACCAATGTAGACAGTTCCTTTTGATATCTTTTGTCTTTTAAATAGAGAAAGTTCGTATTTTACTTTTGAATTAAAATTCCTTGCCTTTTAGTTTCCTTAATTTGTTATACGTAGAGGTGGCTATGGAAAATTAGTTCAGAGAGAGTTAGAAGCTCAGAGGCAGCTTGTAGATTATGGTGCTGGATCGCTGGGATCTTTCCAACCAGTTATGCCACCTCACTGTAAGTTGCAGAGAGCTCTTTGCTATCTATATTTCTAACCTCTCTGTCCTGCCTATTGTTAAAATATCACTTGTTTGGTTGAATATTTTTCTTTGGCTCTTATAATACCACTAGTTTATACATAATTTCTCCATTAGTTTCTTTTACTAAGACTTTTATGTATTGTGAGTTGCACTCGCATATAGATGCTGATGTGTAGGATGATCGTACATCCCAGTTCCAATACAACTCGAATAGTCCAAATAAGTGTGGGGACTCATTTTTTGTAGTGTACACATGATTCCCCGAATATGCATGGGCACTCATGTTTGTTTCATAAATTTTGATTCAAACCTTTTTTGCTATATTGCTTTCTCTCACAAAAATATGAAGAAAAAAAATTTTGAATTTCGACCAAATTTTGGTTAAATCCTATCAAACAAATGCATGCTTTTAAGTTTTTTGCATTTGTGGAGTAACGGGGGAGAAATAAAAATTACTTGGGATCAAAATGTATATTTATTCATGTATACACATGCGTGTGTGTGCATGCGCCTATAAAAGGCAGCAAGTTTGTACATGTTCATTAATTATGGTATTTAATCATTTTTCTGATCCTATAAAAGCATCTAGAGGGAAATAAATGAGATAATTTGGGTTATCCATCCCTGAAAAAAAAAAAAAGAAAGAAAAAGGATTATTAATTCCCATTCCCTTAAGGGAAAAGATTGGAGCCTACTCTGCTCGTAGATGTTCCATCAGCCACTAAGTTAAGCTGGTTTGGGGTGAGGGTGGGGAATAAACCCCCCCATTTTTCAACGTGACCTGACCTCCTTGTTTTTTCTTGCTTGATAATACTTGGTAGTTTCTGCATGCAAATGAAAATTGCCGACTATGGGTTTTCATTTGTCTCCAAGAACTTTGAATTTTTAAATGTGAAACCTATTATGCAGTAGAGTTATATAGTTTGAGCAGCCATCTTTTCCTCTTGCAGATGGTAGACATGGTGGAAGTCATGGTCATGGGGGTTCTTACCGGCCTGGCAGAGGTATTCGCTTTAAAAGGCATTTTTACAATCAGACAAACCTGTTTAAACCTGTTTTACGTGTTTTGAATACCTGTGAATTTTTGTTTGATACATGTTTACTGCACGAAAGCAGATTATCGTCGGAAAAGATACCGAGATGATGATCGCCGTTATGAGTCCTCTAAGAGACACGCGGACCATGAATCACGGAAGAACTCTGATCATGACTTGAGACCGGTAATTATGACATTATTGGTTTCTCATCACTGCTCTTTTCTATTCCTGAGTTTTCCATCTGATTCATCGTGTTTTAAAATAGTGTTTGCTTATGTTGAATTGATTTGATACAACAGGAAAAGAATCCAAGGTTTCGTGAGAGTGGTGACTCTGACGATGAAGAGGAAGATGATCGAAAATGACGATCTTAGCAAGATTATGATTTTCATATCGGCAACTTATTTAACACACATTTTTTCCCCTCCATTTCCATTTCAAAGCTTTAGTTTGTGCATTCTTCTGTTAAAGGGTGCCTAACACAACTCGACTGTAATAAGTAAACCGAACCGAATAGACTTTCTTTTCTTGTTCATGGACCCCAGATTGTGTTGCTGCTTAGTTTTTTCAGACATCGGGAGACTTTAAAATTAGACAGCATCCAATGTTAAACAAATCTCCATATTTTCATTCTGCCGTGCAAATATTAAAGCGCCTACCAACATAATTTTGAAACAAGTACGCTTGTTAAACATCATTAGAAGGCCTTGGTCAACCATTTGTTTTGTCAGAGGCGCCCCTGGGTAGTGGTGACAATTTTTGGACAGAATTTTGGAGGAGTCGGTGTAACAGCAAGGAAAAGATCGGGATAACGCGCTGCGTAGAAAAGAAAGTTAAACGCCAATTTGGGTTGTGAATAATTAGGCTGATAAGAAGTGAAAAATATAACCCAAAATCTATTTCTGAGCTCGGAAGCGGAACCAGAGAGAGCTGTGGGAGCGGTTTCTTAGAAGTCCCCAAGCTCAACGGCAATGTGGCGGCTGATATCTCTCTAAGAGGTTCCACTTTTAAATAGTGCACTTCTTATCTAATTTCTGTCCAACAAATCAATCAATTTTCTTTTCTTTTCTTTTCTTTTCTTAACAAGTATTTGACTGCTTTACTAATTTTAGGAAACCTTATTTTTTTTTTTTGGTTTTTTTGTTCTTTTCATGGCCACGTTATGCTGGCTTTAGATGATCAAGTATTTTGGAGCAACACTTTGTAATCTTACTGTTCGTACATAATTGGGTTAATTTTAAATTTGGCGTAGGAAGACTAATATTAGTCTCACTTTGTCCCCTATAACTTAGAAATAGTACAAGACTTCTCCCTGAGCTTGTAATAAGTTGCATTTTTAGGTGTTCATCATTGAGTCGCTAATTTTTAACAGTTCCAATTGTGTGCACTACGCGATTGCTTAATAAAGAACAATATAATAAATTTAACCAAAGTAGACTTTAAAATTAAAATAAAAAAAGAAAAGAAAAATTCTTAAATTCTTTCTCCCTCTGACCCTATGTGTCATCCCTTTTCTTGCTCATAATACCATATCCTCACCATCCTCTTGTATTGTCCTTTACCAAGTAGTTATGTGATCATTACGTAATTAAAACTATTGAAAAAATATCATTTCATTAACTCAAAGAAAAAAAGTTGCTACTTATAACAAGTTCAAGGCACAATTTAGTGCCATTTTGACTTGTAAGACGGACCCTATTATTCAGTTTCAGAGACCAATTAACCCATTAACTCATTATATTAACGTGACTATCAAGTTGTCAAAAGTCTACCGAGTTTACATTATCTTCGGAGGAATGCTGAAAAATTAAGACTTGTGCCTGCTCAACCCATTTTGAGGTGTTAAAAGGTATGAATTATAGATTTAACCAACATTATAATAGATGAGGTAATTCTTGACTTATAATTAAGAATCAAGGTTATATTACATGTTGACGGGGAAAAAAAAAATCCACCAACAGTCAAGAACTAAATTTCCAAGTGGAAACTTGATTAAAACTTATCAAAACAACAACAAACTCATGAAATTTAAAACAAGTATAGAAACAAATGACACAAGAGTTTTATAGCAGTTTGGCCGAAAATATCCTACAGCCACCGAGTGTTTTTTCACTATTAATGCACTTTTAGTATACACTCGAAGTTCTCACCAATACACTCTTAATACAATAGTAACAACGTGAAATTTTAAATTTTAGACCCTTTTCCAAGTTCCTTAACCTCTATTTATAGTAGCCTTCTAGTTGGTTGCTTTTGGACATATCTTAGACCATGTCCTTCCCATTTCTTTCTTCTCTCTAGTGTAGTGTACATCGTGGCTTATTTTTTGGAAGCTAAATGTGATCATGGTTGTGGGTGGTTACCCTGTCCTTTTTGAGATTGTGGTAGCATGGTTTTGACTAGCAATTCTCCACGATTCAAATCATATAAAATTCTGCCACGTATTACCAACATTCTTTGCGACCTATCAATCCTTGGTTCCAAAGCTGAGACTTAATGACTTTAAAGGGAGATGTTGTAACGTCCCGAAATTTATTTAATATTAATGTAATGTAAATGATGAATTAGTGTGCCATAATTAAAGTTTTAACTTTAATTAGATTATTTGGTTGGATTTTTAGTTTCTGGTTGTTTTGTTAAATTGATGTGTTCAAAAGATTCCTTGTTGATTTAAAATGATGTTTTGAGTTTTAAAACACGACAATTTGTAAAATGTTAAAAATACTCCGTTTTACAAAACCGTGGGCGGCACATGGTTTTCGCACAGTAAAACCGCCCACCGATTTTCTCTATTTATTTCTCTTTCTTCCCTCTCTCTCCTCACTTCCACGCCAATCTCTCTCTCTCTTCCTCTTGATATCTCTCGGCAGTTCCCTCTCTCTCTCAATCTCTTTCAAAATTTTGAGACCACATTCGAATCCAAGCTTCGGAACAGCAAGGAGGAAGCTCGGGGACGTGATTCGGCAACCGGGAACGCGGATTGAAGCTTCGATTCGAGGTTAGATTCGAAATTTCTAAACTTTTTACAAAATTTTTGATTTTGTGTGTTTTTGAAATCTAAGTTTGTTTTAGCTTAGAAAACCGTGGATTTGTGTTAAATGAGCTTAGAACAACTAGAATCTAAACCTAGATTGAAGAAAAATGGATTGGATTCAAGATTTTCATTTTTCTCCTCTTTTTCTCATTTTCGGATTTTTGAAGATTTTGAGTTCAAATGTTGTTTAAATGATTCCAAACATGTTTTAGAATGTTTTTCTATCAACTATAGTTGTTTTTCATGCCTGGGATTTGAGAAAAACAGGTTAGAAACAAGATTTGGATTTTGGGGATCGAGAAACCCGTGGCTGGGATTTCTGGATCTTCCCAGTTCGGCAGGCCGAAGTTCATGTTCGGCAGGCCGGAGTGATGATCGGCAGGCCGGTGTTCTTCCGACCGGCAGGCCGAATCTGGGGAAATGTTCGGCAGGCCGAACTTTGCTTCCGGCAGGCCGAACTGTACAGTTCGGCAGGCCGAAGCAGGGCGTCCGGCAGGCCGACCGAGGCATGGAAAATTTTGTGATTTTTACCCGATTTCATTGTTTTGAACTCTGATTTAAATCCCAACCTTATAGGATGATTTTAATGATACAAATGGCACACTAGGACATCATGAAATGATTTGGTAACATAGAATGTCTCGAACGAGATATTGATCGACTTAGTTTGTATCTAGGACTGTTCGTGGTTCCGTGGAGCTAACGTATAGCGGATCGGGATTACGGTGTGGGGTACCGGCACGAGTACTGAGGTAGGACTTCTATCCTATTTCTTTGGTAGCCTGGTTTTGAAATGATTTGGCTTTGAAAAGGATTTCCATCAAAATGTTTTCAACGGTTGTTTGAAAATGGTTTTATCGGTTATATTTTTATATACCGTGACATGAAATGAATTTCATAATGAATGTAATTGACAACACTCGGTAATTGGGTTTTGAATGATAATGATAATAAACACATGGGCATGATGCCATATCAGAGATCGGGTCGTGATCGACCTTGGGGGCAGGTCCCGAAACCCAGCTGGGCCACTACGGTGGTGATATCATGGTTTGCCTAGGTAAAAGTAAACTGGTGTTTTGATTTGACGAGTAGACTGTTCTGTGTCAGAACGGTTCTACTCAATTTATTTATTTATTTATTCAAGTTCCCTTTCTGTATAACTCCTGATAATGTTATGTTTCTTTGCATTAAATTATTTTATAAAACTTAGTCCTACTGAGCCTTTCGCTCACGTTTTATCTGTTTTAAATTCCCCCCCCTTCTAGGTGGTTTCCCATTTAGGTTTGGAGAAGATTCTTCGGACCGAACTCAGGAGCAATAGGAGAATTTATTTGAAATCTGTATTTATTAATCAAGGCATGTAAGATTTAACTTTATTTGTACTTGGACTGTAATTGTATTTATGATATTGTCAGAACCATGTGTGTGCACAAGTTGTGGGTTGTGGGTTGTGGAACCCATATTCGCGGTTTTTATTCAATTATTGTTATTTGTTTAATGATTTTAAATTCTTTTATCAAATGTGGTGGAAAAATCTCTTTATTTCTTGCTTAATTTGATTCTCAAACTCTCGGTTTTTAATTAAATTCTCTTTTAATTAATCTAAACATTCCGCCACGTCATCTCCCGTACTCCGGGGCGTGACAGAATGGTATCAGAGCTCAAGGTTATGAACCTTGGGAATTGTGCACACATAGGTTTGACAATAAAATACCTCTGACAGTCCAAATTTTGTTTTCAGAAGTGAGAGAATGGCACCTAGACGTCGTTCGACAGCTGACGCCGAGTTCGGAAATGATGAGGGCCTGATGAGGTCTATGATCGCGGCTTTCCGGCAGATGGCAGCCAGGACTAGACCGGAAGACTCCAGTGTTGGTAGTCGGCATGCTTTCTTTAAGGAATTTCGGCGGGCGTCTATTCCGACTTTTGATGGCAATGGGGATCCGCAGTTAGCAGAGTATTGGTTGGATTCGATCTTGAAGCATCTTGATACTCTTGGTGTGCCTGAGGAGTATCGTGTGGAGTTTGCGGCGTATAAGCTCGAGGGTGGCGCTAACACCTGGTGGAAACAAACTAAGCGTCTGGAGCGCGGTGGCGATATCGGTTGGGAAAAATTCGAGGATCTGTTCTATGATCGGTATTTTCCGCAGGGATATAGAGATCAGAAGGCAGCTGAGTTTTATAGATTGCAGCAGGGTGATATGTCAGTTCGGGAGTACGAGGCAAAGTTTAGCGAGTTGGCTAGGTTTGCTCCATCAGCTGTGGCATCGGAGCGCGAGAAATGCATCAAGTTCCAGGAAGGACTCAAGGCTCCTATTCGGCGGCAGTTGGTTGCTCTACGGCTTAGGAGTTTCGGAGAGCTTGTGTCGTCGGCGATCTCCGTGGAGAATGATTACGTGCAGTATTGTGAGGACCGAGCCAAGGCTTCAGGAGGACCGCAGAGGAGTGGCAGGAAGAGCACCAGTAGTCGTCCAGCTCCGGGGAAAGGCAAGCACGGCGGTGCGACCAGTGGCAGCAGCAGTTCGTCTGGCAGCGGGCGCAGCAATCCCTACAGCTTTCATTGTCATTTCTGTCAGCAGCCCGGACACATCAAGAGGAATTGCCCGATCAGGAGTGCTCGTCTTGGATCGCAGACCGGGGAGGATGCCAGTCGTCAGTCTCAGCCTCAGCCTCAGACCCTACCTCCGCCTCCGCAGTACCCGCAGTTGCAGTATCCGCAGTTTTCTCCTCAGCAATTCTCATATCCGGCACGGGGACGGCAGCCGCAGTATTTTCAGCGCAGTGTTCCTCAGTATAGAGCTCCGAGTACAGGTAGTGTGCAGTCATCTCCATCTCAGCAGTATCGGCCGAGTAATGCAGGACCCAGCAATATCGGTAGAGGAAAAGGGAAGGCGCCAGTGCAGGTTCATGCAATGGCATCTGGAGGGTCAGATTCTCAGACTGGTAACGCGGTTGTCGATGGTATGGTTTTGGTTTCTAGATCTCTAGCTCGCGTTTTATTTGATACCGGTGCCTCTCATTCTCTCATTTCGAGTTCCTTTGTACATGCCTTGGGATTAGAAGTAGAAGAGTTTAAGGAACCCCTAGTTATAACTTCTCCTTTGGGGCGGGT
This sequence comes from Artocarpus heterophyllus, assembly GCA_025403435.1. Taxonomy (NCBI): domain Eukaryota; kingdom Viridiplantae; phylum Streptophyta; class Magnoliopsida; order Rosales; family Moraceae; genus Artocarpus; species Artocarpus heterophyllus. The sequence goes on along the minus strand of CM046348.1, from coordinate 17,903,319 downwards.
GTGTGTGAATTGTATGTGTAAATCTTGTAAAATAAAGATTGGGGATGAGATTTTGAAAAGTGATTTGATTGTACTCCCCATGAGTTCCTATGATGTGATCTTAGGGATGGACTGGTTGTCCAGGTATAGTGCAATTGTGGACTGCCAACTTAGAAAAGTGACCCTAGTGTCTGATAGGGGGACGGTGATCACTTACCAGGGTGGTGGTGATTGGCTAATGAGTGAGCGCCTTATAAAGTCATGTCTAGGAGGGCGAAGGAATCTAGATTGTTTTGCTTTTCTTGCCAATCTAGATTGCGAGCCCTATGTTTCGAGTAGTGGTGTAGCGATTCCGGTGGTTGGTGAGTTCGAGGATGTCTTCCCCGACGAGTTATCAGGGTTACCACCGCATCGGGAGATTGAGTTTGGTATCGAGTTGTTTCCAGGGACATCACCGATTTCTATGGCACCTTATCGGATGGCGCCGGCAGAAATGAAGGAATTGAGGAAGCAACTTCAGGAGCTTGCTGATAAAGGATATATTCGGAATAGCACATCTCCGTGGGGAGCACCAGTTTTGTTCGCTAAGAAGCATGATGGGACTCTCAGGTTATGTGTGGATTATCGGCAGCTGAATCGTGTTACGGTGAAGAACAAGTATCCCTTGCCTAGGATTGATGAGCTATTTGATCAGTTGGGAGGTTCGCGATACTTCTCGAAGATTGACTTGCGTTCAGGTTATCATCAGCTCAGGATCAAAGAAGAGGATATTCCCAAGACAGCTTTTAGGACTCGGTATGGGCACTTCGAGTTTCTGGTTATGTCTTTTGGGTTGACGAATGCTCCAGCAGCTTTTATGGATTTGATGAACAGGATATTTAGGCCGTATCTGGATCAGTTTGTGATCGTGTTCATCGATGATATTCTTGTGTACTCTAAGACTTGGGAGGAGCATGAGCAGCATCTTCGGGTCGTGCTTCAGACTCTGCGGGAGCACCAGTTGTATGCTAAGAGGGAAAAATGTGAGTTCTGGTTGACTGAGGTCAAATTTCTGGGTCATGTCATTTCGGAGCATGGTATTTCTGTGGATCCGTCCAAGATTGGAGCTATATTGGAGTGGGAACGACCAAGGAATGTAGCGGAGATTCGCAGCTTCTTAGGTCTTGCTGGATATTACCGGAAATTTGTAAAGGACTTTTCGAAGATTGCAGCTCCATTGACGAGGTTGATCAGGAAAAACGTCAGGTTTGAGTGGGATGAAGACTGTGAGTCTGCTTTTCAGGAGTTGAAGAACCGGTTGACTTCAGCTCCAGTATTAGTTATTCCTAGCAGTGACGAGCCGTATGAAGTTTATGCGGATGCTTCAGGGCGCGGACTTGGATGCGTGTTGATGCAGCATGGACGTGTGGTTGCGTACGGATCGAGACAGTTACGACCTCACGAGCGGAATTATCCTACTCACGATTTAGAGCTTGCAGCGGTGATCTACGCGCTGAAGATTTGGAGATGTTACTTGTATGGAGCATCGTTTCAGGTCTTCTCCGATCATAAGAGTTTGAGGCATTTGTTCACTCAGAGGGATCTCAATCTAAGGCAGCGCAGATGGGTAGAGTACATGGAGGATTATGATTTCGCGTTGCAGTATCATCCCGGGAAAGCTAATGTGGTCGCGGACGCGCTTAGCAGGAAGTCTTCAGGGATTCTCGCTTGTTTGATTTTTGAGGACTGGAGTAGGGATGCGACAGTGAGTGAGTATCGGCTACAGTATCATGACGACGGTGATCGAGTTTTGTTGTATCATGTGGAAGCGACTCCAGCTCTTGTTCGGAGGGTGAAGCAAGGTCAGTGGCAGGATCAACATTTGTAGGGGATTTGGTCGCGGATTCAGAACGGGGAGCAGTTCGAGGAATGGAGCGTGCATGCAGATGGATCGTTGTACTTCCAGGGGCGTCTTGCAGTTCCAGTTATCGTCGAGGTGACGAAATCCGTTCTAGACGAAGCTCATAGGTCTCAGTTTGCTATTCATCCGGGGAGCACCAAGATGTATCGTGATTTGAAGAGGCACTATTGGTGGAGAGGCATGAAGAAAGATGTTCGCGAGTACGTGGCCAAGTGTTCGACGTGTCTCCAGGTGAAAGCTGAGCATCAGAAGCCTGCAGGTCAGCTTCAGCCGCTTCCTATTCCAGGTTGGAAATGGGAGCATGTGACGATGGATTTTCTCACAGGTTTGCCGAGGACGGAGCAGCGGCATGATGCAGTTTGGGTTGTGGTCGACAGGTTGACGAAATCGGCGCATTTCATTCCGTTTAGGTCGACGTGTTCCAGGAAGATTCTCGGGGAGCTGTATATGCAGAACATTGTGAGGTTGCATGGAGTTCCTTTGTCCATCACCTCTGATCGAGACACCAGGTTTAATGCTAAGTACTGGAGGAGTTTTCAGGAGGCTTTGGGTACGGATTTGAACTTCAGTACGGCGTTTCATCCTCAGACTGATGGGCAGTCTGAGCGGGTTATTCAGGTTCTCGAGGATATGTTGCGTGCTTGTGCGTTGGACTTCGGCGGGAATTGGAAGCAATGTTTGCATTTGGCGGAGTTCTCGTACAACAACAGTTATCAGGCGAGTATTGGTATGGCACCATTTGAGGCATTGTATGGGCGACCATGTCGGTCACCTGTGTGTTGGGCCGAGCCGGAAGATAGAGTTATTCTTGGGCCGGATGAGATTCGTGACAGCAACGAGAAAGTCGCGGTGATTCGGGATCGGTTGAGAGCAGCTCAGAATCGACAGAAGAGCTACGCGGATAGGAGACGTAGACCTTTAGAATTCGCGGTTGGAGATTTTGTTCTCTTGAGGGTGTCGCCTCGTAAGGGAACTATGCGGTTCGGGGTGAGTGGGAAGCTCGCGCCGAGGTATATTGGGCCGTTCGAGATCACTCAGCGTGTTGGTGTGGTCGCTTATCGGCTTGATCTTCCGCCCGAACTTTCTCATGTGCACGATGTGTTTCATGTGTCTATGCTTAGGAAGTGTCCACCTGAGCAGGGTAAGATAGTATCATTTCGCGATGTGCAGGTTCAGGAGGATACGACGTACGAAGAAGTGCCGATTCAGATCATCGACCGGAAAGTGATTAGCTTGCGTCGTCGTGAGATACCGTTGGTTTAGGTCGTGTGGCAGCATCACGGGGTTGATGAAGCCACTTGGGAACTAGAGTCGGGTATGCGGGAGTTATATCCACATTTGTTTTGCTTTTGAGATGAGTTTTAAATTTCGAGGACGAAATTTCTTTTAGGGGTGGAGAGCTGTAACGTCCCGAAATTTATTTAATATTAATGTAATGTAAATGATGAATTAGTGTGCCATAATTAAAGTTTTAACTTTAATTAGATTATTTGGTTGGATTTTTAGTTTCTGGTTGTTTTGTTAAATTGATGTGTTCAAAAGATTCCTTGTTGATTTAAAATGATGTTTTGAGTTTTAAAACACGACAATTTGTAAAATGTTAAAAATACTCCGTTTTACAAAACCGTGGGCGGCACATGGTTTTCGCACAGTAAAACCGCCCACCGATTTTCTCTATTTATTTCTCTTTCTTCCCTCTCTCTCCTCACTTCCACGCCAATCTCTCTCTCTCTTCCTCTTGATATCTCTCGGCAGTTCCCTCTCTCTCTCAATCTCTTTCAAAATTTTGAGACCACATTCGAATCCAAGCTTCGGAACAGCAAGGAGGAAGCTCGGGGACGTGATTCGGCAACCGGGAACGCGGATTGAAGCTTCGATTCGAGGTTAGATTCGAAATTTCTAAACTTTTTACAAAATTTTTGATTTTGTGTGTTTTTGAAATCTAAGTTTGTTTTAGCTTAGAAAACCGTGGATTTGTGTTAAATGAGCTTAGAACAACTAGAATCTAAACCTAGATTGAAGAAAAATGGATTGGATTCAAGATTTTCATTTTTCTCCTCTTTTTCTCATTTTCGGATTTTTGAAGATTTTGAGTTCAAATGTTGTTTAAATGATTCCAAACATGTTTTAGAATGTTTTTCTATCAACTATAGTTGTTTTTCATGCCTGGGATTTGAGAAAAACAGGTTAGAAACAAGATTTGGATTTTGGGGATCGAGAAACCCGTGGCTGGGATTTCTGGATCTTCCCAGTTCGGCAGGCCGAAGTTCATGTTCGGCAGGCCGGAGTGATGATCGGCAGGCCGGTGTTCTTCCGACCGGCAGGCCGAATCTGGAGAAATGTTCGGCAGGCCGAACTTTGCTTCCGGCAGGCCGAACTGTACAGTTCGGCAGGCCGAAGCAGGGCGTCCGGCAGGCCGACCGAGGCATGGAAAATTTTGTGATTTTTACCCGATTTCATTGTTTTGAACTCTGATTTAAATCCCAACCTTATAGGATGATTTTAATGATACAAATGGCACACTAGGACATCATGAAATGATTTGGTAACATAGAATGTCTCGAACGAGATATTGATCGACTTAGTTTGTATCTAGGACTGTTCGTGGTTCCGTGGAGCTAACGTATAGCGGATCGGGATTACGGTGTGGGGTACCGGCACGAGTACTGAGGTAGGACTTCTATCCTATTTCTTTGGTAGCCTGGTTTTGAAATGATTTGGCTTTGAAAAGGATTTCCATCAAAATGTTTTCAACGGTTGTTTGAAAATGGTTTTATCGGTTATATTTTTATATACCGTGACATGAAATGAATTTCATAATGAATGTAATTGACAACACTCGGTAATTGGGTTTTGAATGATAATGATAATAAACACATGGGCATGATGCCATATCAGAGATCGGGTCGTGATCGACCTTGGGGGCAGGTCCCGAAACCCAGCTGGGCCACTACGGTGGTGATATCATGGTTTGCCTAGGTAAAAGTAAACTGGTGTTTTGATTTGACGAGTAGACTGTTCTGTGTCAGAACGGTTCTACTCAATTTATTTATTTATTTATTCAAGTTCCCTTTCTGTATAACTCCTGATAATGTTATGTTTCTTTGCATTAAATTATTTTATAAAACTTAGTCCTACTGAGCCTTTCGCTCACGTTTTATCTGTTTTAAATTCCCCCCCCCTTCTAGGTGGTTTCCCATTTAGGTTTGGAGAAGATTCTTCGGACCGAACTCAGGAGCAATAGGAGAATTTATTTGAAATCTGTATTTATTAATCAAGGCATGTAAGATTTAACTTTATTTGTACTTGGACTGTAATTGTATTTATGATATTGTCAGAACCATGTGTGTGCATAAGTTGTGGGTTGTGGAACCCATATTCGCGGTTTTTATTCAATTATTGTTATTTGTTTAATGATTTTAAATTCTTTTATCAAATGTGGTGGAAAAATCTCTTTATTTCTTGCTTAATTTGATTCTCAAACTCTCGGTTTTTAATTAAATTCTCTTTTAATTAATCTAAACATTCCGCCACGTCACCTCCCGTACTCCGGGGCGTGACAGATGTCGAGCTATCTCTCTTCAATCCTGAAGTCAAGACTTATACGGTGTTTGGCATAGGGCATTATGGACCATTATCTCAGTTATGAACAGTGTAAAACATTCACATACTACAGTAAAAAGAAAAAAAAGTTGCTACAATGTAAATCTCTCACATGCTATAGTAAAAATAGTTCTAACCAATGGTTCCCACCAATATAACAGACACCCTATTAACTACTTGGAGTGAGGAGACGGTTTCTACTAGCTAGCCCTCAGTCGGGAGTTTCCTGCCATGAAGACATCAAACTTCACTTGGTAGGTTAAGACTCAATTACCTTGCGTTAATGACATGGATGGTTAACTTTAACTAAGGTAACGTTGTGTAACATCATGTGATAGGTTAAATAAGCAATAATGCTACTGTGCTTTTTTTTTTTTTAACTGTTTGTCTATCACATAAAAATATAATAGATAATAGACAAAATGGATTAGAAAAATATGTGCAAAATAATGAAAAAGAATTAAAAATTCCCTTATTTTAACCCCTCATCATATAACTATTAGAAAACACAATCAAATTAGTGCAACAGAATTTTAAAATTTTGATATGCTAAGATACTAACTCATGACGTTATGAGCAATAAATTATTACATAATTATTTTGTACCTCTCGTGGATTGAAAGCCACACTAGAACGTTATGTGTGTGAGCACAAATTAGTAGATCGTCTACTTTAGGTTTGTCCTTCCAACCATAAAAGTGTGCAAAAGTCACAAATTACTAAAGGTGAGCAATTTGGTCTTCCAAAATAGCAACAACAATTGGAGTGACAACCATAATTCCCTTGAGGCGAAGAGGGCCAAGAAAGAGTGGGTTGTGCAGTCCCACATCACCTGGGAATGGTCATAGGTAGTAGCTCATAAGTAATGACACCACCTCCCAATAGCATGAGGCCTTTTGGGGTGAAGCCCAAGATCAAAACCATGAGGACTTAGGTCCAAAACGGATAATATCATGTCAAGTGGAGGTGCAGGTCATCATAGATAGTATTAGAGCCTTGACCCAGTCGAAAGCGTGGCCAATGAGGACGTTGGGCCCCTAAAGGTAGCATTATTATGACAACCATAATTCCTTTGAGTTGGTCCCTAAAGGTAGCGTTGTTACATTATTATGACAACCATAATTCCTTTGAGTTGGTCCCTAAAGGTAGCGTTGTTATGACAACCATAATTCCCTTGAGGCAAAAAGGGCAAAAAAAGGGCGGGTTACGCAGACACCACCCCCTAATGGCATTAGGACATTTGAGGTAAAGCCCAAGAGCAAAACTATGAAGGTTTAGTCTTAAAGCGGACAATATCATACCAAATGGACGTACGGGTAGTTACATTAACAATAGATGCAATTAATTTAATATAATTTTGACAACAACAACACTAATAACAACAACAATAAATTAAGCATTACCAAACATTGACTGTATCATTTCATGTCTATAATACAGCAAAAACTTAACCTAGTAACCTAGTAAACATTTCAGTATTACTTAACTAAAATAAGTTTTCTAGAAAATATTTTGACATTATAACTGTTGAGAAAACTAAGAAAAATTAAAAATATTTACAATGATTTTGCCAAAATTTTCCCCTTCACCTCAGCTTTAAAGGAAAACTTAAAATTAAAAGATATATTTAAAATAAAATACTAGAAATATTATTGATCATAATTTTTATAGCGTAATCTGGAAAATAGTTTAGAAAAGCTTAGACTAAAAACTTAATATAAAAACAAAAAATTAAAAACACTAACTATTTAAACAATATTTTTTTCTGCTTCTAAGGGGGTGCATGTCACAGGCTTAAGAGCCCGAATTTATAGAGCTAAAGAAATATGATTAATCTTGACTTCTTTGCATCATATTGCCAAATTGTACATTTTTTTAATTGGTTTTTCCTTATTTTCAACGCTGAAATCAATATAATATATGCAAATATTAGCTTTAGATCTAGTGTGACGCACGTACAGGACAAACACTTTAGGCCCTTTGATTACACGCACTTTGACTTAATAACTACTTGAACTGAGTCAAATTGTTGACAATTACTTTTTCTTCTGAAGACCAACGGGGACTGTTTCATGAGTCAGTATGTTGATCTCATGGCTTAATACACGGCTTCACATGGGCTTGGCCACACAGAATCCTAAGCGGCTTTAAAATTGTGGCTGACACATGGGACCCACAAATGGAGACTTGTTTGGCAGCTGAAGTAAGGAGGCAAAATGTGTCCCTTGATCTAACGGTCCTGGGCATTTCGGTGGTTGATCGGACACTTCGAGTGACGCATTATGTCATTTCTAATATAAATACGAATTTTTATTTGTTTTTTAGTCATTTGTTGTCCTTTTTGCTTATTTTGGTACCGTTTTGTTTTGTTTTTTCACTAAATTTTAAATCTAAAGATAGAAAATTAACTATTTTACAAACGTAATATTTACAATAATTTTTAAAATATTTGTTGTATATTAAAACATAAAAAAATAATTACAAACTTTTAAAATTTCGAACTCATTCGATTTGACACAAATATAATTTTTAAGACTTGTAGTTATTTTTAAAAATTACTAAAAATATTACAGAACATATTTATATACTTAAAACACACTATAAAACTCATTAAGACTCAAAATAAAATTACCACTAATTATTTTTATAGTTTTGATTAATTTCAAACTAAACAAATATTTTATATGTAAAAATAATTCTAAAAACTATCGAAAATATTATCAAACATAAAAACATATTTAAAACTTATAATTAAACATATTTTTATACTAAGATACTAACATACCTTTTATACTTAATCGCTTTTAATTAAGGAGTTTAACAAGAAATATTAATACAAAATTATTGATTTTAGCTTTAAGAAATGTGCATGTTCTAAGTCTCATCACACCTTCAACTAGATTATTGTTAGTCTCAAGCAATTAAAGCTATAAAAATTTAAAAATAGACCAAAATTTAAAAATTTAAAATAGACTCAAAATAACATTACCACTAATTATTTTTATAGTTTTGATTAATTTCAAACTAAACAAATATTTTATATGTAAAAATAATTCTAAAAATTATCAAACATAAAAACATATTAAAAACTTATAATTAAACATATTTTTATACTAAGATACTAATATACCTTTTATACTTAATCGCTTTTAATTAAGGAGTTTAACAAGAAATATTAATACAAAATTATTGATTTTAACTTTAAGAAATGTGCATGTTCTAAGTCTCATCACACCTTCAACTAGATTATTGTTAGTCTCAAGCAATTAAAGCTATAAAAATTTAAAAATAGACCAAGATTTGGTTTTCAAAAGCTGGTGATTTCTCGCTGATTTTCCTTAGGGGTTATCTCAAATTCATGTCTCAAAGTAAAAATGCAAATAATAATTAAGTTTATGGTTTATTTCAAGAGTATGTCTTTTATTAAGATAGATTTTCCCATGCATATGTGATTTTCTATCACTGATTAGTGCATACTAACCATATAAATTTACAATAATATAAACTAATTTATTTTAATAAAATCTTATAAGTTTGTTTTTCATCTCTCTCTCCACTAATATACAATAACACTTCATTAAAGATCACTAGGACTTTATTCGGCTTGTAATGTAAGGCTAGGATAAAAGATAGGATAAATGATAGGCTAATTTTACCTATAAAACACTTAAAAAATTCCTAAATCTTTAAAAATATACAATCTAATTCCTGAAGTTACAATCTTAAACTTGAAATGAAATTTTCATTCTTATTTCCTTTTATGCAACATTTTTTTTAACCTTTTTGTCATTTTTATTTCTCTTTTTTATATTATTTTTATTTTTTTATTTCTTTATTTCTTTTTACTTTTTTATAGTTTTTTTTACAAAATTACAAAACAACTAAAAATTTCAATATAATTACCAAAATTACAAACTTAATGGACGTTCTGAACCTAACCCAACCTCCCATAACGTTGGCATAAACTTGATTACACTTATGAATTTATTAAAAAAAACTAGGCTAAATATGTAGGTGACAAAGAAAAGTAGAAATATTAAGCTAAACAGGATAACTAAGGATATCAAATGTAAACAGCTAAGCTTGAAAAGGCTCAAACGTATCAAAGATAGTCTAAATTATATAACTTAGTGTTATCTATGACTTGCCTTAAGAGGCATTTAGACGAGTTATAAGATTTTATAAAAATAAATTAGATTAAATTAACATAAACAGTCTCTAAATTAATATAACAAATTGTAGTTCAAGATTAAGTGCTCAAAAATTTTGAAAAAAATCACAATCTAAATATAAGGCAAACATAAGAAACTTATCATAAACTTAAAAAATATCTGAATTTTACCATGTCATGAACATGATATAATATTTAACATCATCATCAGACAAGAGGCAAATCATCAAAAAAAAAAAAAAACAAAATATTTACACATATTACAAAATATTTTTTTAGATTTTTGAAATTTTTTTTTTTAGTTTTCAATTTTCAGATTGTTTTTAGTTTAATTTTGTTAAAAACAAATACATACAATGCAAACACAGTTTTTACAAATATGCATAAATACATTTTAAGAATGCTAGTCACTTTTTTACTCAGCTATTTCTCATAAAGCAAAGATGCGTTTTAAGAATATTAAGTATTCCTTACCTCAGCTACCTTCAAACATGCATACTACAAAAAAAGATACAAAGGTAGTAATATACAAACACACATGATTACATTTTGGTCCACTTCAAGGTGTGTTTCAAAATAAATCCTTCACTTAGTTATCACGACCGTAGAGAGTACGAATCTTAAAGTTTTACAAATAACACACTAATTTTTTTATTTTTAGGTTTTCATTTTTTTCTTTCTTTTTTACTTGGTTTTTAAAACTAGTCCCATATTAACACAAAGTCAAAACAATTTTGAGAAATTTTGATACAACCGTCTTCCTTAACCTAAATTGAACATTATCTCCAGTGTTTAACAAGATTAAGCCGAAAGAGCAACAAATATATATACAAGAGCGATTATAAAAAAAAAAGAAACATAAACACAAATGAACATGTTGTAGGTAAAACTAAAAGAAATAGAGTTTAGAGAGAAAGATCGAAATCTCAAGAATGTTTTCTGCTTTCTTCCTTCTTTCAATCCAGCTTCGAATTTGTGGTGTTTGTATCAGGAGTGACAATTTGCATTTTTCCAAGTAATTCCTCAACAGTTGGGGCAGATACAAAAAATCTTCCTACCTGTCTCTTCAAGAAACCTTTGATGACAACATTATCTAGAAAACTAAACAAATTATAAAAAAAAAACCATTTATATTTATAGATCAATGGGTTTAGAGTATAGTCCTAACAATTTCTAGCTAGTAGTAGCAAAAAAGTTCTTCTAGAGTTTCTAGAACTCCAGGTAACGCAATAAAAGCATTAAAGGAATTAACCATGTCTCTTATTTGCTCAAGTATACCTGCAACTATTATTTTAACACCCAAGGTTTTACCACACAGACGAACTTGAGCAAAGACACCAAGATTAATCCTTGAGGCTCCAGTTCCTCTAGAACCAATTCTAGCGGCAACAATACCTATTAAACCTAGACTATCCCTCCATACACAAGATTCATCCTTTTCTTAGCTAAGACATAACCTAAATGGAATGTAACTTCTATGTAGTCAGTACCTTTTCTTGAACTAGAACAACAAAATACACAAACATTTGTGTAGCTTTAAGATGATATGGATGAAGATGCCATAACGGTTTCTAAGACTAAGACTCTTTTTTTATGTTTTATGTTTTATTTTAGGCTTACCTTTTTTTTTTTTTTTTTTTTATACTGCTCTAAGTAAAGCTAAAACGAAAAGGGATTTTATACACATATAAATAGAAACATATAGAATGTTGGGTAAAATTAGGAAAGGACAGCTATGAGGACATGTATAGATAGATGGACAGATATGACGAAACTATAAAACTTTGGAAAATTTCTACCTAGCAAAACTTTTTAACTTTTGACAAAGAAGACACTGCTGTACAACATTTGACAAAATGGGACCGAATTCTAAAAATCAAGACAAAACTTATCTTACACTGCATACAAAATACCTACCGAAAGAAAATAATGCATCTAATAGAAAAGTCAAAATATTATTAATAAAAGATAAATAGTACAATTACAATTACAATTATTAAACAACTATTGTGAAATTCTCACAAAAACGAAAATCTTTTTGTTGATGAAATTTTATTCGAGAATGAATTAAAGAAAACTTATGTTCATCAGAATGCGTCTCCAAAAATCCCATCACTGAGCCATCTTGATGATTTTTTAATAAAACTAAGAACATTTCTCAAATAAATTTTCAACATAATTTTTAAGAAAGGAAAAACACACAAAAACAAAGAAAAACTTTACAGATCTTGTTTCAAACTAGAGGGATTTAGAGTTTGCTTCCCATCTAATATCCTTGCATACTAAATAGTAGGGGTCTTTTAACTCATTATAGATGTCACAGGAATCGTTATCTCTTAATTATTCAATGGGAAAACTTAGACTTGTAAGTATTATCTAATTATTAACCTAGGATTTTAGGTGTAAATTTTTTTAATTTAATATTATCATGTGAACATATGAATTATAATTTTAATTTACTTTTAAACAATTAGATTATTTTTAAATGTATATTACTAGCACTTCTTAGGATCACATCTTTCAAATAAAATCAATATTTACTTACCTTAATAGTTTTCCTCCTCAGTTAGCTTGACGGAATACCCAAGGTGTTCCACTAACTGACTACATGCAGAAATAGTTAGTTTAACATAATAAACATATATCATGAAAACAAATTACAATCCATAAATTATCACAGACCAAATTCGATAGTCCGATAATTAAAAACATCCCATAATTTGCGGAATAAATTTAAATTTGCATTATTATAATTTCATTTCATGTTGTAACTCTATGATCCAACACCACATTCCTTGCATACATGTTTGTCCATCTATCCTCCATCTCTATAGCTGTAGCCTTACCCTTATAAGCAACATGATTTAACTTATATAAGCATTAAGCTTAGTAAGTATATCATGTGATCTCACAAAATATTATAAAAACTTAACCATAGCATGGGTCATTTCATCTTTGACATAGTCATCATAGTGTATAAAGTACACTTTGTAAGAATATATCTTTTCTTTCCCTTTTTCCATATTAAAAACATTTATTTTATCCTTTAGGCCTTTGGCGTTGCACCATTAACATTATTATGGTGCGCCATCACAAGAGAAGAGAGATAGCTAATCCTAAACCAAATGCAAGAAGTCCACCTTGCAGGACAGTCCACCTTGCAGGACAGTCCATTTTACGGGACAAACATCATCATTGGGTGTGCAATACCTTAATTAGGTGATATATATATATATAGACACTTATAATTATGTGAAAATGTCTTATGCAAAATAAAATAAACGTTGCAAACATCCATAAAAAGACATTCTTTAAAACTACAGTAAAAGGAATCTTTTGAATGAAAAATGCATAAATACTAACAACATAATAACACATTACATTTATTAAAAATTTTCACAATCTTTAATCATATTGTAGGTAAGAATGTACTTACATGACTTGTAGTAAATTACTTAACCGCTTGCAAGTGGATGATTTTCTCTTACTTCCAAAGACTTAAGTGTCTCAAACATCTTTAATATTATAACATGGTGATAAAAGAAACATTCTTGGTATAAGAACATACTCAAAACATCACATTCATCATCATTACAACAAGCAATTCCATACTTGATCACTTAAAATATCCTATACTACTATCACATTTTACGTAGGTTTAATATTTCAATCTAGTAGTTAACACTCCACGATGTTTATAAAATCATACAAAATTCTAATAGCTTTGAAATTTTTGTACAACGTTCGTGACATGCATATATGTCATCAGAACAAATTGCATGACTTTTAGATTACTTAAGTATTATTTTCATATTTTTCAAAACATAACTCTATTTTTGGAAGAACAACATTGCCAACCAGCATTCCATGAATTTTTAAAAATCACTCAAAATTTAAAATGACTTGAAATTTTTAATAAGCATTCTAAGGAACTATAAAAATTGTTAGATTTAATTTTATCATAATTGGATCAATTTATGTTATTATTTCATGTTTTGCAATTTATAACTCTGTTGCCAGAATTTCGGTTCAGGTAGTGACAATAAACGAATTTTATAAAAACCATCAAAACTCTAATGGCCTTAACGTTTTTACAAGATATACTAGACATGTAAATATACTACCAGAATTAATTTCATTAAGATTGAGCTGGTATAAGCATTTTTCTTATATTTTAGAATTCATAAAGACAATCTGTCATAGTAAACTATAAACAAGCAATCAATGATCAACGAATTTTATAAAATTACACAAAATTTTAATTAATATGAAATTTTAGCATAACAGTATTAACACCCATATATACTATCAGATTTATTGTCATGATATTTGGATCACTCTAAATATCTTTCAAATACACCAACTTTTACAAAACATTACAGTAAAAATACTAAAACAGTGAGTAGTGTTTATTCCATGATTTATTTCTTTATTTCTAATGTATGTATGAAACTAAAATTTTGTAAACATAAACTAAACATATAAATGAGTATTCATAAATTTTTCTAGCATTAAACACATCTCGTAACATCATCAAACAAGTTATCATATTTAAAGGCAATTTAAGGACCGTAAGAACAACATTCAGTATAAATTTTGAAACAAATCAAAAATAGCTTATATGAATCCAAAATTTTTGTGGGATATGCCTAACATATATATAAACAATGTCCAAAAGAAATTTTCTCAAAATCTCATGTCTTTTCTTCCTGAAAAAAATCCTAAAGTATGGTTTTTGCCCAAAAATGGAATTAAAAATAATATTCATAAAAATTTTGTTCCTTAAACAAAATCAAACATTCAATTACATAAAATTATTCCCACAAACACCATAATATCATAGTAAAATCTTGGTATAAAAATAGATAAAAAACTGACCTCAAAACATGGTCAAAAACTCCGTTTCGACCCTATGACGGTTTCAGTAAATCACACTATAACTCATCCGTTTAGCTTCCAGTTTTGAAGGAAGCTTTGTTCTCTATTTGGCAAGTGTTTGAGAGTGCTGAGGGTGGAGTTTTGAGGCATGTGTAGTCATATGTGATGGTGGCATAAGTTGGTAGAGTATGCTTGTGTGCTCTTGGCCATGAAGAAAACAATGGAGGGAGGAGAGAAAAAGAGGAAGAGAAACGTTGGAGCAAGGGGATGATTGTCTATGAGGCGACCTTGTTGCAACAATGGAATGCAGACAAGAAAGAGAAAGGGGCGTGGGCAGTGAGGAGCGTTCAAGTGTGTTGTCGAAGGAAGAAACATTAGAGTGTTGGTGGAGAATGTGGGAGGGACAACAAAATGATTGTTCACATGTTTTTGTGGACAATGGTTTGTGGCTTATCAACTTTCTTTGCTAAAAATAGGGAATGGAATAAAAGATGGAGGTGGTGGGAAATGGCAGCTGTGCACGACTCGGTAGTGGGAATTATGGTACCCACTTTTTCTTAAAAAGATTTCTCTCCAATATTATAAATAATGATTTAGATGAGTTTAGAGGAGATTTTTAATGACTTTGGACGTGTTAAGTTGATGGAAATTGATTAAAAATCAAATTTGGAATCTTTGAGGTGTCTCTGCAAATCTGGACGTGGGAAGAAAATAGTCCAAACGCTATGTTGTTTTGGATTTTTTTTTTGGCATTTCTGCCTCACAAAACAACATGTTGTTTTAGGTGGTCAGCTTCCAAAAATGACATGTTGTTTTAGGAACACCCCCTCCCCCAATTTTTTTTTTCAAAAAATTTTTTTAGAATTTTTTTTTCAAAAATCCAAAAATATTGAAACCTTTCCAAACTTGAACGAAATGATTTCTAAAGTCAAACAATTTCTAAAAATTAAAAATAAATCTCTCAAAAATTCAAAAGATTAGAATATCATATGCAAACTGATAAGTATCCAAGTAAATCACCAAAATAGAATATTTTTCAAATGAGAAATCATAATAATCATTCATTAGGCACTTCATGTCGTTATAATTTCTTTATTCTATCCATTGCAAAAATCATTAGTTCATGATAAATTTTATAATCATAACTATTACACTAGAATTTTCACACAAAATGTACTTCTAAGTCATAATTTCATTCATGTGACGTATATAATAATTACACGTTAATATCATCAGTTAAAGAAAACAGTGGTTGTTACAACCCTCCCTCTCTTATAAAAGTTTTGTCCTCAAAACTTAGAACAATTGAGGGTACTTAAATTCTCATTTCTTCTTCTCGTTCCCACATTGCCTCTTTTACTTTGTGGTTACGCCAAAGGACCTTAACCAATGTGATCTCTTTATTCCTTAGGGTCTTGGTTCTTTAGTCTAGAATCTCGACCGGCTTCTGCTCATAGCTAAGATCTTCTTATATCTTGTTGGCTTGATGCTTGATCACATGCGTTAGATTCGAGATGTACTTCTTGAGCATAGAGACAGGGAAGACATTGTGGATAGTTGACATATCTGCCTGTAGCTTCAATTCATAAGCTACATTACCAATCCGCTTCACCACTTCATAAGGTCCTATAGACCTTGGCCTAAGTTTGCCTTTCTTCTAAAATCTCATCACTTTTTTCATTGGTGCTGCTCTTATAAATACAAAATCATCTACTGCAAACTCCAAACGCCTTCTACTTTTGTCAACATAGCTCTTTTGGAGACTCTGAGCAGTCTTAATCCTTTTACAAATAAATTTCACTACTTCAGCTATTTTATTGACAATATCTGTTTTCTCTTTAATTTCCTCTTCCATCATCTTCTTTTCCCCAACTTCATGCCAACAAATAGGCAATCTATATTTCCATCCATAAAGCACCTCATAAGGTGCCATCCCAATAGTCGCATGATAGTTGTTGTTGTATACAAACTCTGCCAATGGTAGCATCTTACACCAGCTAGTCTTGTAGTCAAAACCATAAGCATGAAGCATGTCTTCTAAGATCAAATTTGTTCTCTCTGTTTGGCTGTCAGTCTGGGGGTGAAAAGCTGTGATGAAACATAACTTTGTACCTAATGCATTTTGTACACTTTTCCAAAAGTAGGAAGTGAACCTGCAATCACGGTCGGAGATAATAGACTTTGGAGCAATATGAAGCCTTATAATTTCCTTAACGTAGAGTTCTACAAGCTGTTCCATCGAGTAGGTGATTCTAATGCAGATAAATTGTGCAATCTTAGTCAACCAATCGACTACTACCCAAATAGAGTTGTATCTATTTGTAGTTCTCGGTAGACCTACGATAAAATCCATCGCAATCTCCTTCCATTTCCATTCAGGTATCTGTATAGTTGCAAGAGACCTCTTGGCTTTTGGTGTTCAGCCTTGACTTGCTGGCAAGTCAAGCATTGCTTTACATACTTAGCCACATCACGTTTCATGCCAAACCACCAAAACTTGTCCTTCAAGTCCTGATACATCTTCATCACACTTGGATGTATTGAGTAAGAAGCATTGTGAATTTTAGATAGGATCCTTTCCTTCAAATCGTCAACCTTAGGAACACATAAACAGTCTTTAAAATATAACATTCTGTCTTCTACCACTCAAAACCCTTCATAGTTGCCTTCCTTAATTTCTTGTTTGATCCATATAAGGCTTGCATCTCTTCCTTGTTTGCCTTAAATCTCATCGTATAAAGTTGGTGCAAGAGTTAATGCCAATAATTGTCCTGAAATAACTCAAGATCAAAGTCTAGAATTTCTTTCCTTAAGGGTTGGGACATTTCCTGTAACGACACAAAGGTTGCAGAAGACTTCCTACTTAGAGCATCTGCCACTCAATTTGCCTTCCTTGGGTGATAGAGATTTTCACAATCATAGTTCTTGACCAATTCTAATTACCTTTGTTACCTCATATTCAATTCCTTCTGAGTGAAGAAGTACTTCAAGCTCTGATGGTCAGTGTAGATTTTACATTGAACACTATACAAATAATGTCTCTAAATTTTCAATGCAAAAATTACTGCTGCCGATTCAAGATCGTGAGTAGGATAGTTCTTTTTACAATTCTTTAGTTGCCTCGAAGCATATGCAATTACTCTATCGTTCTACATTAGCACTACATCGAGACCCATTTTTGAGGTGTCGCTTTATATGACAAATCCCTCTTTGCCTTCTGGAATTGCCAAAATTGAAGTTGAGATTATCCTATTCTTTAGTTTTTGAAAACTCTTTTCACAATTGTCTATCCACTTGAACTTCTTTCCTTTGCGAGTCAGGTTTGTGAGCAGCAAGGCTATCTTAGAAAAACCTTCCACAAACTTCCGTTAATACCCAACTAAACCTAAGAAGCTTTTTATCTTGCTTCCATTCTTAGGTTGCTTCTAGTTGAGAACAACTTCAATTTTAGTAGGATCCACCATAATTCCATCATTAGAGACAACGTAACCTAGAAAAAAATACACGGTAGAGCC
The DNA here is from genome assembly GCA_025403435.1 of Artocarpus heterophyllus. Lineage (NCBI taxonomy): Eukaryota > Viridiplantae > Streptophyta > Magnoliopsida > Rosales > Moraceae > Artocarpus > Artocarpus heterophyllus. The sequence continues at coordinate 17,885,273 of CM046348.1, read as the reverse complement.
AAAATTCACACTTAGAGGACTTGGCATACAACTAATGCCTATTCAAGTTTTCAAGCACAATTTTCAAGTGTTCCTTATGATCTTTTTTGACTCTTTGAATACACAAGGATGTCGTTAATAAACATTATAACAAATTTAACGAGGTAGTCCTTGAACACCTAATTCATCAAGTCCATGAATGCTGCAGGAGCATTTGTTAGGCCAAAAGGCATGACCACGAATTTATATTGACCGTACCTCGATCTAAAAGCTGTATTTGAAATGTCCTCTTTCTTTATCCTCAGTTGATGGTATTCTGACCATAAATCAATTTTTAAAAACACTGAAGCATCTTTTAACTGTTCGAATAAATCATTGATCCTAGGCAGTGGATACTTGTTCTTGATTGTGACCTTGTTTAATTCCTGATAATCGATACAGAGTCACATAGAGCCATTTATCTTCTTCACGAATAGAACTTGAGTTCCCTACGGAAGAAGGACTAGGCCAAATAAAACCTTTTTGAGAAGCTCTTTCAGTTGAGTGTATAGTTCCGTCAATTCCATCGAGGCCATTCTGTATGATGCCTTGGAGATTAGATTTGTGTCGGGTGAAAGCTCGATTTCGAATTCAATTTCCCTTTTTGGTGGTAAGCCTGGTAGATCTTTAGGAAATCCTTTGGGAAATTCCTTAACCACTAGAACATCTTCAACATCTGCTTTTTCTTTTTGGCTCTTATCTACAATGTTTACTAGACAAGCAATGCATCCATTTTTAAAAAACTTTGTTGTCTTCATATATGATAGAAATACTTTTAGTTTCCTTCTAGATTCGCCTATGAAACTAAATTGGTCTTTGTCATTTGGGTCAAAATTTACTTTTCTTTGTTGGCACCAATTAAAGTATTTTATTTTCTTAGGAAGTCTATTCCGAGTACTACATTATAATCATGCATGTCTAATATCATAACATCCACATAAAGTTCTCTATCAGCCTCCCCAAAGACATGGCACACAAGAAATGCGTAGATGATATTATTTCCCCTAAGGTAGTGTTGTAGTGAATCCTTGTCCCACATATTCCTTATTTCTTTCTATTTTCATATCACTCAGACTGTCTTTACTCTCTATACATCATAATAACTACTTTAACACCATATAAATTCTTTGACCCTACAGCGTACAAATACTTACATCAGGGTTCCTACCCTAACCTAAAGGAAAAATCATCAACTTATTATCGAATAACACTTGTCCAACAATAGATTAAAATAGTATGTGGTCCAACTAACTTAATTTCTGTTAAAATACAATGGACCCAATCCCAACCATGGACTAACTTAAAATTCCAAAAAAAAATAAAATATCGCAATAAAATCCTCTGACAACTCCAATAGTTCACACAAGGTCTTTTCTCAAATTTTGTTGTGGATTTCCTCCTTTGATGGAGCTATCATCAAGTAGTCAATGGGAAATTTGGTGTTGTGTTTTGGTCTGTATTCTTCTGTTTTAAGTTTTGTTTTTGTTTTTGTCAAATAACAGCGTTAATGTTTCCATTAGATGCATTTCAGTTTTGTTTTTCTATTGCAATAACAGAGATGGTTTTCCCACCTTCTGTTGTGGGGTTAGACTTTAATGCTTTTAGCCTCTCGATCTTGTCCGCTTCAAGTCATCCATTGCCTATAAGGGCGTGTGTCAAAAAGCCTTGTCTATGCTCGATTAATGGTTTGCTTTTTTTTGTTTCCACATGTTGAAACTCGGTACATATTTTGCCCTCGAATTTGTTAGTGGTTCTAATTTGTTGTCAAGGTTGAGTCGTTAATTGCATTATAGTCTTTTGTGTCTGAATTAGTTGTTTGTACGGTTCTAATTTAGAATGTAATTCCCATTTTCAGGGGGAAAAAAAAATCATGTTAGGGTTTAAAGCCATTTCATCGAATGCAGACCGAAACCTAGTTTGAACTAAATTGAAACCTACATAAACCCATAGAGCAAAAACTACCCGCGTAGCTCATCAAAAACAGTGAAGAGAAGGGGCATAAAGCTCAAGAAGTAGAAAGAACGATGGAGATCGGAGAAGACGAACTGTACCTGCATTTGCATAAGCTCTCAGGCGTGAAGTCCGAAGAAGCTCTCGACCAACTGATTTCTGCCCTCTGGAAAACCAGAAAAACCGGTCTCCGCGGACACCACGAGAAGTCCCGTTTCCAGTCTCTCCTCAATCTTCCTTGTCTCTCCGACCTCGACCCAGTACCAGATTTCTCTTTCTCCCATTTTTTTTGTCAATATTTTTTCTGAAACGTGATTTTCCTTGGTGGGTTTTTTGTCGTTTGTATTTTGTAAATGAAAGTCTTGTATTTTGGTGGGATAGGTTTTGGTGTGCCTTCGCTCGCTTATTAGAAAATGCGCGTATGATGATAACTTCACTGGGGATGAGATTCTGAAGCTGTTCCCAAAGGATTTGCCGCTTCATCTTCAGCAAATGTTGTTGCTTTTTTTCCACAAGTATCAGACTCAGTGGAAGGAGGAAGTCTCCACCGAACAGGTTAGCTCTGTAATCTGACTTGCTTACTTACAAGGACTTTTCAGTTTCAAGCATCACTGAGAAATTTATAGTGCAAGTCACCCCACAAAAATGAATGAAATTACTAGAAAAAAAAAATGTTATCAAGAACGTAAAAGATTCTTGCCGATTTCTATTTGTATTTTTTGTGAAGAAAAAAAAAATGCTAATAATTGGTAAATTTTGGAGTTGGGAATGTGAACTTGTGATTGGTTAAAGATTGTTTAGGCATAGCACTTCTCTTACATGGAATCAAATGTGCTAATATGTTATGGCCTCTGTTCTTTTTTTGTTTGTTTTTGCTTAGCCATAGTTCCACTTTGAAGTTGTCCATTGTACCTTCCTCTTTGGGGCTTCCCCCTCCTCTTTGGTTGTTTTAAACTCTATGTGACGGTATTTTTTTTTTCTTATATAGATATGCATTTGGATTTTCTTTTCTTTTAATTTGTTTTATTCTTCATGCGCGTCTTCCCCAGAGGTCAATACCGAGGACCAATGTTTCCTATCAGGTTAAAATTGGTGCTCCACCAACATTCACAACCTCTCCATCTTCTAGTATAGCGGCGGTGTTATGGCCACGCCAGGATGATACTATTGCTCAATTAGATCATAACGATGTTGTAGCTACTGCACCAATTATTTCGGAGGATAATGCATCAAGAATCGCTCCTGCTCACTTGTCTCTCCAAAGCAATATTGGCCCTCCTGAGAACCTGGTAGAAAGAGGCTTTAATGAGTTTGTTTCTTGATGTCTTTTATTATAAGTTACTAAAGGTTTTAGGCCAATAAGAACTTAGATCACAACCATGAGCCTAGTGAATATCATTAATAACTTAAGGTTTTGCTATAACCTTTTACCATGATATTAAAGGATGTAGAGAGAAGCTAATTCCAAAAAGGCAAGTGATTACAACTTCAAATTGGTTTTTTAATTTGTTTAGAACACTAGGGTGCTGCTTATGCACTGGATTTTCATTGCCTGAAATTGCACATGCTGCTGCTGCACCAAAATAGATGGGTTCAATTGATGTGTAGGGAATTTTGCCCCGTCTGAAGTCCATGACGTGGACCATGGAAAACTGTAGCTCGGAGCAAGCTAAGAGAGTGGCTGTCATCACACTTAAGGTCTGGAGAACCAGAAAAGTACTGAGGACCATCAATCAGTCCTTTTCCTCTTCTTTGTTTTTGGATATGATATGAATGTTGCTGCATATTTTCTGGAATAGAACTTTGAAACCATCTCATGTCTTAGGCGAATTTTGAATGATAGGATGGACAAATGACTTCCTCTTTCAAATTTGTGGGTGTCTATATGTTGTCGGCTGCATATTTATATGCTTAAGCATTCATGCATAATCTGTGAAAGGTTAAGTATGAGTGTGTGTTAGACCATTTAGGGAACAAAAGCTTAACAAATGTGAGAAATTATATGTGATTTCTGGTGTTTTACCTTTGAATGGAATCAAAGTAACAGGGGTGTTAATAATCAACGAAATGGAAATTCCCCAAGTATGGGGTCCATAATCAATTAAAACAAAAAAAAAAAAGAAAAAAAAAACCCAAGTTTTCCAGAGTCATTTCATGCGTACATGTTTAGTTGCATGACTGCTTCTTGTACATATATAATCTGTCAAGCTTTACTCCACTCGTAATCCTTCAGTATTTGGTTAAAAAAAATGATGCTGGAAAGAAAACAAATGGAGCTAGCTTTTTTTGTGGTTTGGAGCAGCTTCTTTAAATAGAAAGAAAACAACACGAAAGAGAAATTTTAATGGGGTCATAATCCTTGGACTACAGGATTTAATTTTCAAGAGAGTGGCTAAAAAGAAACTAGAGTCCATATCAGAACACTGCAAATTACAGCCGACTTCAAAACGTTTCATTATGAGAGTTTATGTACGTCCAATACCACTTTGTTTCCGATTAACTCTTTGGCCTTTAGCCCATTCTTTACACTTTTGGTAGGTTTGTTAAGGTGATAAAATTTTCGGGTATGGATATAGGCTCTTTGTTATACTCTAAACATTTTATCTTAATGGTTTTGGTATTTGAAACACATTTTATGCAAGTATTTATCTTGGTCTCTGTATTTTTCTTTTTACTTTCTTGATTTCTGTCGTCGGTCTTTTATTTTGCTAAGTTTTGTACCCTTTGTCATATAGTTTGAGCAAGTACTATTAAAATTTTCCTTGTGTTACAATGCTTGTTTCTCATTTCTTTCCAGTTCGTTGTACTCTTGGACTTCTGAAAGTTCTCTTCTTTATTCATGTTATATTGCATGCTCTATTATTTTACAGTTGCAAGACTATACAAAGTCTCTTTCAGGAGAAATGGAAGTGAAGTTTCAGCTTACTAGAGATACGCTTGAAGCTATGTTGAGATCCTTGACTTACATTAACGATCAGACCTCAGGAACGGTAAGCACAATCAGTTTTTATTTGATGGTGATAAGGAAGTTAATTTGTATAGTAGCCTAGGAGAAAACTCAAAATAGGGTATTTTTAACCGTGTTGCTTTTCTTAGTCTTCCAAAATCTTCCAAGAAGTTGGGTTTCCATATATTCTACCTTGACAACTAAGAAACTGTAACTTGCCTTTTTTCTTCCAATTCTCTTCTTGCTATTGGCACAGCTCTCTGGTGGATTAGTTTTGTGGAACAAAATGAAGCAGAAAATTGAGGCCAATATCTATTTACAGGCTTGGGTCATAGAGTAGCCATTAGTTTTTAGATTTGTATTATTTACAACATGCATGTACTCTTTTCAAAGATGATATAATGGTGAATTCGGTTGAAGATTTCAAAGTTTATGATGGTCAACGTTTACAAACCTTACAATGTTATGCTCCACTATAAAATCACTTATTTCTTATTGAAAGAAAGCACAAAATACTTCAGGAGCAACTTTTTACTATGGTAAATCATGTGTAGTACTATTGGCTTACAATGAGGAATAAACTCATGCATACTTTTCTCTGCTAATTGCAGCACCAAGGATGTTCAAAAGCATTCTTTCTTGTGTTGTGAAATTTAACTTTTATAGAAGAAATCACATTGGTTATGAATGAAAGAAATGAGATATAGTTTGCAGATGATTCGTTTTCCCAACCTCCATTCAAATAGTGTAAATAATGTTACTATTGCAGAAATGGGGCTAATCTTGTTATATGTAATTATGGGAAAGAGATGATAATCTAAGATTGTCTTGCGGACGATGTTTTTCACAGGTTGGAAATTCTTTGGAGCCAATGCAGAAGAAACAAAAGCCGTCAGATAATTTTGCTTGATTTTTTTTTTCTCGGTACTTACTTTAGTGTGTAGATCATTAATTTATTAGACTATCTTGAATGCCAATGTTAATGTTAATGTTATATTTGCTGCGAAAAAGTGTAAAATTGACATATTTGATTTGCTATTTTATTTTGTGATTTAATATATAATGTTATTTAAAATTCATATTTGCCTTTTATCATAATTACGTAACTTGAAACTTGTAAAAGTCAATTTTTAATATTGAAATAATTAAAGTGTAAAAATATTGTAATTATTAAATCAAAGAGTCAAATCTATCAGTCGATAGAAATCAAATGTTAAATTTATTATATGATAAATTTAATGGTTAATATTTTTAATGTCAGCCATATGCTAACTTAGAGATCAAAGCTATTTTTAATGTCAAATTAAGCAGATTTGGCATTCAAAGTAGCACTGAAATATCAAATTTATTATTAATATATTAATTTAACATTATGTTAGAGATTTTTTTTTTTTTTTATACTTAAATATTAAATTCATTATTGAGGTATTAATTTAGCATTGCGTTGGAGATAACTTTTAGTATATGTCTTACAAATGTTTTTGAAATGACATTTGTTTCTGTTTTAATCGGTAACAAAAAATGCGTACCGTTTTTTTACTCTTTGGGGCAAATGAGAGTATTGATTTGTAAGTTATTTTTCCTTCTTCGTTTTCATTTTCTACGACTCAAAATATAACCAAATATAATTTTATTTTATTTTATTTTTACTATACCCGAAATAATCTCTACAAAACAACGAAAACACTATTTTCACTCAAAAAAGCGATTTCCAAACCGCTATTTTCCTTGTTTTGTTGGGTTTATTATCATTATTTTAGAATCTTTTGTGGCTTTTTTAGTGGGTGGAGAACACCTACTACAAGCGCAGGTTTTTGAAAAGTCTTCTCAATTATACAAGCACAAAATTTGATTAAAAAATATTAAAAATAAACCTGCTTGAATTGGCACAAAGGAGTATTTGAAATGATCTATTGAGCTCGCACAATTGAGCCTAACCGTATGGGCTGTAGGGTGAGCCTCTAGCTTTGCTGTTGAAATTCTTTTGACTTAAAACAATAACCAATTGTTGATATGGCTACCACTTGCCTTTCCCTCATTTCATTTTCAATTTTTGAATTGAGAGGATAATTTAGCTTTAGACAAAGAAAGTTTGGTCGGTTTCCGAAGAAACAAATGATAATAAGAAAAGTTGTGGTGGAGAACACTATTATTCTCCACCTGTGAAAAATGAACTATTGACCGTGGGTGGTTATTTATTGGGAATTAAACAAATTAAATCTCAACCATTGATTAATAGAACTTTTAATCTCGACCTTTAATTTGAAAACATGTTAAAAGACACCCTAGCACTACCATCTCAAACTACTTAGCCATTATCGCAGCTCCACCCCTCTGCACGTCGTTGGTGGCCGTGGCCACATGTTGTCATTGGATGATCCGGCCCCTCCCCACGTCACTACCAATAGTGTCACCGACTCTATTCACGAATCTCGCTGGAGTTAGGGGTGATGGGGCTGGGCTCGCTGGAGTTGGGGGCGATGGGTCATGGTCGAGTCATCTTATATTTTAGATGCGTTAAAGGTGGATTCACTTCAACAAAACAATGAAACTAAGATTTGTAATTTTTCATTTTTTGCTTGGTATGCATGTTTTTGTAAAAACTTATCTATCTAGTATTCTAAACAGGCAAGGAGCAAAACTGTTATGGCCTCAATGGATGGTGGCTTAGTGGAACAAACTCTAATCATAGGTTAATTACATAATTATTCCTTTTAGTTTTAATTATTTCTCAATTTATCCCTCTGTTTTAAGATCGTTTGAATTTTAAAAACTTTGTTTTAATTTTATCCCTTGCAGACTATTTGGAACAAAAAAATATAAAATAAGACAAAAATACCCTCAATTAGGCCTAATTTGTTTCTAAAATATATTTTTCTTGAGAATTTTTTTTAAAAAATATATTAATTCAAAAATTCATAAAATTTAATATCCTTTTCTAAAATTTGATGCCTTGTTTTAGGAATTTTTATGTTTTTAAATTTATAAAATATTTTTCATAACTGTTTGAAGGTAGTAATGTTGTGTTGTCCAATTTTTTCTATTTATAGGGATGAAATTAAAAAAAGTTTTTAAATTTAAAAGATTCTTTTGTAGTTTCTGAAAACAGAAGTACATATTGATAAATAGTTGAAGCTAAAAAGTATAATTATTGCACTATTAAATGTTAGTTTGTTCAACCAATCTAATCAAGGAATCCATTGATCATAAACACAGTATGAAAAATGAGAGAAACCATTTGAAAAAAAAGAACATGTGTCTACAACTACAAATGATCACATCCTCAAACTCAAGATTTATATTCAAAATACCAAGTGTTGATGGGTAAAACTCATCAAACAAATAATCTCTCTCAAATTCTTCACTGCGTTGATCTCTCATGAGGAAAGCAATTAAATAGCAAAAAAAATAACAAGAACACAAGAATTTATAGTAGTTCACCTCAATTAAAGGTTAAGTTTACTGTGGTTTTTTCGTGGGTAGGGATATTTCACAATGAAAAAATAGATTGCAAAGCTATTGTTGGGGTTTGTGTCAAAAATTGAACTTAGGGTTGCCTTATAGGGGCTGGCCTCTATTTATGGTTTACTAGGTTAGTTGCTTTTTGATCTTTTAGTTATAATTAAAGTTTAAACACAAGTAAATCTCCTATCTAATTGGTTCTTCATCTTGATAAGATCTTCTCATTAGCTTTATCCTTGTTTCGGATCTAGAATCTTCTAGATTCGAATGAGGCTTTGAGCTTATCACCATCTTGGGATCTTCAATATAAATATTAAACACAGTTTCCCGAATTACCCTTGTAACACCCCTTTTTTCCATTTAATAATAAATGGAGAGTCTAATGATATAATTGACAAAAATAATAACATTACTAACATGCTATTTAGTAATGTTACAGGTGACAGCGACGAAGGGTTTGATGTGCTAGAAAAGGTTCATGCTAATTACGTGAATATTATGGTTATTTATGAATTAATGATGTGATGATGTATTTTGTTTTGTTTTAATTAAAATAAAATATGATAAGATGAGATTGATATGAATTTTGACTTATATATTATGGTATGTGATTTATTTACTTTTTTACCATATATATGAATATATATAAGTTAAATTATATATGCCACTACATATCTAATATATATGTGAATTATTAATATAAGTTAAGCATACATATAAATTAAGAAGGCCTTGGGCCTTGGGCTTGCGGCAAGGTTTTGCCGTGAATAGGAAAAAAAAAGGAAAAAATGAAAAAAAAGGAATTACAGGTTGGAGAAGAAAAAAAGCGTTTATTAGGATTTTATAAGTAGCACACATAAAAAACTATATAAAGACCTCCTTAGTTAATTCTAGACTCATACTTTATTCCTTACTCATTGATTAGCTTCATGCTTGGTTTTCTTTGGTTTTATTAAGGTTTTTGATTTCCCTATTTTCATTCATCTTGATAAGTATATCAATCATTTAACATGTTTGTTTGATTTTTTGATATATTAGATTAGTACTGTAATGATTACTATTATCATATGGATTCTTTTATTATATGTATTTCATGTCAATTTGTGATTGAAAAGAGTTTATGATTTGATTATTTTGATTAACCTTTCATTAAACTCTAGATTGGAGATATCATAGATTTTCATATTTGGTTATGTAGATCTTTATAGGTGTATTTTATTATCAATTGTCATCATGTTAATTATGTGTTTACAATTTTAATTGAAGTTTTATTAGGTCATGGATTGGTATTGAAATTGTTTGATACCTTATGTCTACTTTTCATACAAACACCTTATAGCCGTTGGGTTCTAGCAATTTCTGATTTTATATTATTCCTTTTATATTTTCTTGTTATTTTTTCAAGTACTAGACATCTTTAGCTTTCATTTGGATTTTGAATTGCTTGAATCAGAGTTTTCTTTAAATAGTTATGATTTTTTGAAATTAACCTAGAAAGCTATATAGTTTTACACGGACCCAAAATTTTGATTAAATTTTGAGGACCTTTTAGTCATACAAATTATTGTTAAAATATGCATATGATATATAAAATTTTTCTTTTTGAGTCTAGTTTCTAATGCCACTAGATTTTACTGATTTGGAGTTAATGTGAAATAATTATGAATTTTTAAGTGAGTAAAGGTCAATCTGCCTATTTTTGGGAATTATGCCCTAGGATCATAAATTGTGATTTTATGCTTCTTGATGTTATTACATGACGAGATGACGTTCAATGATAGTATGAGATGTTTATATATTGTTAATAGTATTATTAGTGACTTATGTTCAATATGAATATTTGGCATGAATTCTTCAAAGAAGTAAGCACACCGAAGACCTGATTGTTGTGTCATCTGCCATTGAAGGTTATGTAAGTCTAGAAGTCAAGTAGGTACATCTCTCACCTGTAATATGATTGTTCAAAATTAAAAAGAATGATGTTGATGGTATATGAAAAATATTTTAAGATGAGGATTTTTAATAATAAGAAAATTGATGGAAAATGATGAAAAAATGATATCATTTTTACCTCATTGTTTTATCTGAGGGACATCTTTTTATGAAAACTTATATATATGTATATAAATATATATTATCTATATCATTTTTTTGATGTTTTTAAAAAAGGCGTTATACACTTGACGGATTGATGTGATGATGGGGTCTAGTGAGCGAACCTACTGGTGCGCGGTCGCTTCATCTTGTCACAGTTGGTTTGGGGGTTGCTACCTTACTCTTTTTGTGACTAACGTGCTACAACGGTACAATGCCAAGGCCCTATTATAGATGGATATTTTGAAATATTATTATATATATTATTTAAAAAATATATTTATTTAACGATGAATTTATTTTTTTGAACATTGTTAATTGATGAAAATGTTTTGTGAGAGTTAGGGTGTACTTACTAAGCCTTATTCTCAGTAGATGTTTCTCATATTGCAGCTAGGAATAAGAGTTATGTATAAGGATAGAGGAGCTCGATGTGGGTGTGAGTGTGGTGGCATAAACAAAATATAGGAGCGACGCATCTTAAACTAATGATGATTTAAATTTTTATTCAATTATTTATAATTTCGTAGATTTTAGTTTTTCATTTAATTTATGAGATTTCGCAATTTAAAGATATTTTGTTAAGAATAAAGTTTTTGGTAATGTTGCAAATATGTTTTTATTTTTAGATGAAGTAATTTGATTTGATTAAAAAGTCATGTTTAAAAAAATCAAGTTGTTTTCGTATTACTTTGTCTATCTAGATTCAACAAAATTATGTTTTATCATAAATAATAGATGTTATGAAATGGTCATTGTGACATCCAATGAAAGGGCGTTACATATATGATATCAAAAAAGTTTCTAAATTCCATCATGCCATCACCATGCATTCATATCAGCATCCTACAAATAAGTTGTTCTTGCTATAACTTAGATAATAAGTGATGTTACATTTGATTTAATGACTAACAGACAATAGGGTGACATGAGGAGAGGATAAGCACATAGAGGGCCACTTAAACAAGAGCCCGTAGCTCAACCCAATTTAGCGGAAGTGGTTGCTCAGCTTCAACAGCAACTTGTAGATCAACAAAGAGTCATACACTCAAAAAAAACTACATTTAACGACATATAATTTATGACATGTAGTTTTTAGATATCGTTGAAAAGTACATACAATTACATCTCTAACAAAGATGTCGTTAATAACATTTGAAACAATATTTAACGACATCTATATAGATATCATATTAAAACTCTCCTTTTAACGACAATAGTTTAGTATCGTTAAATTATTTAATGACAAGTAGGAGATGTCGTCAAAGCCTTGGAGATTCTACGACACCCCTTATAGACGATATTGGTCAAGATGTCATCTATAAGGGGTATCGTAGAATCTCCAAGGCTTTGACGACATCTCCTATCGTAGAATCTCCAAGGCTTTAACGACATCTCCTACTTATCGTTAAATAATTTAACGACACTAAACTATTGTCATTAAAAGGAGACCTTTAATACGACATCTATATAGATGTCATTAATTATTGTTTTAAATGTCATTAAAGACACGTTTGTTGGAGATGTCGTTGTATGTACTTTTCAACGACATTCAAAAACTACATGTCGTAAATAATATGTCGTTAAATGTAGTTTTTCTTGTAGTGATATATGAGTTGAGGGCCAATGGAAATGGGGCTAATGGAAATGCCCAAGGAAACAACAAGTAGTAGCCTTGCCCTCCTACCCGACCTACAGTAGCTACAGCGAGAAAATCTATAACCCGTTGAGAAGCACTATTAATATAATTGAAGATGATCAAGCCAGAAGAATTTGAGGGATCTATCGACTCATTGGTAGCACAAGGATGGTTCAAGGCCATAGAAAGTACTCTGAATCTAATGGGGCTAAATGATAATGAAAAAAGTGTTGTTTGTATCATATTGCCTAATCGTGGATGCAAGGATTTGGTGGGAGAGCGTGGAGCTAAAATACAATATGAATGAGATAACATGGGCTAATTTCACCAAGGAATTCAATGAAAAATACTTTAATATGAACATCACAAGAGAGTATTTCGATGAATTCAATGACCTCCATCAAGCTGACATGTCGGTAAAGGAAGTGTTGACCAAGTTCAATCGATCAGCACATCTTTGCCCGAGCATGGTGCCAGATGAGAATAAAAAGGTGCGAAGAATGATTAGAATGTTCCGACAAGAATTTGTGGTACATGTCAACCACGGAGCATACCCACCTTAGAATGCAAATGATGTTTCAAGGCAGCACTTTAGGCCTAGTACCACCTCAGAAATAGCAAGAATAAGTCTAACAAGCCTAGCCAACTGCATAGTGAAGATAGGAGTCATGGGAGTAATGGAGGTTAGAATCGGCCTCAAAACAACTAGAGTTGGAAAGGTAATAATAAGCGGAAAAATTTCCTTGGACAGAAGAACCAAGGTAGCAGGCAAGGTGGTGGACAACAAAACAAGCAGGCCAGGTTCCCTTCATGTGCTAAGTGTGGAAAGATGCATTTAGGAGAGTATCATCATGGCATAGGTCAGTGTTACAGTTGCAGCCGTGCGGGCCATATCTCCAAAAACTGCCCCAACAAGAACTACCAGCCTTAGCAGACAAAACATCCAATAGAGGAATCCTCATGCCTTACTCAATAACATGTAGGCCTCCATTGAAGGGCCACTAATTCAGCAGGGAAGACTTGAAGCCCCTCTACCTACAACAAATGGCAAAGTCTATGCAATGACTAAGGAAGATGCTGAAGAGACCTCAACTAGCTATCACAGGTCAAATTTTTATTATTGATCAGTATGTTAATCCTTTGTTTGAAACAGGAGCTACACACTTCTTTGTATCCACTTCTTTTGCAAAGAAGTTAGACAAATCCTAGGATAAGTTGAGACAGAGATTCACAACGTCGCTACCCTTCGGGGAAGTAATGATGTCTACTTATTGGCTATGTGTACTGCTGATGGAAATTGTTAATAAAGAGCTTTACAGTAATTTGGTAGTGCTTGACATGGACGACTATGATGTCATCCTAGGGATGAATTTCTTAGACAAGTATAATGCATCTATTGAATGCCAAAAGTGACAAGTTAAGTTTAGACTCGAAGGTGAAGAATGGTCTGAGTTTGCTGGCGAATTGAGGAAGAAAACAAAGATTTTGTATGGACTTTCTAGCCAACATAGTTGATAAGAAGAATGAAGAAAATCTAAAGATTGATGATGTGCCAGTTGTTGGTAAATTTAGTGAAATGTTTCCGATGATTTGCCAGGGTTTCAGAGAGATTGAATTCGGGATTGAACTTGTGCCATCTCAAAAGTGCCATATCGAATGGCACCTATAAAGTTGAAAGAATTACATGAGCAACTGAAAGAGCTTCTTGAGAAAGGATTTATTCGACCAAGCTATTCATTGTGGGGAGCCACCGATATTATTTCTAAAGAAGAAGGATGGGTCAATGATGCTTTGCATAGACTATCGAGAGCTAAACAAATTGACTATAAGAAACAAGTGGCCATTGTCGAGGATTGGTGATTTATTTGATCAATTGAGAAGTGCAACAATTTTCTCTAAGATTGACTTGAGGTCGGGTTACCACCAATGAAGATAAAGGAAAAAGATTTTCCTAAGTCTGCTTTTCGGATGAGGTATAGTCATTATGAGTTTATGGTCATGCCTTTTGGGTTAACAAACGCTTCTGCAACATTTATGGATTTAATAAACCGAGTGTTTAGGGATTTCCTTGATAAATTTGTGATTGTATTTATTGATGACATCCTTATTTACTCAAAATCTTGAAAGGAGCACAGTGAGCATTTAAGGATTGTGCTGCAAACATTGTAGAAAATCAGCTTTATGCCAAATTCTCAAAGTGTGAATTCTGGCTAGACCTGTGACATTCTTAGGCCATGTGATCTCTAAAGATAGTGTGATGGTTGATCTTGTGAAGGTGGAAGCTGTTAACAATTGGAGCCGACCAAGGACTATTAGTTAGATAAAAGTTTCTTGGGGTTAGTAGGATATTACAAAAAGTTTGTAGAAGGTTTTTCTAAGTTGGTTATACCTTTAATAGCACTTACTTGAAAGGGAAAGAAGTTTGAATGGAGTGATGAATTTGAGCAAAGTCTCCAAGAGTTAAAAAGGAGACTAACAAGTGCATCTATTCTCACAATTTTGGAAGGCGACGAAGGGTTTGTGATCTATAGTGACGCTTCAAAAATGGGTCTTGGTACTGTGTTAATGTAACATGAGAAAGTAATAGCCTATGCCTTAAGACAGTTGAAAGATTATGAGAAGAAATACCCCACTCATGATTTGAAATTGGTAGCCATGGTTTTGCACTTAAGATTTGGAGGCACTATTTGTATGGAGTCCATTGCAAGATTTTCACCGATCACCAAAGCTTGAAGTACTTTTTACACAGAAGGACTTTGAATATGAGATAGGCTGGAGTTGGTAAAGGACTATGACTATGAGATCCTTTATCATCTAGGCAAGGCAAACAAGGTGGCTGATGCACTGAGTAGAAAATCTTCTGCAGCACTGTTGTCAATACAGGAAAGGTCCCAGCCATTACAAAAGGAGATTGTGGATTTCAGTATAGAGTTGATTTTAGGATGACTATTATCTTGACTTTAGCTCTGACATTGTTTGATGACATTGGAGAGAAACAATATCAAGATCCAAGTCTTTTAAGGATCGAACGAGAGGTAAAAGAGAGGAAATGTGATGGTTTTCGTGTGTTTAACGATGGAGTTTTATTTTTTGGAGATCGATTATATGTACTGAACGCTGATGGCTTGAGGAAGAAAGTGTTGGAAGAAGCTCATGTTACACCCTATAATATGCATCTTGGTTCCACTAAGATGTACAATGACATGAGAACCAGTTTTTGATGGTTTAGGATGAAGAGGGATGTAGCTAAATATGTGAAGAAATGCTTGACCTACTAGCAAGTCAAGGCTGAACACCAGATACTAGGAGAAGTATTGCAGTTTGTTCAGATACTTGAGTGGAAATGGGAAGCTATAGCTATGGAGTTCATCAATGAGTTACCCGAGACTACCAACAGATTCGATGCCATTTGGATGATAGTTGATAGGTTAACGAAATCAGCGCATTTTCTGGCGATGAGGATGACTTATTCATTAAAAAAGCTTGCAAAGGTATATGTTAAGGAGATAGTGAGACTTCATGGTGTCCCTAAATCTATTATCTCAGACAAATATAGTAGATTTACATCACACTTCTAGAAAAGTGTTCAGGAAGCTATGGGAACAAAACTATAGTTTAGTACTGCTTTTTATCCTTAGACAGTTGGACATACTAAGAAGACTAATCAGATATTTGAGGATATGCTCCGTGCCTGTGCTTTGGACTTCAAAGAAAGTTGGTGCAAGTAATTACCATTGGCAGAATTTGCTTACAATAATAGTTATCAGGCGATGATAGGGATGGCGCCTTGTAAGGCATTGTACGGGAGGCGGTATAGGACGCCGATTTATTGGCACGAGACAGGAAAGAAGAAGAGATGAAGACTGAGATGAAAAAGAAGACAAACTTTATAGATAAGATGACAGAAGTAATGAAGATCATTCGCCAAAGAATTGAGACTACTTAGAGCCGACAGAAGAGTTATGCTGATGTTTGATGAAGACCTCTAAAGTTTGTCATAGGTGACTCTATTTTTATCAAAGTGGCCTTGATGAAAGGAATAACGAGATTCGGCAAGAAAGGGAAGCTTAGTTCACTTTATGTGGGACCTTACGAGATTACCAAGAGATTTGGTAATATGGATTATGAATTGGACTTGCCCGAGGAGATGTTGACTATTCACAATGTTTTCCATGTCTCAATATTAAAGAAGTATGTAGCATACCCTGAACATGTGATCAAACAACAAACAATACAGGTTCGAGAAGACTTGAGTTATGAGGAAAAACCTATAAACATTTTGGATAGAGAAATTTGAAAGTAGAGGAACAAAGAGATCGCACTGCTGAAGGTGTTATGGCACAACCATCGTGTGGAGGAGGTGGCATTAGAACGAAAGGTCATTATAAAAATTAGATATCCTGAATTGGTCTAAGTTTCAAGGACAAAACTTTTATAAGATAGGAGGAATTATAACAGCCCATTTTTTCTATTTAATGGTAAATGGAGAGTCTAACGCTATAATTGATGAAAATAATATCATTATTAACGTAATATTTAGTGATGTTACATACGATAGAAATGAGAGGTTCGACGTGCTAGAAACGATTCATGCCAATTACATGAATATTATGGTTATTTATGATTTAATGATGTAATGATGTATTTTGTTTTGTTTTAATTAAAATAAAATATGATAAGATGAAATTGATATGAATTTTGATTTATATATTATGGTATGTGATTTATTTATTTTTTACTATATATATGAATATATATAAGTTAAATTATATATGCCACTATATATCTAATATATATGTGAATTATGAATATAAGTTAAGCATATATATAAGTTAAGAAGGCCTTGGGCCTTGGGCTTGTGACAAGGCTTTTGCCGTGAATAGAAAAAAAAGAAAAAAAAAGAATTACACATGGGAAAAGAAAAAAAAAGAGTTTATCAGGGTTTTATAAGTAGCACACACATTAAAACTATATAAAGACCTCCTATTAATAATCCTAGACTCACACTTTATTCCTTCCTCATTGATTGGCTTCATGCTTACTTTTCTTTGGCTTTATCAAGGTTTTTGATCTCCCTATTTTTACTCATCTTGGTAAGTGTATTAATCATTTAACATGTTTGTTTGATGTTTTGGTATATTCGATTAGTATTATAATGATTATTATTATCATATGGATTCTTTTATTATGTGCATTTCATGTCAATTTGTGATTGAAAAGGGTTGATGATTTGATTCTTTTGATTCAATTCTTTTTATTGAACATTGTTAATTGATGAAAATGGTTTGTGAGAGTTAGGGTATACTTATTAAGCATTATTCTTACTAGATGTTTCTCATATTGTAGCTAGGAACAAGAGTTAGGTATGAGGATAGAGAAACTTGGTGTAGGTGTGAGTGTGGTAGCAGAAACGAAATATTTGAGCGATGCATCCTGAATTAATGATGATTTAAACTTTTATTTAATTATTCATAATTTTGTAGATTTTAGTTTTTCATTTAATTTATAAGATTCCATAATTTAAAGATATTTTGTTAATATTAAGATTTTTGATAATGTTACAAATATGTTTTTATTTTTAGATGAAGTTATTTGATTCCTTAGTATTAGCTATTGCTGCTATGTTATCATAGTATAATGTAATCGGCTTATCCATACTAAGAATTACCTCAAGACCCCAAGGATCACTGGCAGTCACATTGCTTCTTTTGAAGCATCACTAGCAGCCACATACTTGGCCTCCCTCATTGAATCAGCAGTGCAAGCTTGCTTGATACCCCTCCAAATAATAGTGCATCCTCTCGGAGTAAACACAGATTCAAAAGTCAACCTTCGTATCTAGACAGGTTTGGAAATCTGAAGCAGTGTATCCAAGAGGTGTTAGATCCTCACCGAAATACACTAGTATATGACTTCTAGCCTTTCTATGGTATTTGAAAATTTGCTTGGCCATAACCCAATGGTTCGATTCTGGATCCGACTAAAACCAACTCACTATCCTGACCACATAACTTATATTAGGTCGTATACAACACATAGCACACATGAGATTACCTATTGCTGAAGCATAAGACACCTTCTTCATGTATTCTCTTTCTTCATTTGTCTTTGAATTGTCTCTTTTCGAAAGAGTAATTCTATACCTAGATGGTTGCCCATGTTTCTTAGAATTATGCATTATAAAATTCTAGAGAAGCTTGTCTATGTATGAAGCTTGAGATAAAGCTATCATTTTGTTCTTTCTATCTCGAAAGATTTGGATTCCCTGAACATAATTAGTCTCACCTAAGTCCTTCATGTCCAATTGCTTGGTCAATCAAATTTTTACCGAATGACAATTCCCCTACATCATTGTCAATTAACAGAATATCACCTACATAGAGTAGTAGAAAAACCACTTTCTCATCCTTAATGTATTTATAAAAACACGGTTCTTCTATGTTTTGTTCGAACCTATAAATCTTGATCACTTGATTAAATATTATGTTCCAAAAATGGGAAGCTTGCTTAGGTCCACAAATAGACTTTAGCAATTTACAAACTCTATTATCTTAACCCTGAGCTTTAAACCTGTTTGGTTGTACCATATATATGGTCTCATCAAAATAGTCATTTAAGAAAGCCATCTTGACATCCACTAATTGTCAAATCTCATAATCGAGAGTGGTCGCAATGGACAAAAAAATGCGGATGGACTTAAGCATAGCTATAGACGAAAAGGTTTCCTCATAGTCGATAACTTCCTTTTGTGTGTATCCCTTTACTACCAGTCTAGTCTATAGGTATAGACTTTCACATGTACTTCTCTTTTTCTCTTGTAGATCCATTTTCACGGGAAGGTCTATAAGTTCCCCAACTTGATTAGTCTTTATAAACTTCATCACAACGTTCATAGCTTCTATTCAGAGCTTTGGATCAACATCCTCTGTAGCCTCTTTGTAAGTGCAAAGATCCATGTCATGTTTAACCGGTTCAGCCATGTAAGCTACACTATTGAGCATATACCTTTTGGATTGACGTCTGATCACCCCACTATAACGAAGCTACTATATTGTTGTTATGTTGATGTTTCCACATTGATTATATTAGTTTTTACCAAAACCACTGGAACGATCAAATCACTCACCATATTCACGAGTATCACTCTACTACGAGGCTTAAAGTTGTTCATATAACTTTACTCAAGGAAAGTTGCATTCATGGAAACCATGACTTTATTTTCTTTTTGGTCATAGAAATAACCACCTTTTGTCCCTTTTGGATATCCTATAAACATGTATATCTCCAAACGTACTTCCAACTTATCTGCTTCCTTGTCCAGGACATCTCTATATTCAAATGTGATTTAAGGATATCTTCCTACCTATCCATAACACGTGAGGAGTTTAGGGAACCAATTTTGAAGCCACATTATTCAAAAGATAACAAGCGATCTGTAGTCCATATCTCCAAAAAGATAAAGGCAATGTAGAATAACTCATCACGGACCTAATCATGTCCATATAAGTATTATTCCTTCTCTTAGCAATGCCATCCTACTGCGGAGTGCTTGCTACAATTAAATGGGATAAAATCTTATTCTCTTCTAACTATCCTAAGAACTCATCAGAAGGTACTCTCCACCTTGATCAGATCATAGTAGCTATATGGGTTTATCTAATTTGCTTCTCCACTTCAGTTTGAAACTCCTTAAACTTGTCAAAAGTTTTACTCTTATGGTGCATTAGGTAAACATATCCATATCTCGAGTAATCATCAATAAAAGTGACAAAGTACTCATACCCTCCCGTGCCTTGATGTTCACAGGATCACAAACATCACAATGCACAAGTTCAAGAATTCATTCAGCTTGATTGCCCTCAAACCCGAATGGTCTTATAGTTATTTTGCTCTCCAAACAAGATGTCATATTGTGATATAGATTCTACCTTTAAAGGACTTAAAGATCTATCTTAATCTTTTACCAACCTTTGAATCCTATTTAGGCTAATATGACATAATCGTAAGTGTCAAAGATAAGTCTTGTTAAAGTAAGAAGTTTTAAGTCTTTTAGAGTTATCGTTAATCTCAGTGTTCAACAATGAGTCCATCTTAGGTTTGATAAAATATAAGTTGTTTTTTATCCATCCACTACAAATAAAAGATTTGTTTTACAAATCACAATTGAATCAAAATCCTTTTAAGTTTACGAACATAAAAACAATCTCTTAAAACCAAACTCCTATAACTATCAAAATAAAGATAGACGTCCCCCACTGCTTCAGTAAACACTAAGGATCCAACGCCTATTCGTAACATGAGGTGCTCATGTAGCAGATTTTTTGTTTCCTTAAACCCCTGTAGAAAAACACAAAGATGATTAGTCGCACTACACTCTATGACCCAAGTGTCACTTGATTCTTCAACCAAACAAGTCTCAACAACCAAAAGTTTGCACTTACTTCCTTTAGCTTTAGAAGTCCTTGTTATTCTTCTTCATATGCACGATGTTCTCATAGAAGAAACACTTTAGCTTTTTTGGGTTCCTCTTCTTTGTCATCTTATCCTTACCTTTTGCTGGAATAAGAAGACTTCCCATTCTTGGTGTTTTGCTTCTTTCCATTACCAGAGTTGGAGTTGGAACTAGATGTAACCGCTAAGTTCACCTCACCATCAGTGGAGCTTCCTTGATCATGTTTTTGAACTCCTGCAACTGCTTCATAAACTTAGTCAAAGTCACATCCTATCTATTGCTCAAGGTATATGAAGCTCTAAATAGGATGAACTCCTTAAAAAGAGACTCAAAAACCTTTGTCATCTATGACTCAGCATCAATGCCTAGCTCCATGAGTTTGAGCCTTAGCGAGGTAACCCATGACCAACATCATTTGCTCTTTCAAAGGCATCCCTAGTTTTTGCTTGTAGTTGAGAAGTTTCCAAAGAGCCCATTGTCGCTTCGTCAAGGCTTGGCCTCTAAACATGTCCTCAAGATTATCCATGATCTACCCAGCAGTTTCATGATCTTTATGTTGAGCCTGTGGCACATTATTAACGCTAGCCATGATATAGCAGCCAGTCTGATCATCAGCATCCTTCCAACGATCATACGCTTAGATTAGTATATACCAACATTGAAAAAACCATGAAAAAATCACAACCCTGCAATGATAATTCTTAACTCAGAATTCAACAAGCTTCCTAAGGGAGACTTGTCAAATTCAATTAGAAGCACAGATCCTCTTTCATTAGTATATTCTATTCAAGACCCGTCTGATCAAGCATATACTAATAATCATTTTCTTTGGCTACTAACTTTATTAATTGAGCTCTTAGGGGAGGTAAATAATAAAAATAATTTGAGTGTTTAACCATTGTTTCAACTACTTTATCCATGATTTATAATCGTCACCTAGGGGTGAACAACGATAACACATGCTAAAGCAAATTATCCTCTTGGAGATCCAACCCGGTACATGATATATACCTTCATAGGGGTAATAATCAACACATGTTATCTATAGACCAACAATGAATGCCTTAGGTTCTCTCTTAGAAAATCTTCTCCCATTTAATCTTTTAGAAATTAAAGTTTTATGTTAAAATGCATGAACGATTTTTAATGATGAGCACTCCTTATTCTACCTAACATGTTATTAACATATATGGCAAAACAATTATAAAGCAATCAAGCAACGCAACAAGCAAAGCTACACGCAATATAATAAATAACCATAATGTTATTGCTGCACCTTAGAGAAAAGAAAATAAAATTGCTAAATTTAATTGAAACATCTTATCGATTATTCATCTTATATCCTCTTGTAGTATCCTTCTTCATGTAATGTCTGTCTTTAATTTCATTCGCATATAGATCAATTTTTATTCTCTAGTTATAATAAAATTTTGTTCTTTTTCTCAAAATTATTTCATAAAAGAAAGACATGACAAAAATAACAGAAAATGATTTTAGAACATTTGGAGGTCGACTGCGCCATATATATCGCAGTCGACCACGCTATTGCATTCTAGGCTAGAAAAGCATTTTCTTTATTACTTTTTGTAGTTTTAATTTTAATAACAATTCAAAAAATAAATAAACCAATAATTAATTTCATCTTCTAGAGCTGTCTTCTCTTCGAATATTTTAATACAATTTACAAACCAAAATTAAAATGATAAATGCTAGATGGTAATGATAGACTGCCATCTATTTACATGAAAAACTTAGATAGATACTCTAATATCTAAGGAACGATAACCAACAAAATTAATCAATTAAAATAAAAATTAAAACTGAAATTTAATTGACAATAATTTATTAATAATCATTCACCATATAATCCATGACAATATATAATTATATAGAAACTCTAGAGTTCCAATTGTCTAAAATTAAAATTCAAGCATAGTAGAGATTAAAATCACATAATTTATGTATATAGCATAATCACAAACTTGTAAAAACTCCGTAAAACTTGACTCAGATACAAATTGTTAGAAAACAAGTATGCAGCGGAGTTTAAAAGTTTTTTTTTTTCTAAAAACAAGTTAGACATGCTATGTATATAAATTAATAAAAGATCTTTCATACCTCTTAGTAGATCGAAAAATAGTAGGAATTGCTACGAGAGAAGTTTACCGAAAAAGCCTCACCAACTGGACTTCCTTGTTATTCTCTTTCCATGATTGGGGTACGGATGGTCGCATATCGTTTAGTCTTTCCTTAAGTAATCGCTTCTTCTAATTACTTGAGAAAACCAAGAGCTATGATTTAGAATGTTGAACAATCGCTCTATGGGAGTTTCAAAGTATTGCTAACAAAATACTCTTCTATAAATCTCTCAAGTGATCTAAGAAACAATAGAAAATTATTTCCTTTATATAAAGATCAAATTAGGCCTAGTCCTTATCAGATATAGCCTTAAAATTTGAGTTAAAGTCATATTCAAAGCTTAAACATGAAAAATGTTTGCTGAAAAAAGCAAGCACGGTCGACTGCACCCCATGTATGGCGATCGACCGCGTGGTTAATGCTGACCTAGCAAACGTTTTTTTCAACTTCTCATACTTATCTGATTCACCTGATTTGAATTGATTGGATAAATCCTACATTACTTGACCTTGATATCCTTTTTAGAGATTTAGTTTTAATTCAAATAACTAAATAGAGAAGTTATCTGATTAGAACAATCATATAAAGATAATCCCATACAAATAAAATCTTTTTCAACTACTTCAACATGTCCATTTTGAATTAATTCATAAAATTAATTCAACTAATTAATTAACATGAATTATTAAATCCAATCAATCTAATTTTAGTCAATCTAATAAATAACATAAGTTACCAATTTATAGAAAAAACACATTGTATCATTACAGGAAATATTATAAGCTGGCAAAGGGGACCCGATAGACTTATATAGATAAAGCTTCTATAATTATAAAATAATATATCTCTAACATGTATATTTCATAATTATCAACTCTAAAGCTATTCTACTAAAAGCTTTAAGAAAAACTCTTGAACTATATATAAATTACAAAACTCTAATAAGTTTATCATCTATGACATATCAAAATGTGTAACATCCCTATAGGATATTCATAATCGGCTTAAGCATAGATTATGTTTTACCCTTCTGATTATATTTATCTTATATTCTATAATCTCGCCATTAAAATACTTACTATTCATAACTAATATAAATAGTATACCATTTGGTTACACAAATGTATCCAAATTGTTGAGCGCTCCAATTTTCAATTGTAGGATAACGTCTATAAGAGAATATCATAAACTCTACAAAAGAGCTATAGATTTCATATCTATGAGTAACGAGTCTACATCCATCAACAGTCATGTCTCCAACGTACCGATATGCATACCTTTATATAATTTAGGATGTCACCATTTGGTACTTCAAAAGATACAAGTCAAGAATACAGACTCATTAATTCATTTTAGAGTTAAGATATAATTCACATGATCATCTAAAGTGAATTGATTTATTCAAATGAAATTATTAATCAAATCAATTTATCTCTAGTCCTGATCCAATATATGCATACCTTAATCCAATATATCTTTGGTGCTACGATTTTGGATCTCTATCTATTCATGTCTAGTATGTGCAAAGGAAAGGAATTGAATTCAAAGGAAAAAAAAAAAAAGCTTTGTAGAATTTGCAATGGAAATGAATAATAATAAGCTAAAAAATTGAACGAAATTTCAAAATTTTCATTTTATTTTTAGGGAATTTTTTGTTCTTGAACATATTGTGGTCTGGTTTTACATTTTACTTTGAGCTTTTTATGTAATTAATTTAGGGGTTGTTAATTAAAAGGGTGAATTAGTCATTTTGGAGTCCAAAAAAGAAGCTCAGAGTATAATAACGATATGTTTAAAAAAATACAAAGTACCTTTTTAATATTTCATAAATGATAGGGTACCAATATGATATTTTGATAAAATATAGGATCGAAAATGATAAAACCTTTATTCTATTAATAAGCTTAGCTGATTCTCTTTCTTTGACGCTTTCACTGACCCAAAATGACATGAAAATGACAATCTAGATTGCATAGATCAACAAAAGCACCATAGCCACAATGCTTGATCGGCCAACTAATACCACTTACAATGAATTAACTCATAATAATAATACTAATGATGATGATGATAATAATAATAATAGAGGAAAGTTATGTTGGAAAACAAAAATAATCTCCACCAATGGAGAAAGCTACAAGAACGATTAGATTATTATGTAATAATTACTATGAAATGAGCTTATAGTTCAAAAATAATAAAAAAAAGATTTGGATGTAGAAAGTTCTACAACACAAAAAAATTACAAAATATCAGTTTTTTATTCAAATAAATCTCAACCGTTGATTTAATAAAACTTTTCATCTCCACTTTTGATTCCAAAGCATGTCCAAAACTTAACACAATTAAGGAGCTTTCCTTCCCTCGCCGCCGTAATGGCTACCTAGCCTCCTTTGACATAATCTAACAAAGGTCGTGATAGTTTGCTGAGGATGGGTCACCATGTTGATCGACAGTTGGAAAAGGATGGCTGAGATAGTGGTTAACTATTCACGAAGCCATGGAGTCAACGGTTGGCGAAGGATGGGCCAACGATTGGATTCAGGGGGGCTCATTAGATTTTACAGGGGCTCAACAATAGGTTTCATGGGGGCTTGCTAGAATTCATTGAGGTTTCAACGGGGCTTCGAAAATGTTCATGGAGGCTTCAACGAGGCTTCAATGGTAGTCGTAGAGGCTGTGTTTGGCTTTGTGTTCATGACGGGTTTTGCAAGGGCCATTGTTTTTTGATTGAAAAATCATCTTCCTCTGCTCCCCATCATCAGTGGTCGTGATGGAGATAATGGAGAAAGAATTATCTGGATTTTCTTTTTTATTTTTAAAATACTTTTAACTAGGTTCTATTATGAAAAATAAAGAATCAAAGGACTAAAAGTATAAGAGAATTTACCGAGAGAGAAGCTCTTCTTTATGGTGAATGAGAGGTATATTTCAAATAAGCGAAGGAGGGTGTATTTATAGGAAAATTTACAGCATTATTCATGATCACTATTTAGGGTATTATTCACTATTATATCATTGCTTACGTCATCATTTGTTACTATTCATATAGGATCTGTATTTGCATAGTGTTTATTGGTGGACAACCATATCCTTCTTGGATTGATTTATAACACTCTGTCTTAAGTGTCTAACATTTGTGATGCCTCATTAAAAACCTTTTGGTAGGAAAAACCTAGTAGGATAAAAACCACAGCTATGGGCAAAATAGTACATCATTCCTGTATATGTGCTCTATGTTGCCTTGTTAAAAACCTTGCTAGGAATACCCTGTAGGATAAAACCATGGCAAAGAAAAAAGAGTATAGCTGGTTTAAACTCCCTCTCAAGTTGACATTAGTTGTTATTTGCAAATATCTCAAATGACGCATTCTGATATTATGTACTTGTTGTCTGAAAGTTGATGCTTTAATAAGTGTATTGAACATCAATGTCATTGTTCTTTTCAAACTCTTAGGTAAATTAGAAGAACCTTAGGGGTGCATGCTTTATTTGGTCACTCTTGATGTATCCTTTCTTTATATGAGTGACATATGCATTATTATCTTCAAATAATGCTGTTGGATCCTTATTGAGTGGTAATCTTCATGTTACTTGGATATGTTGAGTCATAGACCTCAACCAAACACATTCTTGACTCGCTTTATGGAGTGCAATAACTTCGGCATGATTTGAAGTAGTAACCATTGTTTGCTTTTGTAAATGCCAAGAAATCATAGTAACTCCGCACGTGAACACATATCAAGTCTGAGATTTGGTTTGATGTGGATCTAATAGAAAAAACATTTCTAATGTCTCCGTATAGGAGTTGAGCTAAATCTTACTACTAAGTTACAACAAAAGCAATATTTGGTTTTGTACATTTGGCAAGATACATAAGCGCTCCCACTTCACTTAGGTATGGTGTTTTTAGGACCAA
Source organism: Artocarpus heterophyllus (assembly GCA_025403435.1). NCBI lineage: Eukaryota > Viridiplantae > Streptophyta > Magnoliopsida > Rosales > Moraceae > Artocarpus > Artocarpus heterophyllus. Next base: position 17,858,653 of record CM046348.1, on the reverse strand, counting down.
TAACCTCTTCATTATCTTCACAAGGATGAAACAAATTCGTTTACATGTTAAGTGATCTATTCATCGTTAAAGTACTTAAAGGAATGACTTTATCCATGTTAAAGCATTTTAAGATGTTTTAGTATAATTTAATGGATGTAAAAGTATCCCATTTTGTAAATGCTCAATTTATAAACTAAGACAATATTTTTTTTTCATGGTTTTTCATTTCAAATTCCTCCTTCAAGGAACTCATTGTCTCAAGAATTTCTTTATGTCCCAATGATGTCTAAATCATCAATGTAGACAGCGATAATCACATATCCATATGTTATTTTCTTAACAAAAACACATGGACGTATAGGATTATTCTTATATCCTTCCTTTAACAACTATTTGCTTAAATGATTACACCACATACGTTCGGATTGCTTTAACTTATACAATGATCTTTATAACTTGATCGAATACATTTCTTTGGGCTTTGAATTTGATGCTTCAGACATCTTAAACCCTTAAGGAATTTTCATATAAATATCACTATCAAGCGGTCCATGTAACTACGCTGTAATAGCATCCATAAGATACATTTCTAAATTTTTAGAAAAAACTAGGCTGATTAAATATTTGAATGTAATTGCATCCATTACTAGAGAATATGTTTCCTTATGATCGATTCCAGGTCTTTGTGAAAAACCTTGTGCAATGAGTTGAGGCTTTATACCTCACAATCTTACTTTTCTCATTGCACTTCCATACAAAGATCCTTTTATATCTTACAGGTCTCGCAGCTTCAGGTGTGAGAATAATTGGTCTAAAAGCTGTACATATACTTCTTGTCTTTTTTAGTCTCAGACTACATATCATATCTATGAAGATATATGTCATTAAAACTTAACAAATTCCTTTTGGATTTTGGTGAAAAAAATATCATTTATGAAAGCATTTTGTTCCATTTGGCAATATGAAGCTGGTTTTACCAATACCCTTAATCAGGTCTGTAGGGGCTGATATTGTATTTACGATTGCCTTTGCTGGTTTTAAATATGAGATGTACATTTTATTTTTAAGGATAATGTGTATTGTAGCACTATTTGGTATACAAATATCCTCAGCATTAGCTTTAAAATTTTCTCCTTCATTAGTATAATCCATATTCAGCTTTACAAAAAAAAAAAAAAAAAATCTAATGAGAATCAAGTTTCAAATATATTATTATATGAGGAACATTTTATTCAACGTAATAATAATAAAACATAGTAGTAATGCATCCGAAAACCACAAGTGAAATATGGCAAACACAAGTTATTTTTACATTTATTAATTAGTTATCACCAAAGTCCTTGTTAGCAAAATCATCAGTGAAATCTGAAACATCAAGTTGTGTTGAATCATCCACCGGGATTTAGATGTTCCATGAAATTCACTTCATGTTCTCAAGTATGCTTTACAAAGTTTACAAAAGGGCTCTGGTGTTCAACATACTCGAGCTCAATATCCTTAGATACCATATCTATGGTAGGAATCTTCAGGATTTTAGGAGAAATTTTAGAATATTTTTCCCTTTGTCATGCCTTCCTTTAAGTATTTTCCAGCATTTCCTCATCAGTAATTTTCTCCTCACAAAATTTTAATTATGAAACTATTCTAAACATGGTAGAATTATAATCATTAACTCTCTTAAAATCTTAGAGACACATGGCGATCCATTCATCATGGGTAGTGGGAAATATAACTTTCTTTTGGTGATCAAATCTTTCCTCAAGTTCCTTCTATAGGGACTTGGATCTTTTATCGTGAAGCATTCACATTTTAAACCCTCATCACGATGACCGCGAAGAAAAATCATCAATTTTGCCTTGTCCTAAGATGATGCTTTATTGCCTTTTTTGATTGCCCTTGAGAGACCCATTAACTGAAGATGCATTTCTATATTAAGAGTCCAATGCATATAGTTCTTTCCTGTAATATCCAATGTAATGAACTCAAGTTTTACAAGGTTTAACATGATGATAAGTATAATAAAAAGCAATAACAATAAGATTTATAACTTCATTTATTTAAAACATAAATAGTACAATCATTACATGTTATTGAAGTAAATAGCGATTATTAAAAGAGGAAGAACTATAAACACTATTGCTACAATAAAAAGTTAAATACATTTGATGACAAATTAGAAATAAGAAGAAAAATGATTGGATAATGAGAAGAGTACTAAGAAATATTGCAACTATATTAAACATTTTGTGAAAAATTTTAACCATAGACAAGTTCTAGTAACAAGAAAAAATGTTGAGAAGGATGAAGAAATGTTAAGAGGTGATATGTGGAAGTTCAGAATTTACCAATTTATAGAGCAAAACTAGCCATTTATGATCCTTATTTAGCCGTTTGTTACTATTAGCATAGTGTAAAGACGGTTATGCCCTTGATTGATATATTAAGAAAAGTACAAACCGTTAAACTGATGAATAAAGACTAACAATATGTATATGCTAGAGCAACAACAAATTATCAATAGATAGGAAGTTTGACAATCCAAATGGAACAGAGAATTTTACTCATTGTTAGTAACAATTCATTAATAATAAGCAATTAATAAGTAGGAGGCTTAGCCATCCATATTGAACAGAAATAGAATACTTACTGTTAGTCATTATTTATTAATAAGCAAATAATAAGTAGAAGACTTGGCTGTCCATATTGAATAGAAATAAATGTGTGAAATGATAGACCCTTGCCTTTACTTGCTAGAACTAGAGAGTTGTGTTGAAACTAGAGCGTTCGTGCTAATAACGTATTGTAACACCCACCGTTTTCTTTAACTGACGCTATGTAACATTTAATGATTTCATGCTATAATATGAATGTAAGTATGACATATAAGCATATTTTGTGTGATAATTCTAGTATGATATTTATGATTATGAAATTTATTATGAGCTAACAATTTATTTTACAAAGGATGGACTACATAAATTCCAACGACATAAAGTGTCTAATGTATGATTATTATGTTTTGTTTGTAAATTGTCTGTTTTGGTGATCTATATGGATTTTTATTATTTGGATATGGTATTTTGATTCTTAAAAATTTTAGAATTTGATTTTGGAATTTCTGGTTTTTACAAAAAAAAAAAAAAAAAAAAAAAAACGATTTCACTGTAGCTATGAAAAGTGCAAAAAGTACAGCACTGTAGCTATGAATAGTAAAACAACATAAGATGCTAAAAATAATCCACGTGGCATAATCTCTTTCGTGCATGTTTTCGTAACACCCAAGTTTTTGAAAATTTTTTCACCATTTATCTCACTTTTTCATGCTTCAAATTACTCCAAAACTTGCCTAAACTCGTCTTAATCACTTTTAAACTATCTAGAGCATTGTTTATAACATTGAAGAATTTTTTTTAAACACACCATAAACATACTCTTTTCCCCGACAACGCCACACATGCACACGCTTCCCTACATCATCTCTATTTTTTCTTCACTTCCTTTTCCAGCTACGAGTGATACAAGAGCATAGCCTATGGTCCACAAAAGCATGTGAACAACTCCTTTTCTTTCCCTCCCACGTTCTCACCTGACGACACCACCATACATGCATTATCTCCAAGTCAGCCATACCCTTGTATTTTGTTTGCTTATTCTTTTACAACTCAGCCATGTGAAACTAACCTTGATGCACATCACTTCTTCCATATGCTCTATGTCTTTCTAAACAAAAGCCGTTGGCCTCCATCGTGAACTTCATCATCCCATGCCTTCCCATGTTCATGTGTTGGCAACTTTATGTCATTCTTTGCACTACATTTTAGGAACTAACGATTTTTCATTTTCTCTCATTTACTCTCCCTCATGTCACCTTGTTCTTTTTCTCATTTTCACTCTTCCTCTCATTTCTTTGCTTCACAATCGAGACTAACATGCACACACTTGGCCAACTTATGCCACCCATCACACGCCTCTAAACCTCCACCCTCAAAACTTATAAACACTTCCCAAGTCAAGCATAAAACATTTCTCCAAAACTGGGAGCTAAACAGAAGAGTTATGGTGTGTTTTGCCGAAATCGTCGTCAGAGCTAGAATAGAGATTTTGACGTTTGAGGTCGGTATTCTATCTATTTTCATATTAAATTTTTCTATGATGTCATGGAGTTTGTGGGGTTGATTTTTATGTGATTTAATGTTCAAATTTTGTTTCTTAAACAAAATTTTTATGAATATCATTTAAAATCTTGTTTTTAGGTAAAAACCCATATTTCAAGATTTTTTTGAAAAGAATAGACATGAGATTTTGAGAAAATTTCTTTTGCACATTGTTTATATATATGATAGGCATCTCCCACAAAAATTTTGGATTCATATAAATTATTTTTGATTTGTTTGAGAATTTAAACTAAATGTTGTTCTTACGGTCCTTAAGCTAACTTTAAATGTGATGATTTGTTGATGATGTTATAGGATGTGTTTAGTGCTAGAAAAATTTATGAATGCTTATTTATATATCTAGTTTATGCCTGAAATTTTTTAGCTTTATGCATATGTTATAATTATAGAAATAAATCATAGAATAAATACCACTTATTGTTTCGGTATTTTTACTGCAGTGTTTTTGTAAAAGTTGGTGTAGTTGAAAAAGTGTTTAGAATAATCCAAACATCATGAAAATAAATCTAATACTAGAGATAGACGTTAGAAATGTTATACTAAAATTTCAGATCAATTAGAATTTTGTGTGATTTTATAAAAATCGTTGATCATTGACTGTCCGTTTATAGTTTACTATGGCAGATTGCTTTAATGACTTCTAAAATATAAGAAAGATGGTTATACTAGCTAAAACTTAATGAAATTAATTTTAGTACTATATTTCGACGTCTAGCATGCCTTGTAAAAATTTCAAAGCCATTAGAATTTTAGTGTTTTCTCTAAAATTTGTTTATTGTCACTGCATGAACTAAAATTCCAACAACGGAGGCATAATTTGTAATATGTGAAATAATGACTTAAATTGATCCAATTGTAATAAAATTAAATCCGATGATTCTTACAGATGTTTATAAGGTGTGGTAAAAATGCAAGTCGTTTCAAATTTTGTGTGATTTCTTAAAAAATCATAGAATGTTGGCTGTCTAGGTTATTCGTCCAAAAATCGAGTTGTGTCTTGAAAAATATGAAAATGGTACTTAGATTAATTCAAATGTCATGAAATTTATTCTAGTGAGTTGTGCTAAAATTTGAAAGATATTAGAATTTTGTATGAATTTATAAAAATCATCGAGTGTTGGCTGTCAGGTTGAGATATTGAACCTGTCTAAAATGTGATAATAGTGTAAGTTAGTTTACTTAGTCAAGTATAAAATTGCTTGTTGTAATGATGTTAAATGTGATTTAAGTACGTTCTTATAGCAAGAATCTTTCTTTTATCACCATGTTATAATAGTAAAGATGTTTGATACACTTGAGTCATTAGAAGTAGAAAGGAAACCATCCACTTGCAAGAGGTTAAGTAAAATTTCTACAAGTCAAGTAAGTACATTCTCACCTACAATATGATTAAGAATTATGAAAAGTTTTGAGAAATGTTACATTTTATTATGTTATTAATGTTTATGCATTTCTCATTTAAAAGATTCCTTGTACCATGGTTTTGAAGAACGTCTTTTACAGATGTTTTCAACATTATTTTATGATGCATATGACATTTTCACAAAACTATATGTATATATATGTATCACATGATTAAGGCGTTGCACACCTAATGATAATGTTTGTCCCGCAAGGTAGACTTGTTACGTTTGGTTTGAGATTAGCTACCACTCTCATCTCTTGACGACGCGTCGTAATGATGTTAATAGTGCAACACCAAGGCCCTAAAGAATAAAATAAATGTTTTTAATATAGAAAAAGGAAAAAGGAAAGATATGTTCTTACAAAGCGTACTTTATGCACTATGATGACTATGTCAAAGAGGAAATGGTTCACGTTATGATTAAAGTTTTTATAATGTTATGTGAGATTACATAATGTACTTACTAAGCTTAACGCTTATATAAGTTAATCATGTTGAAGATAAGGGTAAGGGTATAGCTATGGATGAAGGATGGACGAATAGATGTGTGTGCAAGGATGGTGGTGTTGGATCATGAAATAAAACATGAATAATGCTATTTTTAAATTTAATTCTGTACATTATGAGATATTTTTATGGACTTTGTTTGTAATAATTTATGGGTTGTAATTTGCTTTCATATTTCATATTTATTATGTTAAACTAACTATTTCCGCAGGCAGCCGGTTAGCAGAATACTTTAGGTACTCCGTCGGGCTAACCGAAGAGAAAAAACCGGTTAAGGTAAATTAGCATTGATTTTTCCTTGAAAGTGAGATCCTCTCAAATGCTAATAAGATTAACTTCAAAATAATCCAATTGTTTAAAAGTAAATTAAAATTTTAATTCATATGTTCACATGGTAAAATGAATTAGAAAAAAAAATTTACACTGAAAATCCTAGGTTAATAATTAGATAATACTTAATAAGTTTAGGTTTTTCCCATTGATAATTAAAAGATAATGATGAAAGTTAACGGTTCATGTGACATCTATAAAGGTGCGTTACACGTGTTATGAAAACTAAAGAATGCAAGACTAAAATTATGAAACTAAGAGAATTTCTAGAGAGAGAAAGTAGAAAAAGATGCTCTTATTTATTGTGGATGAGAGGTATATTTAAAACGAATAGAGAGGTATTTATAGGAAAATTTATAACCCTGTTGAGTGTCACAATTAACATTAGTATTCATATGTGACATCATTACTTGCATCATCATTTGTTACTGTTTACGTAAGACCCTTGTTTGCACAATGTTTACTGGTGGACAGCCATATTTTACTTGGGTTTGCTCATAACAGGCACTAAATTATTTATGGGAGGCTTTATTTTGATTTGACACGCAACTTTTTACGATGATTCAAAACTAAAAGTTGCTCCCGACCTTTAGATTATTCTCCAACATAAACTTGTCGTAATAATAATAATAATAATAATTACATTGCAACAAATTTCATTTTTTTAAGATTAAAGTCGTGTTGTTGTCCAGAGACTCCTGCCTGTTATTGACAGGAAGGCCACTGATTGCGCAAAGTAGCTGCCAACATTCTCATCAGATGAGATTATAGCATCGATATTAACCTTATTTTTTAGGAGAAAAGCAAAACATCAGTGGGCAATCACAATTATGAAACAAAGAAAAAGAAACAAAAAAATACTCATTTCCAAATGATTAACGTTACAACCTCGGGGCAAAATTTTGAGTTTAGACCTGACGACAACGAGCAGGTTCTATGTACTTTGAACAATTTCCAATTTTTCAGCCACGTTGGCCACAAAACAGGCAAATCTAGCCTCCAAGGCTAAAGAACTAACTGTTGTCTCAATGGATCTAAGTTCCTTGTGAAACTCAGGATGCAACACCAATGCCGAAAAGTTCTCATCCAGCACTATTTCAAGACATTTTACAGCATCTTCAAGCTTGGGAACCCAATCACAAGCCTTCAAACCCAAGATCGATGACTTGGAACAAGGAACCGCCTGGGGAAACATCTCATATTTCTTTAGCCACTTTCCCAAATACCGAATCAAGCTCATCATCTCTTTGCCATTCAACTTGCTAATGGCGGATGATAACACCACCTCATCGAGATTGGCTGATGCCAAGAGATAATGCATGCAGAGCTCTGAAGAAGAAAAACCATCGTATGCTACCATAAGCAAAACCGAAGCCTCTTTTGCCACGACAACTTTCTTGCTGGGGAGATTTTTATCAGTGGCCTTTTCAATAGCTAACAGTGCTTGTCTCTCCCATTCCTTTCGCACAATATGCATGCCAGCATGCTTCCGCGAACTGAGAAAATACTTCAAGATGAGGCATAATTCTGATGACCCAAGATCAGAAGCGTGCTTAACACAATGACACAGCAAGTCTGATCTCTCCTTTGCTACAAGCCTGGGAATCAAATTCGGATAACAAGAATTCCCAACAAACCCATTGATAATTAGAGCTTCCACCAATTCCCAAATCTCAAAAGTAACGCAAGCCTCCAAAACCAGAGCAGTAACTTCCTTGCCCATAAAGAATCCTACTTTCTCAATTAAAACCCGAGTATGCCCATCATCCGACGAAGCTAGCCCAATTGGAATCCGAAACTTTTCCCTAATACTCTCTAGAAACTTGTCCAGGATTCCCAAAAACTCCTCTTTATTAAACAACTTTGGGTTTTTGAGCTTTTCCCCGAGCTCAATGACGAAATTCTTGCACAAGTCAATAAACTTAGAATCAGATTCAGATATTTGCCATCCGGTAACAGGAATGGGAAGAGTTGACATGTTTGGTTTGTTGCCTTTTGGCTTCAAAATGGGGAAAATGTAATCAGGATTGAGAACAACTGGGTAGTCTGGTGGAGTAGTGAAAGTTTGGGCACTGGCCAAGGCCTTGGTGATCAGTTCGAGTAAAGTCATGGCTAAAAACTGCAACCACCTTGAACTCAAGTCTGTGTAGAGCATGTAAAGAAGAAATAAATGGTCAATACAACACAACAATGAATATGATAATGATCGATAAACAGTAGTCTCCCCATCTTGCATCATATTCGCATTGAAAAACAATTACATGTCGAATGTTGGGGCCATATTGCTTGAAATTTTGATATTCAAAAAATGATAAAAAACAAACATCATACAACACCATACTCTTATCAATTTCAAACAAATATAAAACTAATTTCACAAATCTCACAAATATGAACTTCTAACAATAACCAACTAATCACACAACCCAATTTACAACAAATAGCAAACTAATCTAACTAAAACCAATCGTCCAAAAATAATAAAATAATCAACAAAAAATAACAAATAGCTAAACGTACAAACTAATCAAAAAAGCAATTTTCACCAATATCAACCAAAAATCACAAATGCACATTTTCAACAATCAAAAAAATTCCAAAAACATCAATCAATTATCCACAAAATCTACAATAAAATGAATGCCGCAAAGTAATTTCCATTTGAACTTCAAATAAAAATTTCAAACACAAAACTTCAATAATCTATAAAATTAACTCCAACATCAAACCAAAAAGACAAACATAATTGGAGCTCTTTCATTCTAACAGTCAACAAACGCAAGATCGGCCATAACCTCAACGAAAATCTCCTTCTCCTTGTCACTCTACTGTTTTCTGTTTCCCCCAAATAAGCCTGGCTATTACCCACTCTTCAATGTCTCAATCTCATCTTCACAAGGCAACCCAACGGCCCAAATGGGGAAACTCTACGAAACCCCAACTTCAAACAGATATAACAAAAATTAAAAAAAATAAGAAATAAGAAAAAAAACATACAAACAGAAAACCGTGGAAAAGCCTAGCTTACAGGTGTCTTGAAATCGGCTGGAGAGGAGGGCTGCTTTACTCGCGACGCCGGAAAGACTTGGGGGGAACGGTCTCCAGTACTCGGGGGGAGAGCGAGGGGCTTTCTTTGGCGACGGCACAAGCGCTCTGCTCGGGGGATTGCAAAGGGGGAGGGTCCACGGCAGGCGATGGGCTCTAGGGCTTTATCTTCAAAACGCACACTTAAACGCGGAGGCAGAGAGATGTTTGTTGCGTTAAGATATAATTCTCCCTTTTTTTTTTGTCTTTAATGACGTTTCATTTTCAAAAAAGAAAACAAAAAACAAAAAATAAAAAAACGAAAACAAAAAAAACTCCACAATAATTTAGGATGTTAGCATTATTACTCCTTAAACTCTTGTTTTTTTTTCTACATTTTTTTCTTGATTATAAAATTAGGGATGGTCTTTAGCCCAATAGCATGTGTGATCTAGACACTAATTGCAATTATTGGACGAAAATTCGACTTTGATCAAAAGAAGGGCATGCTAAACCAAAACAAGTAGGTGTACGTGGATACGTTAAAAAAAGATAAGAAAATATAATCAATTGTTTGAAAAATATAATATAGTAAATAAATGGTCGTTTAACTCGTTTATGCAGTGGCAAAGCTATCGCGAGCTTCACTCCAAGACACCAAAACTTGGTCTCAAGGTCATCCACTATTGGGAACGTCTTGTTCAGGAACGGCTGTGGGCTCACCTCGTGTAGACCTCCGTCGGCTTCAGAACCGCTGCCGGTGACGATGTCGACGTGCACTCACAACAACCGCCGCCATTATTAACCAAATCATCATCCTTAACATCCTTGAAAAGCTCCATGCTCTCTTTCTTCGTCTTCACCACTTTGTTCGGCTCTTCAGTTTCCGTTGCTAGAGAAGAAATAGGGGGCTCCGACTCCAAGGAAGCTCCATGTCAAAGAAAACAACAACGACAATGAGCTGCTATCGAAAGACATGGCTGTTTGCTCTTCTTTAATGGGAAGAACAAGCCCTTCCTCCTCTTCTTCCTCGTTGTTCTCAACTTCTTTGACAGCGTAGGTTTTTCATTCTAGATTATGGGAACCAAGTGTTTGGTAACGGCAAGAAACACCTGTCGAAATTTACTCCGCTGGTATAGTCGTTTGCCACAACTACCATTTTCTTAGAGAAGACCTTTTTTAGAAACTCTTTTACCTTTTATTCTTATTATTGTTATTTTGGTTTGTAATTTATGGGGTGTGATAAAGACAAACTTAAAAAAAAAAGGAGAGAAATAGAAAAAAATGGTTATAAGTGAGGAATGTGAAATGTACAAAAAGACAAAAAAAAAAAAAAAAACCAAAGGAAATGGGAGACGTATGAAACAGAGGATTGTGTGTGTGTTTTTTTTTCAATTTGTTTTTATTAATATTTAGATAACAGTTACTTTGCTTCATTTAAAAAAGAAATCAATAAATGTGTATATTTTAATGTTTTTTAATTACATTTTCGTCATCACTTCACAAAAAAAATAGCGATTACCAATGCAATTAGATACAGTTGCATATTATTGTTCTTTGAATTACCGATTCTTGTGATTTATGTGTTTTGTTGTGTACGAGCGATTAAAAACATATTTTATTCGCTTTCTTATTTTTGTTATTCAAGTAAGCCTATATTTTTACACCTTTATATAATTTAGTATTGTCCAACTATTTAACTTTATAGCCCTATCAATCTCAAACCAACACTATAAAATTAATGATGATTACAATTTAACAAAGGTAGTTATGTTTCCTTTACATGATAACTTGAAATTGTATGAAATAATATTGTAAACAAAATAGTTTCTTTACTAATGTTACAAATCCATTAAATACTATAACATTTTGCATTTACTCTGAGTATTTATATGAGTTTTTTCTTTATTATATGATAAGAATTTGATTAGCAACATTAAATTTTAGAACTCGTTTGTCAATTTTATATAATCAGGGACTTAGGCTGCCAAAAACAAAAGTTAAAAGACTAAAATAAAAAGTTTAGAGAGAAAATTGTCATTAAGTTAAGAGTAAGGAATTAATAGTACAATTATTTATCCATAACAAGTTTTGATATGTATGATACAAGTATTAAGTTGTGATTGAAGTTTTAATAACATAAATTATAAATAAAAGAATGAATAGAAGAAAATTAATTTAGAGATTCAAAAAGATAAGGTAGCAAAAATAACCTTTAAAGATATGGATTTATTTTATTCTAGTCTCCGACATTTATTTTTGGGTTAACTATCTTAATATTTATAAGGGTAATTCACGTAAATGCTATTTTTTTAGGCAATTTTTATTTGCCACGAAATGTTAAAAATTCTTATGCCACAAATTTGGTGCATGTGCCTAAGGGACATGTTGCGTCCCTCTAGGATATGTGGCTTGTCTTTTTGGGACCTTTTGCATATCCCATCGGGATATTGTGGGACCCCTCAAACACGTTACATATCCTACTGGGACATTTTATTCTCCATTATTTCTCTCTTTCTCCTCATCGCCTTTGCCTCGTCTTTAGCATGAGCGACATCGCTGGTGGCTATAAAAAAGACCAAAGAAAAAGAAATGAAAACGTTTATCTAAAAACAAGTTAGACGTGTTATATATATATATATATATATATTAATAAAAGACCTTTCGTATCTCTTAGTAGACCAAAAAAACTATAGAAACTACTACAAGAGAAAACTATTGAAAGAGCCTTAACCAGTTGGACTTCCTTGCTATTCTATTTCTATGATCAGGGTACGGATGGTTACACATTGTTCAGTCTTTTCTCAAGTAACCTCTCCTTTCAACTACTTGAGAAAACCAAGGGCTAAAGTTCAAGATGTTAAACAATAGCTCTATAGGCGTTTCAAAGTCTTTCGAACAAAATGCACTTCTTTAAATTTCTCAAGTGATACAAGAAACAAACAAAAAAAATTGTTCCCTTCATATAATGGTCAGATTGGGACTAGTCCTTATTAGATTCGGCTTCAAAATGCAAGTTTAAGCCAACTTTTAGAGTAAAACGCGTAAAGCATACGAATTGCAAACATGGCCTACACTATTTCCAGTCGACCAGACTGTTGTGGCAAAGACTCCTACACGTTTTTCCAGCTCCTTAGTGTTATCTTCGCTCACAAGTGTCAAAGATAAGTCTTATTAGAGTAAAAGGTTTTAACTTTTATAGAGTTATCATTTATCTTAGTATTCAGCAGTGAGTCCATCTTAAGATTTATTTTTACGAAGCACATCATTATTATTAAAAAAATGAATAAAAATCCTTAAAAAACTAGCGATAGAATTTGAATTCCTTTTATGTTTAGGAATATAAATACAATTTCTCAAAACTAAACTCCCATGACTATCAAAATAAAGACGGATGTCTCTCACTCAACCAACACTAAGGATCCATCGCCTATTTACAACGTGAAGTGCTCATGCAGAAAACTTCTCATTTCCTTGAACCTCTATAAAGAAACACAAACATGATTAGTTGCTCTAGAATCTATGACCCAAATGTCATTTGATTCTTCAACTAAATAAGTCTCAACAACTTGAAGTTTGCAACTACCTCCTTTAGGTTGAAAGTCCTTGCAATTCTTCTTGATATGCCCTACCTTCCTACAGAAGAAACACATTAGCTTCTTTAGGTACCTCTTCTTTTTCTTCTTCTTATCCTTGCCATTTGCCTGAATAAAAGACTTCCCGTTCTTAGCCTTTTACTTCTTTCTATTCCTAGAGTTCGAATTGAAACTAGATGTAACTGCCAAGTTTGCCCTGCTACTAGTCGAAGCTTCCCTAATCAAGTCCTGCAACTGCTTCATTAACTTAGTTAAGGTAACATTCTGTCTATTGCTCAAGTTATATGAAACTCTAAACAGGATGAACTCCTTAGAAAGTGTTTCAAAAATTTAGCATTTGTGACTTAGCATCAATGTCAACTCCATGAGTTTGAGCCTCAGCAAGGTAACCTATGACCAACATCATATGCTCCTTCGTAGGCGTCCCTAGTCTTTGCTTGCAATTGAAAAACTTCTAAAGAGCCCCTTGCCACTTCCTCAAGTCTTGACCTGCAAACATGTTCTCAAGATTATCCACAATCTACCAAGCAGTTTCATGATATTCATGTTGAGCCTGTAGCACGTTATTTATGCTAGCCATGATATAAAAATAGGCCTGGTCAACAACATTCTTCCAACGATCATATACTTTGGTTTGTTCATTAGTGGATTTGTCGGTAGGTGTAGGAGGACATGTTGTGGTCAATACAAATTTTAGTTTCTGAAAGGACAGGATGATAACAAGTTAATAAGATAACACAAATAAATAAGCATACAATGTGTTTATGTTTCAAAACCTTGGAAAAAAATCACAACCTCATAACGATAATTTCTAACTCAAGATTCAATAAGCTACCTAAGGGAGACTTACAAATTCAATTAGAAACACGGATCCTATCCGATTATTATATACCATCTAAGACTTGCCTGATCTATCATATACTAATAATCACTTTCTTTAGCTATTAGCTTCATTTACAAAGCTCCTAGGAAAGGATAATAATAAAATTAATTTGATGTTTAACCATCATTTTAACTACTTTATCTATGGTTTATAACCAACACCTAGGGGTGAACAACGATAAAACATGCTAAAGTAAATTATCCTTTCAGAAATCTTACCGGGTACATGATGTATTCGTTCATAGGGGTTGGAACTACCATGTGTTACATATGGACCAATGATAGAGTCCTTAGGTCCTCTCTTCGAAAACTTTATCCCACTCAATATTTAAAAAATCAAGGTTTTCTATTAACATGCATGAACAATTTTTTTAATGAGTAGCACTCCTTATGTTACATGACATATTATCAACATTCATGGCAAAACATATTATAAAGCAAATAAGCAACGAAACAAGCAAAGCTACAAGCAATATAATAAATAGTTATAATATTATAGTTCCACCCTAGAAAAAAAAATAAAGATTACAAAATTTAAATGAAATATTTTATCAATTCTTCACCTTATATCTTCTTGTTGTATCCTTTTTAATGTGGCATCTGTCTTCAGTTTCAATATCAAATAGATTGAAAATTATTCTTTGGTTATCATAAAAGTTTCGCTTGTTTTGCTCAAATTTTCTCACAAAAGAAAACTATCAAAAAATAACAAAAAATGCCCTTTGATGCCTGGCTAGTCGACCCCCCATAACAAGAGCCAGTCGACCGGCTCTGTTCGACAGATCGGCTATGAAGCCGAGCTTGATCAACTAGACTACCTAGGGGGTGGTCGACCGGCCTGTCATAAAACCCTGAACTAAGAACAATTTTTCTCATTATTCTTCTAGTTTTAATTTTAATAACAGTTTAAAAAACTTACAAAAATTTAAAACACAGAAAATAAATAACCCAGCAATAAATTTAATATTCTAGATTTGACTTCTATCTTAATAATTATTTTAATACAAATTTACAAACTAAAATAATAAATCCTAGACATTGATAATAGATCTCCACCAAATTGCATGAAAAACTTAAATACACATTCTAACATCTAAGGAACTATAACTAGCAAAATTAATCAAAACTGAAATTTAATTAATAGTAATTATTTAATAAACATTCATTATATAATCTCATGACAACATATAATTATATAGAAACCCTAGAGTACCAACTCTCTAGCAATATAATTCAAACATTGGAGTGATTAAGATCACATAATTTATGTACATAGCATGATCACAAACCCATAAAAACTCTATAAAACCAAAGCTTTGATACCACTTGTTGGATAACTAATATGCAGTAGATTTTAAAAAATCTTTTGGATAAAAAGTTTTTCCAAAAGCAAGTTATACATGCTATGTACATACAATTGTAAAAGATTTTTCATACCTCTTAATAGACCTAAAAAGCAGTCGGAACCGCTATAGGAGAAAACTACCTGAAGAACCTTAACCAACTAGACTTCCTTGCTATTCTCTTTCCACGATCAGGGTGTAGGTGGTCGCACATCATTTAGTCTTTCCTCAAGTAACCTCTCCTTCTAACCACATGAGAAAACCAAGAGCTAAAGTTCGAGATGTCAAACAATAGCTCCATGGTAGTTTCAAAGTCTTCCCAACAAAATATTCTTCTTTGAACTTCTCAAGTGATCTAAGAAATAATAAAAAATTGTTCCCATTATACAGAGGTCTTATTGGGGCTAGTCTTTATCAGATTCAACTTCAAAATTCAAGTTTGGATCAACTTTCGGAGTAAAATGCATAAAGCATACGGATTGCTGATTTGGCATGGTCCGGTTGACCGGCCTATACTATGTCTAGTCGACCAGACTAACGTGGCCGAAACTCCCACACATTTTTCCAGCTCCTAAGTGTCATCTTGATTTACTCATTCGAATCCAATGAATAAATCCTACTTTATTTGACTCGGGTATATATTATAAAACTTCAATTTTAATTCAAATAACCCAATAGAAAAGTTATTTGATTAAAATGATTCTAAATAGAAAATTCCATATCAAAAAAAATTATCTCAACTAATTTAACTTGTTTACTTTGAATTAATTCAAAAAATTAAATCAACCAATAAACTAACATGAATTAAAAAATCCAATTAATTGAATTTTAGCTAATCTAATAAATGAAATAAGTTACCAATCTGTAAGAAAAACACGTCATATCGTTACAGAAAATATTATGAGCTAGCAAAGGGAACCCGATGGATATATACAAATCAAGCTCTTATAATTATAAAATAACATATCTCCAACACATGTATTTTACAATTATCAACACTAAAGCTATTCCACTAAAAGCTTTGAGTTGCACTCTCAAACTATATATAAAATATGAAACTCCAATAAGTTTATCATCTATGATATATTATAATGTGTAACATCTCTATAGGATATTCATAATCGGCTTAAGGATAAATTCTGTTTTACCTTCCCGATTATATTTATCTTATTTTCTATTATCTCACCATTAGAATACTTACTATTCATAATTAGTACAAATAGTATACTATTCAGTTACAACTATGTATCCAAATGGTTCAACGCTCTGATTTCTAATTATAGGATAATGCCTACAAGAGAATATTATTAACTATACAAAAGAGCTATGGGCTCCATATTTATGAATAGCGAGTCTACTTCAATTAAGAGTCATGTCTCCAACTTACTGGTACGTGTACCTTTATATAATTCAGAATATCACCCTTTGGTACATCAAAAGACAGAAGTCAAGAATACAGACTCACTCATTCATTTCAGGATTAAGATGCAACACATATAATTATCTAAAGTGAATTGATTTATATAAATGGAATTATTAATCAAATCAATTCATCTTAATCCTGAACTAAAATGTTGTCACCAATGACAATATATTAATGTTTCTACTCGTAGGGTCCAATTTCGATGACCAAGACAAATCACTCCCACTAGTGATATAGACAACATAATAATCTTAACATAAATAAAGTGCCTAACTTTTTTCCTCAATTACGGACCTTTTTATTTAGACTATCACCTTTAAGATTCATGTTTTCTACATAATATGTCGATCATATGCTTAATTGTAAATATTTAGATTGATAGTCTTAGACTTTTATTTGCTTATCATGCAGTTAACATAAATGAACATAAAGATGAAAATAATAAACTCTTTATTGATTAAATATCTTAAAAAACTATTACATCATTTAAACCTTAGGGCACTTAGTCTAACATATACGAGTATAAATGTTGATCCCACAAGGATTCAGTTTAGTTTACATTAATTACCAAAATTGATTAGCTCTAAGATTATTTGAATTACTGAAGTTAAAATAAAAATAAAAATAAAACCAAAAGATAGGGGAATGAAATTAGAAACTAAATTGAAAATAAAAATAATGGAAACAGAAATAAAAGAACGAAACCAATTAATTAAAAATACTAGAGCATCGATTTCACCATAATCAATTTGCATTAATTTTATTATTAAGTGGATCTCATGATTAATTAGTCAAGAACCTTTTAGTAAACCAATTATCTCTCTTTAGTGTTAAAATGGATAATATTCTCAAAAACCTGATTCTAATATTTCTATCTAGAATCAAGTAATTAATTCATTAAAGTCTAATTCTCCTAATGACTATGAAGGAACTATTAATGTCTCAATCTTAAAGCCATCTAAGATGCGTTTCTCACAATCTGTACATGGAATTTCCCTCTCTCGAGCATCAAACCTCCTGTACTAAAATCATCTAATTCATTGGTCAAATAAACTAGAACTATTAAGTATAAGGAATCACAAATAAACCATAACAAACCACTAACAATAAATCAACACTTCATAATAAGGCAACATCAAAGCTCTAGAAAAGTAATTACTCCAAAACTAAAATTAAATAAACCAACATTAGGGGTTCAACATTTATAGATCAAAAAAATACAAAGAAGAGAATGAGAATGAAAAAAACTTTTTTGGAGCTGTCACAAGCTCCAAGCTTTTCCTCTTCTTCTCCTTTCATGCATCTTGATTTCTAAATGCTTTCTTCCATTATGATTTTTTGAGAAAAAACTTAAATCTAAAAAATAAAACTAAAATTCTAAATCTAAACAAAACAAAGAAATATAGTTTTTCACTTTCTTTTTCCTCATTTTCTTCCTGGAAGTTGTGGCCTCCTCCTCCAAAAATAGAGGCTCTCTTTGCTATTAGGGCATTTGTGGTTTTTAAAAGGTCTAAGGCCTTAACTCAAGTCCATTTTATGCCGTTGGATCAAGTTTGTGATCAAAATCAACCACAAAATTGAAATTAGCACATGAGAGGCTTTAGGACGCGTGGCCACATGTTGCAGGCCTACGTGGCTATATGGGTTGTGCATCTCAGAGCATGTACATGACTGCGAAGAAAGAAAGCGCATGACCATGTGCTCAATTAGGTGCTGCAATGCTAAAAAGGGGTGTTGCAGCACTAGAAATTTGGCTGCAACTAGATTTGTCTTTGCTGCAATGCTTCGCTTCTACCCTGCTTGCATAATTGGGCACTATTTGGCCTCCTTTTGCCCTCTTTTCACTTCAAGATGATGTTAAAACTCCCTCTAAGTCCCATTTATTATTTCTTATAAAATAAGACCAAAACATCAAAATAACATAAGGATTTTCACAATATTAAACTTAAGAAATACTTGATTTATTAATAAAACTCACTAATCAGTTGCAAATCTCAAAACCGAGATCGCCGTTTACCCATCGCCATTGTTGTGGAAGATCATTGCAGGTCACGAAATCTTTTGTCTCGAAACTGCCATTGCCGTTTATACCACTCACCCGTCACTGTTGTCGTGAAAGATCTCAATTTTCATTGCAGCTCCATCATCGGCAACACGAGCTCCATTGCAATCGATCTCTGTCACAACTCCAACGTCTGCAACATGCGTTATGTCACATTTTTGGCAGTGAACCAAGTAGAGAGATGTGAGAGAGTGTGAGAGGAGTGAGAGAAAGAATCAGGTGAGAGGAGAGAGAGAGAAAATGAAGGGCTAAACTAAATGTAAGAAAGAAGGGGAAATAAATGAAGGATTTTAAAATTTGTTGCATATAAAAAATTTATAGCATATTTTTTTTAAATTTTAGAATTTAAGGCATAAAAAATTAGATTGGTTAATAAGGTGGCATATAGTGTAATTTTCTCTATTTATATATTGACAAATTTATCTTTAGACAAAAATGTCGT
Organism: Artocarpus heterophyllus; assembly: GCA_025403435.1. Classification (NCBI taxonomy): domain Eukaryota; kingdom Viridiplantae; phylum Streptophyta; class Magnoliopsida; order Rosales; family Moraceae; genus Artocarpus; species Artocarpus heterophyllus. The sequence goes on along the minus strand of CM046348.1, from coordinate 17,839,482 downwards.
GAATAAAATGGGTAGGGTTCTATGAGGAGTAAAGTAGTAAAAGAAACAAGCAAATTAAAAATATTTTTGAAAAGAAAAGAAATAGGCTAGTTACACAATTTGATTTTTTTAATCAAAATTGTTTTTTATTACTTTATCTTAAAAAAAAAAACTCTCACGCATCATTATTATGGTAGATTTCTGTTTGAAAATAAACAATTTATTAATTACAACATTGAAATTGTATATTTCATTAACCAAGTAATATTCTAATTTAGTTTTTCAATTCATATAAACTTAAAAAGATATTATGACATACATACAAAATTTTGACCATAAAAAAAATGAAAGAAACTAACCATGATATAAGTCATAATTGATTGTAAGTAATAGAATTGTTCCAAATAGAGTTGATATTAGAGGTTTATGAAATTTATGAGAGAGATAAATAACATTGAAATAAAAAAATGAAAAAAGAATCAAAGGGGAAAATATAAAATAACATGAAGATTAAAAAACTATATTATCCAAAATGAATCTAATATTAACAAATGTCATTAAGCCACTAAGCATTGTCTTCAAGGTCCTGCAAAAGGAGAACGACAAATAAAATGTTAGAAATAAGAAGGATATTGCAAATATACAAAATCAACGACACGAGAAACATATGACAGAGAATTAGAGAACGTCACATAAATAGAAAAATGACTATTAGAAAACAGCATAAAGAAAAAAAGAAAATGACAATATATTTAGCCAAATTTAGTTTTAAATCACGCTACTAAAATTTATAGGTAATGAATCTCCACCGTAAGTTAAAAAAATTATAGGCACTTAAAAATAAAAATCTAAACAAATAATTCACAAAAGTGCCAAAAAATTGCGTGATTAATAAAAAACGCATAATACATTATTTTCTCTGCTACAAACTATTCTATAGAGAACCGTTTTAAAGCTATAAAAGATGCTTGACAAATTGTCATCTATGTACGTATCATCTTTGCTTCCACCGTTTACAGGATGGTTTAGAACTATTAGAGGACAGTTCGTTTGAAAACTATCCTCTAAACCCTCGCACCAACCTTAACTCATGCACCATATAAAACAATTTTTTTCAACAATCCTCTATTCACACTTGTTTCCTTTTTTTCTTTTTTTGTATGCTAAGATCTATTCACTTTTATTGTAGTGAAAATATACCTACCCACCGGTTTATATGTATACTCGTTTTATATTATATATAGCAGAAGCATAAAATCACACTCCAATTGTTTCATAATTCCAAATTAATAACAGCATAAAAACCTCAAAGTCAATGAACCCCTAAACAAATACTGAACAAAATAACTTCAGGCCTATTTAATCATCAAAACATATCATCTTTACTTTTATTGACATATTCAAATAATCTTGACTACGACCACAACAAACTTTGCACCAATGTGCGCTTTAATTCGCCCTTTCCTCATATTTTGATTAGTGTATTCTTTATTTTCACCAAACTGAAAAAACAAACAAAAAATGCCGAAGTTATATCAATGTGATTAAAGATAAAAGATTAAAATTTGCACGAAACATACATATATTCCACCTTTTGCAGTAGTGTCTTCCAATATATATCAAAGGGTAGTTTCGTGTCTTTGTAATTCTTAAAAATAAAATGTTATTACTAGTGTTTGGTTTTTTGAATTGGTACAATTAGCTTTGTAATTATCCAAAAAAAAAAATACGTGAATTATGTGAAATATGTAGAAAAATGTCAATTTCTAGTAGTTTCTATACGTAAAAGATTCTAGAGATATTTTCGGTGTGTCTTTAGAGATTTTCATAGCCAAATTTGAATTCCTAATCTGATTCAAAGTTCAATCTTATCTTGTTGAGCAAGTTTGAATTAAAATAAAAATTTTAAAACACAGAAAATAAATAACCCAGCAATCAATTTAATATTCTAGATTTGACTTTTATCCTAATAATTATTTTAATACAAATTTACAAACTAAAATAATAAAGCCTAGACATTGATAATAGATCGCCACCAAATTGCATGAAAAACCTAAATACTTATTTTAGTTTTTTGTGTTATTTAAAGTAGAAATTATCTATTACTTAAGGAACACTAGTACAGACAATACATTAGACGGTTTTTTAACCATTGTCTAAAGATTAGACAGCGGTCATAGAAACCGTCGTATAATCGAGAGACGTAATATATATTCACATTAGACAACAATTATTAACCGTCATCTAATGTCGATCTAGACCAAATAAGGTGCTAATAGGTTGACATTAGACGGTTTTTGAAATAAATCGTCATCTAATATTTATTTTAGACAATGGTTTGATTCAAAAATCGTTGTCTAATATTGACCTAGCTATTAGATGACTAGGCTTTATTTTCTTTGGCCATAGATAGCCTTCTCATATTCAATTTGTTTTTATTGGCCTCAAAATTCACTAATAACATAAATTACTAATAATTTATAAAGATTAAAAGCATAACAAAATATAACACCACATATATAAGAAAACATACTTATACAAAATAAGATTTTAATAATTAGTTTGTAGTGAATTGTTGTACAAACCCTGCCCATTCATCCATCACCTCACTCAAATGCTTATTGGTATAAAAATCTACATGTGGCCCCTATTCATTATAATATCTCTCATATACTTTAGCACAAAATAGCCGCATTCTTTGTCTCCTTGTTGTAGGGGTATATTCTAAAAAAGACATTAAGAATTTATTAGTTTAAATAATATAATTACATTTTCAATTACAATTATATTCATAATTGAATGCTTACCTTTTGTGGTCATATAAATCTAGTGTTTCTATTCAGATTATTGAAGACGGCTTTGGTATTTGTTTTTAATTTTCACGCATTGAAGGCCCTAAATACAATTTGTGAAAAATGCATTCAATCAAGAGATAGATGCCATAATTTAGCTAGCAATAATAAATTATACAATTAACAATAATATGCTTATAATTAATCATTTGGCTGAAGTCGGGCCGTACTAGTTGGCCAAGTAATTCAAACCACAACACCTGATCTTTTTGGGGGTGAAAGAGGGTCAATATTTAAAGACCTCCAACATTATATGGCATGAAATAATACTTGTGTGTTTTGCATTCTTCAAAAAGTCATAGAGCAAATTTCCTTGTTCTTGTATCAAAAGCTTAGCAGCACCTAACATATAAAAGTTATATAGGGGTTGATGAAGCCATACAAGTTGAGCAATTTAAATGCTTGACAATATTACCATAAGAAACTACATAAAAAAAGAATATTGTTAGATGACGATAAGTAAAAAGTTAAATAAAGTGTAGATATACTTAAATACCTTGTGTATGCCATGATACATGACACTTTAAGAGATCCTAAAAATAGATAAAATTTAGACAAGACTCTTGATAAACCTCTCGCAAGTTAAAGGAGACAATATAGTTTACTTGTTTAGAAGAGCATACCATACTCAGCAACATGAGATTTAGATCAAGAATGACTATCCATCCACAAAAGTAGGGCTAGCAATGCAGGGTATGACACAACAACATAGTATAAACCTGACATGCTTTTTTATGGGTTAGTGTCAAAAAAATTAACCATGTGTCGTTTAGTGTGAACCTGAAACTTACCCATCCAAAGACGAGTCATGTTCGATTCAACTCGTATGACACTAAAATGACTAGTCTGACCCACGATTAATATTTTTAAAATATTTTCCCCCATTATCAAATATACATATAAGACACAACCTTATCTCACTTAATCTCAAAAGCTTTAAACTAAATTAATTTTACTCTTGAACAATAAGAAGATTATTTTAGCTTGGTCACCTAAGACTTTTTATTTTATTGGACTTGTTATTTTGTTGGATGTTTTTTAAAAATTATAGGACAATTTTTTGTTGTTGTAGTGTAGAACTTATTGGATTTTGAGAAAATTTATTTCATGTTTGTTTTTACATTGTATTAGTGTAAATTCAAAGCTAAAAAAAGGTCATGGGTTAATGTGGGCTACTAAGGGTCATTCACAAGTTGTAGGTCATTGGCAGGTTGCAGATCATTGGCATTTCATAGGTTGCATAAGGAAGGGGTTAGTGCAGGTCATGTTTGTGTCAATTTGTGTCAAAATAGGTTGTTTTAGTGTTGAGATTTCTCAACCCATTCGTGTCATAGGTCGGGTAAGTGTCAAGCTAGTTTATATAAAAATTTACTCTCAACCCAACCTAAACATGAACCACCGACCTGAATTACCACCCCAATACAGATGGGTTGTTAGAAGGGGAAAAATCACCCACTCACGTACGGTACACTATGATAGCATGTTTTAAATCCTAGAATAAGTACAAGTAAAGAGAACCAATAGTATGATTTTCATATGCTAAGAGATCCTATCCACCCTATGATTTAGTATCACAAAGACATTTTTGCTAGAAGAAAGATGAACCTTTGGTTTACCTCCATGTATTTGGAGAAAAGTAGTCAAAGATACTCTAGTTTTGATTAGAAATCGCCAAAATGGTTAAGATAATCAAGTAGAAGCTAGAAAATTTCTCATGACCAGTAGAAAGGTCACAAGAACAAAACCATAAGAGACCTCAGCATATGAAAAATGGGAATGAGTTCCCTTTTACTAGCACTTAAGGAGGAGTAAGACATGTTCAAGGAAGATACGAAAAGATATGCTTAAGCGTTATAAACCCTTAGAAGTTTTAAAGCAGGTAGATAAGTATGTTTTCGACAATCATTATCGCCAGTCTTGATGACTGAATGATACTAGGAGACTCCCAGTATATCCAAATTTTTTAGGACAAAAATTTTACAAGATAGGTCGATTGTAATGACCGAAAAAATCCAGTAATTAATAAGTACCATAACTTAAGGATTTCTATAACTATGTCAATAAACTAGAAAACATAAGTTTAAAGCTTATAAGTTCAAGTTTTTATAAGAATTACAAAAAACATTTATACGACATTGTGAAGACTTAAGAAAATGATGTGTGAAGATTTATGAAAATGATTGGGAATTTGCATATTTAAGCTAAGGGTTTTCTTGAAACCCAAATAATTAATAATGCGTAAAGATTTATGAAGTTATAGTTAAAATTCCATGATTCTACAATTAGATTAAATTCAATAATTGCTGTGAATCCACAAGTATACGGGTCTTACAAGTAATAAAGTGATTTGGAGTCTAGACCTCAATCCATTAATTAGCTCTATGATTATTTGGACAATTGAAATTAAAATAAAAATAAAAATAAAACCAAAAGAAAGGGGAATGAATATGTGCAGCTAAATTGAAAATAAAAACAATGGAACCAAAAAAAAATAATGAAGACAATCAATTAAATATACTGGAGCATTGATTTCACTATAAGCAATCCGCATTGATTATATTATTAAGCAAAACTCATGATTATTTAGTCGAGAACTTCTTAATTAACCCAATTACCTCTCTCGAGCGTCAAATTGGATAATGTGCACAAAAATCCAATTCTAATATCTCTATCTAGAATCAAGTAATTAAACACTTATTAAGCCCTAATTATCCTAAGATGTGTTTCCTATGATCCATACATGGAATTCCCCTCCCTCTAGAGCATCAAACCCCATAAATTAAAATTGTCTAATCAATTGGCCAAATAAATTAAAAGCATTAAGTATGAGAAAATATAAATCAACCATAAAAATATACTAAAAAAAATCAACACGTCATAGCAAGGCAAAATCAAAGCTCTAGAAAACATTTATTCCATAACTAAAATCAACCAAACCAATGTAGAAGGTTTCTTATTCACAAGTCACAAAAAATACAAAGAAGAGAATGAGAATGAAAAACTTATTTTGGATTGTCATAAGCTCTAAGCTTTTCCTCCTCTTCTCTTCCTATAATTCTTGGTCTCCAAAATGCATCTCCCTTGATGATTTATTGAAAGTAAAACCTAATTCTAAATCTAGAAATTAAGATCCTAAACTAGAACAAACAAAGAAATGTTATTTTTTTCTTTTCTTTTCCTTCATGTTCTTCCTTGGAGTGAGCTCCAAATCCCATTGGAAATGTGCACCTCATCCTTCAAAAATAGAGGCTTCTTTTAAAAAAATAGCTCTGGGGTTTTAAGATGGTAAGGCACATTGTAGCTTCAATTTTTGATCGTCAAATCAAAGTTTAGGCCAAAATCGACCGTTGGGATGGAAATCGGCGCGAGGAAGAGCAGGTAAGGCACGCTAGGCGTGCCCTAGGGGCTCGCAGCTCCATGTAGGCCAGCTTGCAGACGCATGGGCCTCACCAAGTGCTGGCACGCGGCCTAATTTGCTCAAGCATGCATAGCATGCACGGCCATCATAGCCACACCTTGACCTGGTTGGGAGCCTTTATGCTGCCAACGCGCATAGCCATGTAACACCTAAAAATTACTTAAGTATGATTAGCATGTAAAATGGTTAATGGGTATGCCTTAATATAAATTAAACTTAATTTAAATTAGTTTGTAGTATTTTCAATTTATTTCACTTTTCATTACTTTAATTGTTATTTTAAATTTTAAAACAAAACAATTTGTCAAATGCCCAATACGTCCCACTTTGAAAACCATGTGCTAGACATGGTTTCTAGCTTGAGAAAACCACTCAAACCCCTCTCTGTTTATTTCCTCACTCTGTTCCTTTCCCTCTCATTCTCTCAGACACCTCTCTTTCTCTTTGCTCTTCCTCTCGTTGTCCCCCTCTTTCTTTGATCCCTCTCAATTTCGTTCCAAAATTTAAGCAAATGCCTTTGATTCTTAGTGGGTTGGGAGCTTAGGAGCATGATTGAGCTTCCACAAACTCGATCAAAGCTTAAATTTGAGTTTAGTTTGTTTATTTTCAAACTTTTGCCCCATTTTTTAGTTTTCCTTGTATGTTAAAAATTCGAGTTTCTTGAGCTTAGAAAACCTTCAATCTAGGTTTGTAGGACCCAAATCATCACGAATCTAAATTTGATTGAGCAAAAATCGAGTTAAATCAAGTTTTCTCCTTTTTCTCATTTTTGGATTAATTTAAAAATTTCTATGTAAAACTTGTTTAAAAGTGTTTATATGTGTTCCAATATGTTTTTCTATCATTTATGAACATTATGCAGGCTCTGGGAACTAAAAAATAGGTTAGAAATAAGATTTCGAGCTTGGAGAGGCCGAGACTTGAAATTTAGAGTTTGAGATTTTTGCTAGCTTGGTAGGCCGATCATGAGCATCTGCAGGCTGAATTCATGAGTCTGGCATGCCAAACTCACCTTGTCGACAGGCTAAACTTGGAACAGTTCGGTAGGTTGGTTTTGTACGGCCAATAGGCCGATCTAGAAAGTTCAGATGGCCGACCGGGCTTTGTGAAATTTGTTGTTTTTCACTCGTTTTCACTATTTAAAACCTAGATAAAGACTTTGACTTCGTGATATGGTTTTGTGAATGTTAAAGGCATACTAAGACACCATGAGTTAGCATAGTAATGTAGAATACTCTAAGGTAGATATTGATGAACTTAGTTTACCTTTAAGGTTGTTCGTGGTTTCGTAGAGCTAACATATAGCAGGTCGGGACTATAATGTTGAGCTATTGTACTGGGATATTGAGGTAGGACTCCAAGCCTCTTTCTTTGATAGCCATGTTTTAAAAAAGGTTTTGGCTACAAAGTGATTTCTTTCAAAATGTTTTAAGAAATGATTGAGAAGAATTTATCAGTTCTTTTTCATAAACTATTGAATGATGAGATGATCATAATGAACCGAATAATAAACATAAATAAGCATACTTGTTAAGATGAGACCTAAATAAGGACATAATACCGGACGTGTCATAAATGCCGTTTGGAATGATATGTTAGGGCATGATGCCATATTCAGAGATCGGGTCATATCGAGAACGACCTTGGGGCCAGGTCTTGAAACCCAATTGGCCACTATGGTGGTGTTATTAATGGTTTGCGCAAGATAACAATAATGAGCTTAATTCCAGGTGAATAATAGACTAACTTGGTAAGAATGAATTTTATTTATTTACTATACATTATAATTCATGTGTTCATGCTAAATTTTTATATTCAAATTAATGTTTTTCAAAACGTAGTCCTATTGAGCCTTCCGCTCCATTTTTATTTTTTTAAAATTCCCCCCTCTAGGTGTACTCCAGTTAAGGACCAATTGGGACGTTTCTGGTCGGGCACATGAGCTGTAGGGGCTTTGTTTAGATTTCTCAACTTAACTAAATCAAGGCATGTAATGTTTCATTAATATTTCCGTTGTATTGGACTATGGTTGTAAATTATTTATCGTCGATACTATGTGTGTGCACTTATGTGGGTCCTGTGGGGCCCGACTCGTATTTATTAGTTTCTATTATTTTATTTTACTTTATCTACTTTACCTTAATGATAATTACTTCAAAATCTTTTAAATTGTTACATCTTTAAAATAACTTAATTTATTTAATCAGTAATCTTATTTAAAATTTGGTTTAATTAATTTAATTAATCTACCACGTCACTACCTAGTTTGGTGTATGTGACAAAATAGTATCAGAGCCCTAGGTATGAACCTTGGGAATAGCGCACACATACGTTCGACAGTGAAAACCACTGACAGTCTAATTTTGTTTTCAGAATTGAGAAAATGGCACCTATGTGTCGTCCGGCTGCTGTTGACTCAAACCCAGAAAATGATGAGGACATAATAGGGGCTATGTTTGCTACTTTTTGGCAAATAGCGACGAGGGCTAGGCCTGAGGATTTTGAGGCAAGTCGTCGGCATGAGTACTTTAGGGAATTCTGACGTACATCTATCCCAACTTTTGATGGAAACGGGGATCCACAGGCAACTGAATATTGGTTAGACTCGGTGGTGAAGCATTTGGATATCCTTGGTGTACCTACAGAATATCGAGTGGAATTTGTGGATTATAAATTGAAAGAAAGTGCAAACACTTGGTGGAAACAGGCGAAACGCATGAAGAATGACAGGAATATTGATTGGGACAGATTTGAACAGTTATTCTACAAGCGTTATTTTCCACAAGGATACAGGGACCAGAAGATTGCTGAATTTTATAGATTGGAACAGGGTGATATGACGGTTTAGGAGTACGAAGCAAAGTTCATCGAATTGGCCAAATTTTTTTCATCCACAGTGGTGTCTGAACAGGAAAAGTGCATTAAGTTTTAAGAAGGACTTAAAGGAGCTATCCGATGACAATTGGTGGCTTTGAGGATTTGAAGTTATGGTGATTTGGTATCATCGGCCTTGTTAGTGGAGAGCAATTACAACACCTATTCTGAGAACTAGGTGAGGACTTCCAGAGGACCTCAAAGGAACAACAGGAGGGATAATAATAACCGTCAAGCTCAAGGGAGAAATCAGCAGGGCAACACTAATAGTGAGAGTAGCAGTTCATCAGGTAGTGGGCACATCAACCCTTACAATTTCCATTTTCACTACTGCCAACAACCGGGACACGTCTAAAGGAACCGCCCAATAAGGAATGCTCAGTAAGGATCTCAGACCAGAGAGGGTGCAGGTCGTCAATTCCAAACTCAAAGTTTGGCTCCACCTCAGCAAATCCTGTAAATGTAGTTCCATCAGTTCACACCATAGCAGACATCCTATCCAGCATCATGTTATCACCTGTAGAATTTCTAGCGGAATGCCCCAAAGTATAGAGTGCTCAATATAGCAAATGTGTAGTCTCCTCCACCACAAAGTATTGGCTAACGAACCGTGGACCTAGCAATGCTAACAAGGGAAAAGGAAAGGCTCTAGCTTAAGTTCACACCATGATTTCAGGGAGTTAAGATGCTCAGACCAACAACGCTATAGTTGACGGTACGGTTATGGTTTCCCAATCCCTAGCTCATGTTTTGTTTGATACTGGTGCCACTCATTCTCTCATTTTGTGTTCATTTGTACATGCCTTAGGATTAGAAATAGAAGACTTTGACGAGTCTTTCATAATTACCTCACCCTCGGGGCAAGTGTATGTAAATTGTGTATGTAAATCTTATAAGATAATGATTGGGGTGAGATTTTGAAAAGTGATTTGATTGTAATCCTCATGAGTTCTTATGATGTAAACTTTAGAATAGACTGGTTGTCCAAATATAATGCCCTAGTAGATTGTCACCTTAGGAAGGTAACCCTAGTATTGGATAGAGGATGATAATCACTTACTAGGGTGGTAATGATCGAGTGATGAGTGAGCGACTCATAAAGACATGTCTTGGAGGACAAAGGAATCTAGCTTGTTATGCACTACCTTTGAACCTCAAAAAAGGAGTCTAATATAGCAATAAGAAATGCAGCGGTACTGGTGGTTGATGAGTTTAATGATGTCTTCCTCGACGAGTTACCTAAATTACCACTGCACTGAGAAATTGAGTTTGGTATTGAATCACTCCCTGTGACTGCTCTGATTTTTGTAGCACCATATCGAATGGCACCGATAGAAATGAAGGAACTGAGGAAGCAACTTTAAGAACTTGTGGATAAGGGATACATTTGGAATAGTACGTCACCATGGGATGTGCCAGTTTTGTTTGCCAAGAAACATGATGGTACCCTTAGACTATGGATTGATTATCAATAGCTGAATCAGGTCACTGTGAAATATAAGTATCTGTTGCCAAGAATTGATGAGTTATTTATCAGTGAGGAGGTTGTCGGTATTTCTCAAAGATAGACTTTCGATCTGGATATCATCAGCTTAGGATCAAGGAAGAAGATATTCCCAAGACAGCTTTCAAGACCCAGTATGGATACTTCAAATTTCTGGTAATGCCATTTGGGTTGACGAATGCTCTTGCAACTTTCATGGATTTGATGAACAGAATTTTCAGGCCTTATTTAGATCAGTTTATAATCATGTTCATTGATGACATACTGATCTACTTTAAGACCAATGAAGATCATGAGCAACATCTGCGGATCGTGCTTCAGACCCTATGAAAGCACCAGCTGTATGCAAAAAAAGAAAAGTGTGAATTTTGGTTGAATGAGGTTAAGTTTTTGTGACACGTCATCGTAGAATAGAGTATTTCAGTGGACCTTTCCAAGATAGAAGCAATAGTGCAATGGGAACGACCAAAAAAGTGGCCAAGATCTGCAACTTCTTAGGACTTGCTAGATACTATAGGAAATTTGTGTAGGATTTCTCAAAGATAGTGGCTCTATTGACACGATTGATCAAGAAGAATGTTTGGTTCGAATGGGATGAAGAATGCGAGTATTCCGTCCAAGAGTTAAAGAACCGATTAACCACAGCTCCAGTGCTGATTATACCGAGCAGCGACGAGCCTTATGTGTTGGAAACAAAGTGCGCAGCGGAATTTTTAAAATTTTTTTCATCAGAGTATTTTCCAAAACACAAGTTTGACATGTTATATGTATAAATTAAACAGATCTTACTAACCTCAGTATGCCGAAGAACCTCCGCGACCTGTGTAGAGAAGTAACGTTCCAGAAGAGCCTCAACCAACTAGTCTTCTTTGCTATTCTCTATCCACAACCGGAGTGAGTGTGGGCTCACACGTACAGCTCTTCCACCGGTGACTCTCCTTCCAATCAATAGAGAGAACCCAAAGCTAGTGTTCGTGATTTGTGAACAAAAGCTCTCAGGGAGTTTTCAGATGCTCACTAGAAGAGTATCACTCTTAATCTCTCAAATTGATCTGAGTAAATCATTAGACTCACTCCCTTTTTATACCTATTGGTCCTTGGGGTCAGTCCATATCAGATTAGGTCTCAAAAATCGAAACAGAATCAAGTTCGGATCAATATCTGATAAGATACGTGTGAAAAACACGTAATCTTAACTGTCGCGATCGGCATGCGGAACTGTGAGATAGGCAGGCCGAACACGTCATCCGGCATGCCGAACTGCCGAGAAAAAATCTCCGCGAATCTTTTATTTTCCACCTGAGATTCTAAAGGATAAAGTCTCAGTTTTGATTCAAATAGCCCAATAGAAAAGATATCTGATCAAAACAAACTTTATCAAGATAATCTCTAAGAAAATAAATCAATTCACAATAATTTTACAAGTTTATCTTGTTCTAATTGTCCAAAATTAAAACAACCGATAAACAGACAAGAATTATCCGAACGCCATAATTCAACAAGTTCATCTTGAACTAATTTCTTACATAATTAATTCAACCGATAAACAGACATGAATTATTTGATTCTTATAAATTTTAAACCAATCTGATAAATCCAACATAAGTCACCAATTATTGGAAAAGCACGCCGTGTCATTACAGGATTTCGTGACCTAGCAAAGGGGACCAAAATGGACCTATAAAGTTCAAGCTCATGATAATTATGAAACCCAATATCCCAGATATACATTTCACAATTATCAACTCCAACGCTACTCCACTAAAAGCTTGGAGCTGCACTCTCGAACTTTATAGAATTACGAAGCTCGTGTAGCTAAGTCTCCATGACATATCATAGTGTATCGCATCCCCATATGATCATCCATAATCGGCTTAAGGACAAGTTCTGTCTTACCTTCCCGATTATTTTTATCTTACGTTCCATTGTCTCACCATTAGAAAACTTACCATCCAAAGATAATATACCATTCGGTTACACCTATGTATCCAAATGGTTGAGCGCTCCAGTTTTCCAATTACAGGACAACGCATATAAGAGGATATCATTACTCCTAAAGAGGAGCTATGGATTCCATATCTATGAATAACAAGTCTACGCTATCAAGAGTCATGCCTGCAACGTACCGGCATGCATGCCACTATAGAGATGTGGGAGTCACCCATTGGTACATCAAAAGACACAAGTCGAGACAACGGGCCCATTATTCATCTCAGGATTAAGATACAATACAAATGATTGTCTAAAGTGAATCGATTTACCAAGACAGAATTATTAATCCAAATCAATTCACTTTATGTCCCGATCCAACACATCGTCACCTATGACAACGCGCCAATGTTTCTATTCACGGAGTCCAACTCTGATGGCCAAGACAAACCATCTCCCAAAAGGGATATAGACAACATAACAATCTTTACATGAATAAAGCGCCCAACTTTATTCCCTCGATTGCGAATCATATATTTTAGACCATCACCTTAAGAGTCGTGTCTACCGCATGATCATCCCATCATATGCCCAACTCTTAAGGTTTAGACTGACAGTCTCAGACTACTATTTGCTTATCATACATTCAACAAATATGAACGTAAAGAGGACAATATTTGGTATATATAAATGAATAAATTCTTTATTGATAAAAATGTCTCCAAAAACGTATTACATTTTTACTCCTTAGAGCATACATATCTAACAATCTCCCACTTGCACTAAGTGAGTAAATGCTGCAAATTTCGCATCCCCATAGCTTCCACATGCCTTTCGAAGACTCTCCCAGAAAGTGTCTTCGTAAATGGATCAGCTAAATTGTCCTCTGACGCGATCTTACACATCGTGACATGCACGCTCTCAACGAAGTCCTTTATCACATGATACTTTCGATCAATATGCTTACTCTTCTTGTGAAATCTTAGTTCCTTAGCAATAGCTACCGCTGCACTGTTATCACAGTACAGTGATACCGCTTTATCCATACCAGGAACTACCTCAAGATCCCCAAGGAACTTGCGGAGCCACACTGCTTCTTTCGAAGCATCACTAGCCGCCACATACTCGGCCTCCATCGTTGAATCTGAAGTGCAATCTTGCTTACCACTTCTCCAACTGATGGCACCGCCACCCAGAGTAAACACAAACCCTGAAGTCGATTTCCTAGAATCCAGACAGGATTGAAAATCCGAATCAGTGTATCCTAGAGGACTTAAATCCTCACTCGAATACACAAGCATATACCCACGAGTCCTTCTCAGGTACTTGAAAATATGCTTTACCGCAACCCAATGGTTCGGTCCTAGATCCGCCTGAAATCGACTCACAATCCCGACCGCATAGCTAATATCCGGTCGTGTGCAAAGCATGGCATACATGAGACTACCCACTGCCGAAGCATAAGGCACCTTCTTCATGTATTCTCTTTCTTCATAAGACTTGGAGAGTCTTTCTTAGAAAGAGTAATTCCAGACCTAGATGGTTGCCCACCTTTCTTGGAATCCTGCATTGCAAACCTCCTGAGAATTTTATCTATGTAGCTGGCCTGTGACAAAGCTATCATTTTGTTCTTCCTATCCCGAAAGATCTGGATACCGAGAACAAAATTAGCCTCACCCAAGTCCTTCATGTCAAACTGCTTGGTCAACCATAATTTGACCGATGACAACGCCCCAACGTCATTGCCAATTAGCAGAATGTCATCTACATAGAGTAGTAGAAAAACCACCTTCCCATTCTTAATGTGTTTGTAAACACATGGTTCATCCACATTTTGTGAGAACCCATAAGTCTTGATCACTTGATCAAATCTTATGTTCCAAGAACGAGAAGCCTGCTTAAGTCCATAAATAGACTTTAGCAACTTACAAACCTTACCCTCTTGACCCGCGACCTTGAACCCGTCTGGTTGTTCCATATAAATGGACTCATCAAGATAGCCATTCAGAAAAGCCGTCTTGACATCCATCTGCCAAATCTCGTAGTCGAGAGCGGCAGCTATGGACAAGAGAATCCGGATGGACTTAAGCATGGCTACAGGCGAAAAGGTTTCCTCATAATCGATTCCTTCCTTTTGCGTATAACCCTTAGCTACCAGTCTAGCCTTAAAGGTTTCGACCTTTCCATCCACTCCTCTTTTCCTCTTGTAGATCCACTTACTCCCTATGGGTTTTACCCCTTCGGGAAGATCCACAAGCTCCCAGACCCGATTAGTCTCCATAAACTTCATCTCAATGTTCATGGCCTCTGTCCAGAGTCTTGAATCAACATCCTCCATAGCTTCTGCGTAAGTATAAGGATCCCTGTCATGTTCATCCGGTTCAGCCAAAAAGACCTCCCCATTGAACATATACCTCTCAGGTTGACGACCGATCCTCCCACTACGCCGATGCCCCTGAGGTTGTTGTTCAGGTTTGTTTGGTTTTTCTACACCGATCGGAATGGTTTCGTTCGGAACCTCCGGAGTAAACGGATTACCCCTCAACTCCTCAAGCACCACTTTGCTTTGAGGTTTAAAGTCATTCATGTAACTCTCCTCAAGGAAAGTTGCATTAGTTGAAACCACGACTTTATTTTCCTTTGGGTTATAAAAATAACCCCCTTTAGTCCATTTTGGATATCCTACAAACACGCAAACTTCTGAACGTGCTTCCAACTTATTCGGATCCTTAAACAGGACATGAGCTGGACATCCCCATATGCGAATATGGTTTAAGGATGTCTTCCGTCTTGTCCACAACTCATGAGGAGTTTTAGGGACCGATTTTGAAGGCACATTGTTCAAAAGATAACATGCGGTTTGTAGTGCATATCCCCAAAAGGATAAAGGCAATGATGAATAACTCATCATAGACCGAATCATGTCCAACAAAGTCCTATTCCTTCTCTCTGCTACGCCATTCTGCTGCGGAGTGCCCGGTGCAGTCAAATGGGATAAAATCCCATTCTCTAACAAGTGTCCCAAGAACTCATCAGAAAGGTATTCCCCACCTCGATCAGATCGAAGTGCCTTTATGGGTCTACCCAATTGCTTTTCCACTTTAGCCCGAAACTCCCTGAACATATCATAAGTTTCGCTTTTGTGGTGCATTAGGTACACATACCCATATCTTGAGTAATCGTCAATAAAAGTAACGAAGTACTCATACCCTCCTCGTGCCCGGATGTTCATCGGTCCGCAAACATCACTATGCACAAGTTCTAGAACCCCTTCGGCCCTATTGCCCTTAGACCCGTATGGTTTTTTGGTCATTTTACCCTCCAAACAAGATTCACATTGAGGTATAGATTCCACCTTTAAGTGACTTAAAGGTCCATCCCTTACCAACCTTTGAATCCTATTTAGGTTAATATGGCCAAGGCGCAAATGCCAAAGATAAGTCTTATTAGAGTGAGAAGTTTTAAGTCTTTTTGAGTCATTATCATTTATCTCAGCATTAAGCAATAGGTCCATCTTAGGTTTGATAAAATATAGATTATTTTGCATCCATCCAGAACAGATAAAAGATTTGTTTTTACGAATCACCACTTTTTCATTAAAAGATACCACGTAGGAGTCTTTAAATAAAGAAGATACAGAAATTAAGTTCCTTTTAAATTTAGGAACAAAAAAACAATCTCACAAAATTAAACTCCTATAATTATCAAAATAAAGATGGACATCTCCCACTGCTTCCGCTGAGACCAAGGATCCATCGCCCATCCGAAGCGTTAAGTCTTCATGAAGTAGACTTCTCGTTTCTTTGAATCCCTCCAGAGAAACACAAACATGATTAGTTGCACCGGAATCTATGACCCAAATGTCACTGGATTCCTCAACCAAACAAGTTTCTAAATATAGAAGATCACACCTACCTCCCTTAGAAAGGAAGTCCTTGCAATGCTTCTTTATATGCCCGACCTTACCACAAAAGAAGCACTTAAGCTTCTTTGGGTTCTTCTTTTTCTTCTTCTTGCTCTTGGTAGCAATAGGAATAGAAGACTTCCCACTTTTGGCCCGTTGCTTCTTTCCATTCCCAGAGTTAGGATTGGAACCAGAAGCAGCTACCATATTGGCCTCTCCACCAGCAGGAGACTCCCTGATCAGCAGTTCAAACTCTTGTAACTGTTTCAGCAGTTCTGTCAAGGTCATATCCCGTCTATTGCTTAGATTAAAAGTAGCTCTAAACGGAATAAATTCCTTAGACAGAGTCTCAAAGACCATAGTCATCTGAGTTTCAGCATCGATGTCGGCTCCATTGGTTTGAGCCTCAGCGAGGTAACCCATGACCAACATCATGTGCTCCTTTACAGATGTCCCCGGTCTCTGTCTACAGTTTAAGAGTTTCCGAAGCGCCCCTTGCCGCTTTGTTATGGCCTGGCCTCCAAACATGTCCTCAAGATTATCCAAGATCTGCTTCGCAGTCTCATAATCCTGATGTTGAGCCTGCAGCACGTTATTGATGCTAGCCATAACATAGCAGCGGGCCTGATCATTAGCATCTTTCCAGCGTTCGTACGCTTGGAATTGCTCATTACTTGAGTCTCCCGTAGGCTCGGGAGGACAAGGAGTTGTCAGAACATATTTCAGTTTCTCAAAGGAAAGGACGATGTCCAGGTTCCGTTTTCAATCATTATAGTTCTCACCGGTTAATTGGTTTTTGTCAAGTATCGATGATAAAGCGTTTTTAGACATTTTCAATCTACAATAAAGAATCATATACCAAACATAAGCAAACATATATAATAATTTAGTAAGATAACACAATCATGTAAAATCATACAAATGTGTTTATGTGTCAAAACCTTGAAAATATCACAACCTTACAACGATAATTCCCAACTCAGAATTTAACAAGCTCCTAGGGGAGTCATGCCAAATTCAATCAGGAACACAGATCCCCTCCTGATTAATATATGCCATCCAGGACCCGTATGATCCAGCATATACTAATAATCGTTTCTTTGGCCATTAATTTTATTAACAGAGCTCCTAGGGGAGGTTAATAATAAAATTAACGTGAGTGTATAACCACCGTTTTAATATTTTATCCATGATTTATAATCACCACCTAGGGGTGTGCAACCATAAATCATACTAAAATACCTTATCCTTTCAGAGATCCAATCTGGTACATGATAGAAATCCCTTCCTAGGGGTTGGGACCATCATGTTCTTCCTATGGACCAACGATGGAGGCCTTAGGTTCTCTCTTCGAAAACCTTCTCCCACTCAATCTTTTGAAGTCAATGTTTTATTTTAAAATTATGCATGAACAATTTTAATATGAGCGGCACTCCCTATTCTATATGACATGTTATCAATATACATGGTAAATCATATTATAATGCAGACAAGCAAAGCAATCAAGCAAAGCTACAAGCATAATAATAATAACCGTAATATTATGGTTCCACCCTAGAGAATAGAAAAAACTAAGATTACAAGAGAATAATCGAGACATTTATCGATTCTTCATCCTTGAATCCTCAAGCTGTATCCTTCTTCATGTAATATCCATCTTCAAGTCCTCAATCCCGTATGAATCGAACACTTCATATTTGCGATTATATCCAAATTTAATGTTTCTCAGAATCGTCCCAAAAATAAAATTAAAACTGCACCAAAAATTGCACCTTTTCTGGACACCTGGCTGCTCTCGGTCGGCAGGCCGATCTGGGTGATCGGTCTGCCGATCATGGTGGTTCGGCTTGCCGAACATGAAGGTTCGGCCTGCCGGCAGAGCACCAAAATTTCTGCCCCACTGTCGGCCTGCCGGACCGTACGTCCGGCCTGCCGATCTGTGACCTTCGGCCTGCCGAACTGTGAGGTCCGGTATGCCGACCGAGCAGAAAACCCTCAATCCAGAAAATACAATTTTAATGCAATTCATCAATTTTATTTTCAACAATTCAAAAACATAAAATTAGAGACTTAGGAAATACCTGGAGGCGCCATCATCTATCTTTAAGTTCTGACTTCTTGTTCCGTCTTCTCCGAATAATTATTTAATTACAAAATTCTCACAAATTAAAAATTAAATAATAATTCCTAGACGGAGATGATAGTCCGCCATCTAATTACATGAAAAACCTAGATACACATTCTAACCTCTAAGGAACCATAACCGGTATTAATTAATTAATAAATAATTAAACAACAATTTAATCAACCATAATTAATTAATAAACATTCACCATATAATCCATGACAACATATATATTATATAGAAACCTAGAGTGCCATCTCTCTATAAAATTTAATTCAAACATTGGAGAGATTAAGATCACAAAATTTATGCATATAACATGATCACAAACTTGCAAATTTATGTAAAAACCTCGGCTCTGATACCAATTGTTGGAAACAAAGTGCGCAGCGGAATTTTTAAAATTTTTTTCATCAGAGTATTTTCCAAAACACAAGTTTGACATGTTATATGTATAAATTAAACAGATCTTACTAACCTCAGTATGCCGAAGAACCTCCGCGACCTGTGTAGAGAAGTAACGTTCCAGAAGAGCCTCAACCAACTGGTCTTCTTTGCTATTCTCTATCCACAACCGGAGTGAGTGTGGGCTCACACGTACAGCTCTTCCACCGGTGACTCTCCTTCCAATCAATAGAGAGAACCCAAAGCTAGTGTTCGTGATTTGTGAACAAAAGCTCTCAGGGAGTTTTCAGATGCTCACTAGAAGAGTATCACTCTTAATCTCTCAAATTGATCTGAGTAAATAGAGAACCCATACTACTGTTTGCTTATCATACATTCAACAAATATGAACGTAAAGAGGACAATATTTGGTATATATAAATGAATAAATTCTTTATTGATAAAAATGTCTCCAAAAACGTATTACATTTTTACTCCTTAGAGCATACATGTCTAACATTATGAAGTCTACATTGATGCATTGGGACGAGGACTCGGATGTGTGTTGATGTAACATGGACAAGTTGTGGCTTATGGATCGTGACAATTGAGGCCTTATGAGCAGAACTACCCCACTCACAATTTGGAGCCTGCCGCAGTGATTTAATCCTTGAAGATTTGGATATATTACTTGCTGATTATACCGAGTAGCGACGAGCCTTACGAAGTCTACATTGATGCATCGGGACGAGGACTTGGATGTGTGTTGATGTAACATGGACAAGTTATGGCTTATGGATCATGACAACTGAGGCCTTATGAGTAGAACTACACCACTCACGATTTGGAGCTTGCCATGGTGATTCAATCCTTGAAGATTTGGATATGTTACTTGTACAGAGCGACATTTTAGATTTTCTCGGACCACAAAAGCCTAAAGCATTTGCTCACTCAGAGAGATATAAATTTGAGGCAATGAAGATGGATAAAATATATGGAAGACTACGACTTCACGTTGCATTATTATCCTGGGAAAGCTAATGTGGTTGCAGGCGTGCTCAACAGAAAGTCTTCTTGGATTCTCGCTTGCTTGGCACTTAAGGAGTGGAAAAAAGATGCTATAGTCAGTGAGTACTGGCTACAGTACTATGAAAACTTTGATCAAGTTTCGGTGTACCATATAGAATCAACCTCAGCACTCATTAAGTTGGCAAAGTAGAATCAATAGCGAGATCAGCATCCACATGGAATATGGACGCGAATTTAGAATGGGGAGCAGTTTGAAGAGTGGAAAATACATGTAGATGGGTTGTTGTAATTCAGGGAATGTTTAGCCATACTTGCAATAAAGGAAGTGACTAAGGCCATGATGGATGAAGCTTACAAGTCTCAATATGCTATTCATCTTGGAAGCATAAAAACATATCATGACTTGAAGAGGCAATTTTGGTAGAGAGTTATGAGAAAGGATGTCTTTGAGTACATTGCCAAGCGCGTAACCTGTCTTCAGGTGAAAGCTGAGCATCAGAAGCCCACAAGACTTCAGCTGCTTCCTATTCCTAGGTGGAAATGGGAGCATGTTACGATGAATTTCCTCACTGGTTTGCCAAGGATGGAGCAAACGCATGATGCAATCTGGGTCATGTTCGAGAGGTTGATGAAATCAACGCATTTCATACCTTTTAGATCGATGTGTTTGAGAAGGATTCTTGGAGAATTATATCTTGAGAATATAGTGAGATTGAGTTCCACTGTCCATTCCTTCAGATCGAGACACTAGATTTAATGCTAAGTAATGGAGGAGTTTCCAAGAAGCCTTAAGGGCGAATTTGAATTTCAGCACTGTTTTTCATCCTCAGACTGATGGGCAGTCTGAGTGAGTCATTCAAATTCTTGAGGATATGTTACGTGTATGTGTATTGAATTTTGGCGGGAACTGGAAAAGACATTTGCATCTGGCAAAATTCACGTACAACAACGGTTACCAAGCGAGTATTAGTAGGGCATCGTTTGAGGCACTTTATGGACGACTGTGTCGATTGCCAGTATGTTGGGTTAACCAAAGGACAAGATCATTATTAGACCTGAAGAAATCCATGAGAGCAATGAAAAGGTTGCTGTGATTCATAATCGGTTGAAAGCTGTTCAGAGTAGCCAGAAGAGTTATGTTCATAAAAGACACCGACCCCTAGAATTTAAAGTAGGTGACTTTGCTCTCTTGAAGGCTTCACTATGCAAAGGGATTTCTTGTTTCAGTGTAAGTGGAAAACTTGCACCGAGGTATGTTGGATCGTTTGAAATTTCTTACCGTGTTGGTGTGGTCGCTTATCGTCTTAATCTTCCCCCCGAGCTCTCTTACATTCATAATGTATGCCACGTGTCGATGCTTTGGAAATGTTTGCCCGAGCCAAGCAAGATCATCTCATTTCATAATGTACAGATCCAGGAAGACACAACCTACGAGGAAGTGTCGATCTAGATTATCAATCGGAAGGTAATAGGTTAGCGACGTTGTGATATACTATTAGTGAAAGTTGTGTGGCAGTAGCACGGAGTTGATGAAGCGACTTGAAAATTAGAATCGACTCTGCGAGAATTGTATCCACATTTATTTTGTTTTTGAGTCAATTTTTAATTTCAATGAAAAAATTTCTTTTAGGGGTGGAGAGTTGTAACACCCATAATTTAATTAAGCATGATTATTATGTAAAATGGTGAATTAGTATGCCTTAATGTAAAATGAACTTAATTTAAATTATTTTGTAGTATTTTTTCAATTTATTTCACTTTTCATTGTTTTAATTGTTATTTTAAATTTTAAAACAAAACAATTTGACAAATGCCCAATACGTCCCACTTTGAAAATCATGTGTTGGACATGGTTTCCAGCTTGAGAAAACCACTCAAACCCCTCTCTATTTATTTCCTCACTCTCTTCCTTTCCCTTTCATTCTCTCAAACACACTCTCTCACTTTTTCCTCTTTCTCTTGTTGTCTCTCTCTTTCTCTCTTCCCTCTCAATTTCGTTCCAAAATTCAAGCAAGGGCCTTCGATTCTTAATGGGTTAGGAGCTTAGGAGCACGATTGAGCTTCCACAAACTCGATTCAATGCTCAAATTTGAGGTTAGTTTGCTTATTTTCAAAATTTTAAACTTTTGCCCCATTTGTCAATTTTCCTTGTATGTTAAAAATCCAAGTTTCTTAAGCTTAGAAAACCTTCAATCTAGCTTTGTAGGACCCAAATCATCATGAATCTAAGCTTGATTGAGCAAAACTCAAGTTAAATCAAGTTTTCCCCTTTCTCTCATTTTCAGATTAATTTAAAAATTTCTATGTAAAACTTGTTTAAAAGTGTTTAAATGTGGGCCAATATATTTTTCTGTCATTTATGAACATTATGCATGCTCTAGGAACTGAAAAACAGGTTGGAAATGAGATTTTGAGCTCGGGGAGGCCGAGACTTGAAATCTAGAATTTCAAATTTTTACTAGTTCGGCAAGCCAATCATGAGCATCGACAGGCCAAACTCATGAGTCTGGCATGCCGAACTCATCTTGTTAGTAGGCCAAACCTGGAACAGTTTAGCAGGCCGATTCTATACGACCGGTAGACTGAACTGTGGAAGTTTGATAGGCCGGTCCAAGAAGTTCGGCAGGCCGACCGAGCTTTGTGAAATTTGTTGTTTTTCACCCATTTTCACTATTTAAAACCTAGATAATGACTTTGACTTTGTGATATGGTTTTGTGAATGTTAATGGCATACTAAGACACCATGAGTTAGCATAGCAATGTAGAATACTCTAAGGTAGATATTGATAAACTTAGTTTACCTTTAAGGTTGTTTATGGTTCCGTGAAGCTAAAGTATGGCGGGTCGGGACTACAATGTTGAGCTCCTGTACTGGATATCGTATAGGACTCTAAACCACTTTCTTTGATAGCCATGTTTTAAAAAGGGTTTTGGCCACAAAGTGATTTCTTTCAAAATGTTTTAAGAAATGATTGAGAAGAATTTATCAGTTCATTTTCATAACCTATTGAATCATGAGATGATCATAATGAACCGAATAATAAATGTAAGTGAGCATACTCGTTAAGATGAGACCTAAATAATTACATAATACCAGACGTGTCGTAAATACCGTTCGGAATGATATGTTAGGGCATGATGCCATATTCAGAGATCGGGTTGTATAGAGAACGACCTTGGGGGCAAGTCCTGAAACCCAGCTGGGCCACTATGGTGGTGTTATTAATGGTTTGCGCAAGATAACGATAATGAGCTTAATTTCGGGTGAATAATAGACTAATTTGGTGAGAATGAATTTTATTTATTTACTATGCATTATAATTCATGTGTTAATGTTAAATTTTTATATTCAAATTAATGTTTTTCAAAACTTAGTCCTACTGAGCCTTCCGCTCACATTTTCACTTGTTTTAAACTTCCCCCCTCTAGGTTGACTCCAGCTTAGGAACAATTGGGACGCTTCTGGTCAGGCACGTGAGCTATATGGACCTTGTTTAGATTTCTCTGCTTAGCTAAATCAAGGCATGTAATGTTTCATTAATATTTCATTTGTATTGGACCGTGGTTGTAAATTATTTATCGTCGATACTATGTGTGTGTACTTATATGCGTCCGGTGGGGCCCGACTTGTATTTATTGGTTTCTTTTATTTTATTTTATTTATCTATGTTACCTTAACGGTAATTGCTTCAAAAGGTTTTAAATTGTCACATCCTTAAAATAACTCGATTTATTTAATTGGTAATCTTATTTAAAATTTGGTTTAATTAATTTAATTAATCTGTCACGTCACTATCCGGTTTGGAGTATGTGATAGGGCAACGTATGCAGGTTCCCCTTTTGTGCTTTCTAGCGTGCAGGCCTATGTGGGCGAGCAGACGGACTCATTGCACATGAAAATTGCCTTTTGTTGGGCATAATATCCATGAATACAAGATCGATCTTAATTTTGAGAAGGTCATAAGGCATGGTAAGAATTTTCTAAGCTATAAGAATTAGGAGAAATTTGATAATTTGCAATATCTTATATATGCACAGTTGGTTATTTATACGCGTTAAAAATTACTTGAAGTTTATAACTAATAGGCCTTAGAGAGGAGCACCAAAGTAACCTTGCTTAACTTATCTTCGTTATTGAGTGTAGTGATGAGTAAAGATTGTTCTTGTAGAAAATTGGGTCTAATTAATTAGTTATTAACACTAAAACCTAAGACACAATAAATTTAGACACAAAGGGGGGTTTTTGAATATTATCTAAATTAAATAAAACACAAGAAAATAAATAAATATGAAACAATAATATTAAAACTAGTCAAAAGATTATTTTCCACCACTAAAGAATAACCATTAAATAAATTACAAAATTATTCCTAATTATCTATTGAAACTACCAACCATAGATAGCTACAAGATCTGTTATCCTAATATTTCCTTACTTAGTCGTTAAGCAAAACAAGCTCTTCACTTAATCCCTTTTCCTCAAATAACCTAGATTTCCAACCTTGACTCTCCTGACAGCGAGCTAGATGACTTTGTAACCTTTGCGTAGTGTTGTAGAATGAAGGCTACGCACCGTAAGCTCTCTAGATTCAAATCAAAAGAAGCAAAAGAGAAGAGAGATAGGTTATTCTAAGCAATAAACACACAATCTCGATCTATTCAACTTAGATTATATTCCACATCATAAGTAATGAAAACCTCTCGTAATCATACCTTGCAATTTGCTACTAATGATTAGAAAAACAAAACAATTATGGATCAAGCATTCCAATCTAGCAATAGATTTAATTCAAGTCCTATGTAGTTGTGTGCCTAAACAAAACAAGAAAACAATCATGAATAATAATTATAAAAGAGCATAAACTATCTCAATTAAAAAACTAGAAAATAAGTCTATATATTAATTAATTAGTGATGTCTCGGGTTTTGAAGTCCCATTCAACCATAAACAAAATAAAATTAAAACATTGAAAAATAAAAAGAAAGAAAGAAGAAAGAAAAGAACGATCTTGGCGTTAAAGAATTCACCACACAGATGATGTTTCTTGAGCCACCATCAAATCCTCTCCTCTTTTTCTTCTTCTTTATCTCCTAAGCCTAAGAAAAACTAAGGGAAAAAATTGATGTATTTTGTGTCCTAAGGCAGGGTATTTATATGTTTGGTATTGGGGGATGAAAAAGGGAAACTTGGGCTTTGAATCAGGTCAAAAACAAAGTTAAAAGTCATAACTCGCACGACGCAAGCCTTCTATGGAGTAGGCGCACACAAAAAATCATTTCGGGTTGCCCAAGGGGCGCACGGCTTCAAGGATTCTTTGGTATGGCGACACCTAGCCTCTTTGCTATGGCGCAGTTGCAGGACTTCTCCTCGTGGGGGCGCAACCTCCTTTAGCTAAAATTGGTTGATTTTCATCTCAAATGTTTCCAAAACTTCAACTTTGATCCCAAATGATTTTCAAATAAATATATGTGACCTTAAAGCTTTTAAATCTTCATTTTTAATCCTCTTTTTAACCCTTGTTATCAAAATACCTATAAAATTCAAAATTATAATTAAAACACAATAAAAACTCAAAAAATAACAAAATAAATACAAAAATATGTCAAATTATGTAGTTATCAAACTCCCTTACACTTATCTTTTCCTAGTCCTCGAGCAAAACCTAAACACAAAGAAAAAGACAAGAGACACTAACCTTCTAAATTTAAGTCTTAGAAAACAATAAGAGATTATGGCACTGCCTTATCCTATTGCTCTGTTATTGTTCTCTTTTCCACGATCGGAATGTAGGTGGTTACACGTTGTTCAGTCTTTCCTTAGGCAACGTCTCCTTCCAACCATTTGAGAAAATCAAAAGTTAAGGTTCAAGATATTAAACAATAGCCCTATGGGAGTTTCAAAGTCTTCACAGCAAAATGCTCTTCTCTAAATCTCTCAAGTGATCTAAGGAATAATAGAAAATTGTTTCTTTTATTTAGAGGTCGGATTTAGACTAGTCCTTATTAGATTAGGCTTTGAATTCAAGTTTGGATCAACTTCTCATCAAAAAAAGGTGTTTGATGAGGATCGCCATGCTGGCAGAGGCGGTCGACTGCCATACACTAGGGATAGTCAATCGCCATATACTAGGGGCAATCAATTGCCTGGTTACGGATGACCTGTGAGACGCATTTTCTAGCTCTTGAGAGTTATCTTATCGATCCAATTTAAACTGATTGGATAATTACTGCTTTATTTGACCCGAGTATCTTTTGTAAATCCTCATTTTTAATTTAAATACTCAATAATGAGGTTATTTGATTAAAACAGTCATATACAGATAATCTCATATAAAGAAAATCTATTTGAATAATTCAAAATGTATATTTTGAATTAGTTTATAAAATTAATTCAACCATTAAACGAACATGAATTATTAAATCTAATCAATCGAATTTTAATCAATCTAATAAATAATAAGAGTTACCAATCTATAGAATAAACACGTTGAATCGTTCCAAGAAATATTATGAGCTAGCAAAGGGGATATATATAGATCAAGCTCTTATATTATAAAATAACTTGTCCTTGACACATACATTTTATAATTATCAACTCTAAAGCTATTCCACTGTAAGGTTAGAGCTGCACTCTTGAACTATATATAAATTATGAAACTCCAATAAATTTATCATCCATGACATATCATAATGTGTAACATCCCCATAGGATATCTATAATCGACTTAGGGATAAATTTCGTTTTACCCTTCTGATTGTATTTATCTTATGTTTCATTATTTCATCATTGGATTCCATATATGTATCCAAATGATTGAGTGCTCTAGTTTCTAATTCCAGGATAATACTATAAAAGAATATCTTTAAGTCTATTAGAGAGCTATGGATTCTATATCTTCGAATAACGAGTCTACGTACCGACATGCATACGTTCATATAATTTAGGATGTCACCCTTTGGTACATGAAAAGACATAAGTCAAGGATATTGACTCATTTATTCATTTTAGGATTAAGATGTAACACATATGATTGTCTAAAATGAATTGATTTATTCAAATAAAATTATTCATTAAATCAATTCATCTTTAATCCCAATCCAATATATCATCACCAATGACAATAGACCAATATCTCTATTCATCGAGTTCTACTCCTATAACCAAGACAGCCGTTAAGGATGTAGATAACATAATAATCTTAACATGAATAAAATGCCCACCTTTATTCACTTGATTTTAGATCTTTTATATTTTGACTATCACTTTAAGATTCATGTCTTCTGCTTTATCTGTTCATCACATGTACGATCTTAAAAGTTTAGATTAACAGTGTCAGACTTATGTTTGCTTACTGTATATTCAACATAAATGAACTTAACGAGGACAATATTTGATATATGATTAAAATGATATTTTTTCATTGATTATATGTCCTAAAAACTATTACATTATTTAATCCTTAGGGCACCTAGTCTAATACTTTTAATTTTGTACTAGTGGTAGTCTTTGGGCACTACTAAAATTTGAATTTTTCATCTATTTTGCCCTATTTTGGCTTCAAATTTTCATATTTTCCCTAGTGCCCAATATACCTACACAAATGAGGATAAATAAAATAAATAGAGGAAATAATAATAATAATGATGATGATGATGATAACAAATAGAATCAAATCAATAAAAATAAAAATTAAATATATAAAAATAAGCAAAATTAAATGAAATTAAATAAAAATATCAAGGACATAGTAAGTACGTGAATAACTCCTCAAATATAATATTTTACTAGTCTTTGAGCAAAAACAA